>KZ303502.1:141157-253927 GCA_002705745.1 Coemansia reversa NRRL 1564
GTGGATAGATAAATTGTTATCACGCACATGCGGCTGTCATTTACTGGTTGTACCTGAGAAGAACAGATACAGGACAGCTTCACTGCCACTATACTTTTGTCCTGTGACATGGGTAATCCCCATCTGCTACTTTCTATCCCACTGAATTTGGTTTAAAACCAACTCCAACCACAGTGCCAACAACCCCTCTGCCCATGCACATACTTTACTTATCCACAATGTAAAATATCTACTCTCCTAGCGCAAACCACTCATGCTAATTATCAAGAAAATAATCTTCTAAACACTAATATTTTTGCAACACCCCCCCCTCGACACCTGCAGTGCTGGGTCTATTAGCACTCCCAAACCACATATTTTTTAATCAAATTGTGGTAAAGATATTTCTGCTATGTTTTAGAATGGCGGCGCTGCTGCCTGTTGTTCAAGTCAGAGCTTTATTGTAGGGAGGATTCTCGGTTGTTTTTTTTAATGTAAATGTCTGTTAAGAAAATGAAATCTTTTAAAAGTTACCAATTATCAAGTATAGAATAGACCAAATACCTTTTAATATACTTTTGTATTTAACCAGAAAATGTCAAAATATATTTTACATATATTAGAAAGTACTAATACCAGTTATTTAACAAAAGGTTTTGCTATTAAGAAGAGCGCTCAATCTTTAACTTTTTTTTTTTTTTTTTACTTCAGCTCCACCTAGCATTTAATAATATTATTATTTTTGAATGTTTTGGATATATGCTATATATAAAATCATATGTTTATTTAATTTAACTTGGTTCGAATGGACAAGCAGGCAGAAAAACAAATTTTATAAACCACTCCCTCGGAGAAGAGACATAATAGATTTATTTTAGCATGGAAAAAAAGAAACTAGATCACAAGTGAGATCAATGTTTGTGTCCAAAGGCAGTTGTGCCCGTCATGGGATCTATCAGAAAACCGGGTACTGCTACAATCTACAAAGTGGCGGCGTGCCAAATAAAAATTCTATGGGTTTTCTTGCTTGGCTGTTTGCCAGCTGAAAGTGCTCTGAGAGTTACAAAACCTGAGCATTCGGTCGAAGAATAAGTGATTTGATGGTGGTGCAGTAGCATTGGTGCATCTTGTCTCGTTGTCGTCGTATCGTGCTTAGCAATACAGACAGTCTGTTAGAAAAACCAGCACGTGGATCCGGGCATCATCGCTGGCACATTACTCTTTAATTTCTCCCTTTATAATAACATTTTCGCATAAAAAAAAAACAGTATTGCCACAGGTTGGTCCATAATTTCCCCGCACTAGATCAGCTATAAATACAGGCTTTAGCCGTTTTGTGCGTGCTCTTTAATAACTCAATAGAAATTGCGACCACTCGTTTCTTTTGTTTTATAGCTTTGCAACAAAATCTATTTGCACCTTTACTTGATTGCATAAATCCGCTTTTTCATTGCTTCCAGGTTAGAGGAGAAGCAAGGCATAGGGGCCTGCATTCTAACACAGCCAGCACACAACAGCCCACAAAGGTGTAATGGCTCGAGGCAGTCGTGGAACAGGTAGACGGAAGAATTCACACAGGCGACATCGGCGAAGGGTTACGCAAGATCACACAAACCAGGCGTCTGACGCGGAGCGTGCCCATGTCGAGCAAATTTCTACTCACCCGGGTGAGAGCAACACTGTAGAAGCGGGAAATGGCAACCGCGGTGGGCGCCTACCGCCAACCAGCCAGTCATCGCACGAGCGGTTACAGGACTATATGAGCAGGAATCGTTCGTTCGGACATGTTGGTGGAGCACGAGGAACAGAGGGAGAAGCAAGGGCTACAGTACGTCGCCGGGGGTCGGCCGATAGCTACTGGAACCAGACAGACAATAGCAAGTCAGCCGACTTGGCTGACGCCATTCAACACTATATGCCAGAGATTGACGTAGAGAGTAGAACGGACTTGTTAGCGTCCAGATACTATGGAAATATGAGCTCGCTGCCAGAAGTTGCAAACCGCCATCCGCGGCCAATGAACAGCACTCTTCCACTCTTTTCGCCCAGTGTCGTCAACGGGCGCATTGTTCCCCGTGCTCGCTCGTCGCACACTAGCGACGCCTCTCCACAGAGAATGCGCAGCCGGACGTCATACAACGAGCGTGTATCCGCGACAGATCGGCAGACGACTACTAGCAAACAGCCGTTGTCAAGCAATATGGCACCGGTACCAGTCCATTCTCAGTCGGGAAAGAATTACTCGTCCGAGGAGCTGCTGCAAAACAGACCAAGTAGCACAATGGATATGCAAGGCGAGGTTGCATTGCCATCACACTTGGATCATCCTATGGAGTCAACCAATGCCGATGTGCGCAATATGGATACTTTGTCGCCAAGGCCGCGTACCACCAGTTCTTCGAGTCGCGAGATAAACGAGGAAATACTGTCCGAGGAGCACCCACAGACATCGCAGCTTAGCTCAGAGCTGCCACCGACGCGGCGAGCGTCGACGGGTAGCTGTGTTGATACAGCAGCTGATGAGAAGACGGGTGAATTGGGACTCGGCGTGTCTTTTCGCTCGCATTCGCGTGCACGTGCACCGCGTACGCAGCATATGGGTGCCACACAGTACACACCAGCGGCAGCATTTAAGAAGAATACCATTGCCCGTGCCGCGCCTGGTATATCCTACATGTTCTCGCCGGCCGTTGGGTCCAGCGGCAGCCGTCCACCCAGCGTCATGGGCTCTGCCACGCCTGCACACCAGCAAGGGCTTCCCCACATACAATCCCAAGTTGTATTGCCGCCACGTGGCCCTATTTGCTTAACTGAAACACAGAACTCCAGACCACAACCACTTAATACGAATAGCGCTCAGCCAGAAACTAGGCGAGGATCGAGCGAGACTCAGCAGCAGCAGCAGCAATCGCTGATTGCCGATATGGCAATGACAAATGATTCGACGCCAAAAGATGGGCGCAAAATGTACGGTGCGATCAACATTGGCACACTGGAGCAGTTTCTGGCGGAGGGCAAAGTACCCGATTCCTCATCGGACGAATTTTTGAGCGATGAGGACTTTGGCTGGGAAGAGGACTATTGCAGTGAGGCAAGTATGCCGTCGGTTTCTTCATTCAGCAGAAGAGACGCATACCGGCACTCACCACAAAGGCGCATATACCAGTCGTACGCATCACCTGCACTGTCTGCGCGGAGGCAGCCGCCCCTTCGCCAGTATGCGTCTCTAGATGAAAGGGACACTGGGCTCTCAAGCGTTTCGCCGCGTATACCAGTACACAGTAGCAGACAGACCTCTCCATGCATCCGGGGCTACGGACGCTTGTCAGATGCTGATGAGCGGTCTCCATTACTGCCATTGCACCACAAACTCAAGCAGCATCAGCATCAGCATCAGCATCAGCATCAGCATCAGCATCAGCATCAGCAACAACGCATGGTTGCGCAACATCTGAACGGCAGCGAAACCTCCGAGTACTTTGTTCCTGCCGATGCACCGTCTGTCGAGGACTATCGTCCAAGTCCTGCAGGGCATCGGTGGGGCCGTCGTCGCCGTCGTAGGAACAATGAAGAACTTTTTCTGGACAAAGACGGATTTATTGACGAGTCTTACCGCTTTACGTTCTTCAACCCAGCTGTGGGCACGATCCGTGCACAGGAACTTGCTGATTTGCGCACGCCAACAATGGATCTGGCCGCGCTGCTGCAAGTCGGTGGATGCTTCTGGATTGACATTTTGCGCCCGTCGTTTCAGGAAATGCATCTAATGAGTAAAATATTTGGTCTTCATGCGCTGACTGTTGAGGATGTGATGACGCAGGACGCGCGTGAAAAATGCGAAATCCACGCCAACTACTACTTTGTGTGCTTCCGCTCATTCGACAGTGATCCAAACAGCGAGTCTTATCTGGAGCCCAAGTGTATCTATAATGTTGTTTTGCGTGAGGGGATGCTCACCTTCCATATGGACCCGTCTGTACATCAGTACCATGTTCTGCGCCGCATTCGCCGTCAGATTGATCATATTGTGGTGACTCCGGACTGGCTGAACTACGCCGTCATTGACGATATTACGGATCTGCTTGCGCCGATCCTGCACGGTGTTGAGTTTGATGTGGATTCAATCGACGAGCTAGTGCTGGTCATCTCATCATCTGAGCAGTCGGACATGCTGCTGCGCATCAGTACGGCCCGGAAACGTATTATGATGGCTATGCGCTTGCTGCAGGGAAAGGCAGATGTGGTACGGGCTCTTATCAAGCGTTTCGAGTCCGCAACTGCGCTGACTGCCACACAAATGAACGCCATCACTGCTGGCTCGCTACCTGGATACCTGGCCGACCGCCACCATTTTACGGGTCCTGCCACCGCGTGGAGCGAAAGTCCCCGATTCCGTGCCACCAACGGTGATGCAGGATGGGCGCCGGCCCAGCAGACGGAGCTACCTGATAATGCCATCGAAATGGCTATGGACCAGCGAAAAGGCCATGAAACCACATTGTATCTTGGCGATGTACTTGACCACATTGTGACTATGATGCAGAACGCCGCACACTACGACAACATGCTGGGACGTGCACAGACAAACTATCTTGCGCAGATCTCAGTCGAGCTCACGGTGTCCTCAAATAACACCAATGATGTAGTGGCCAAACTTTCGGCGTTGGCTGCGGTATTGCTTCCTCTCAACTTTGTCACGGGTATGTGGGGCGCCAATGTCAAGGTTCCTGGTCAAGACTACGATGATCTGTACTATTTCTTCTATATCCTTGCCGCTTGCATGCTCTATGTGGTTGTTGCTGTGATTTGGGCGCGACGCTTTAAAATTTTCTAAGAACGTTTGATCCTATGTATTCAGACCTGCTAGTAGGAACTCTCTTATTGACTTGTGCATCTGACTTTTCTAACGCCGACCACCCCATATAAACGTGTGCATTGCCTCAAAAGATTTGTATTTACTGTGAATCAAGTAGCATAAAATAATATTGTTGTTGTTTAGCTGGAATAAAATATATAAAGGATTATTTAAAAAAAATATGCAAAAAGAGGATATGCTGGAAGAGTGCGAACTATAGCTTTTATAACCATATCGGTGTCGACAGTTTGAACGCTATGCTTCATGCCCAGCGTTAACGTGATTACTATCGAGCATCCGATATAACTCATAATTGTTTATATCTCCAGCAGTGTTATTGAACAGCAAATTCGAGTAGTAGAGAACATACCGTCTAGAGCTACTATCTTCACATCTTGGAGTTTCGATCCGATGTGCCAGGGTATCCAATTGCCTATAGTTCAGTCTAATCCGCTGCAACCAACGAAAGTATTTCACAGATACAGGTCTTATGGTATATGTGTACTTTGCCAGTATATTTACAGCTCCATATCTGAGTTGGCTGACATGACCAGTCGATTGACGTGAAGCTCTTGTATTTAAAATGTCAGTATGCTGCTTGATAGAGTAGCTAATGAGTTTAGATGGTAGTTCATCAAACGATGGCCGTACAGCGCGAAGTAGCATAAATTGCATGTTGGGAAATCCAGAAAGCAACAACTCAATTACAATTGCTATATCGATAGGCGGATGCTCAAAATCAAAGATATGGAAAGCGTATGAAAGGCTGGCTGGATGCATCAAGTTCGTCAAGTCATTTTTTAGAGATTTATAGAATATATCTTCAATCCAGGTTGGTACATAATAGTCAACAACATGAAGTACAAAGTTATATACCAACGATCCATAGCTATTTGCGAGTATTAAATCAATGTTAGTGTTTGGTGTTTCTTCGGGTTCTTTGCGTGGATACTGAATAATTGCGTGTTTGTATAGTTTTTTTAGACTAATATCCCTCCACATACGGTTAATCTTTAACAGAACAAGACACTTTTTCCACGCCTCTAACGACTCTAAACATGAATCAAATTCATATTCAATTATAATCATCAAAACTTCAGGCGGAATATATAAGAACTTTGCCATTATAGATTACTAGTGCAGCCGGTCAGCGGATTTTAAAATGAGTTAAGCGATAAACGGTAAAAATGACAGAGTATTATATCTTGTAGAAATTGATTTGTGTGTTTGTATCTAAGCCAAAGTACTGCGTATGCTCACTTCCAGTCTTATAACGGTCCACTCAGACCATCTGCTCAATCATGGCCTCTTCTTGAGGCTTGTGAATGCTGCTGGAGGTGCATGCTGTTTTTTTTTTGCCTTGTATCAAGATCGGCGGTCCATGTATGCGCATGATCGCCATACAATCTGGGGAACCCAACTGATCTCTGGTGGTAATTGTTTAAAGTAGGCAACATGTGTATGTAAGCGGCGCAGTAAATTGTTTTTAACGCCACAATAACTTAGGTCCGTTTTCTCTACATACAATTGAAACAGGGGTACCCAAATTTATCTCATGCCAAGAGGCACATGCTACTTCATACATAGTCGCAGAAAAACGGCGGATTACTAAACAGTCATCTTCATTTTGTCTTTGTAGTTTGGAATGGCTGCAATAAAAGTGTGTGAACGACAAAAAATCCGTCACATATCTGCTCTGACTTAATACTGGGCGTTTTCTTGCAGTTTACAAGTCAACTTTCGCATTTTCTACAGTGTTCCGCAGGTTTTATTATTTGATGATGGTTTCCTTCATAACTATTATTAAATTAGCAGCCATAAGCTTAGTCTTGTCCACAAGTGTGCTTACAATAGTATAAGTTTTGCCATTTGTGTAAGCTTATGTCTGTCTTCCTGTTTAAACAGCGTATATCATGGTTTATCTAAAAAATTAATATTCATACTCTGGTTATTTGCAATTTAATATAAAATAATGTCCAGTCAAGCTGTCATAAAGCAGTAACGATGCAAGGAGCAGGTTATTTTGCTTTGTAATGAATACAACAAAACGAGTGGATCATTTGAAACACAATAGATGTAATAAAGTGTGGGAAGCAGAAATGAGTGACTTCTTTTAACAGGTATAATACTCAGACAAACTATCCTGCCGTTACATACCGTCTTTAAGGAGCCCCAGTTATTTTACACATAATGCTCATTTCAATACTACTATCCTTTATATAGCACAGCTTGTAAGTCAGTTTTATTGGAGCGCCGTTGAAGGATTGATCAGCTGTTTGGGTGCATTGGCTCCTATTACACATGTATCTATTTGGAAGATGACTGGGGCATTTTTGTGGCATACATTTTTGCATTTTAGTTGTACTTGCTGCCAATATAAGAGAAATAATTCCAATATTTGTCGCTTTTTGCATACCATTACTTTTCTATAGTTCACTACAAAAATGTCGGATTCCAATAGTGAGAGTTTGCTTAAAAAAAAAACAGCAGGTTACATACATGCCAACAATGATGTAAATAACCATTTTGAAAAGGACGGTATTAGTTTAGAAGCTATTAAATTAACATCTGAAAATCCGAATTCTGATAACAGGCTTTTGCCCTATGGTGGAGGGCGTGTTGCACATAATAGAAAAATAATGCGCATTTGTAACAGTATTTCTATTGTCTCTTATAGTTATGCTCAAATATTCCAACTCCAAAAAAATGTAATATGTATTTGCAATATTGTAGTTCGTCGTTTTAGACATGCATTATTTTTCGAAGAATGTGGAAGCTTTTAGCCTTTGTCAGTTTACTGCCACCCCCTCCTCCGAAGTGTATCTTGCAACCAAAACATTTTATGTTTTGTATTCTCTTGGTGGTCCTTAAGTTTCTCTTGCCTGCTTTTCCTGCTACTGATTACAGTTTTCCTTCTTTTTGAATACTAAAAAATGGCACCAGAGCTTCCAAAGCACGCACTTATAGCAGTCACTAGCCACTACGCGCCTTTCTATGCTAATGGCGATCCGACTGGGCTTTTCTATACCGAGGCGCTACACTCATATCTTGTCCTAAAAGGTGCGGGATTTGAGGTTGACCTTGCATCGGAGACAGGAACCTATGGAATTGATCCGCATTCCATCGACAAGATGTTTATGAGCGAGAGCGATTATGAGATATACAATGACAAGTCTCACGAGTTCAGCAAGAAGCTTGCAGCAATCAGAAAAGCCAGCGAGCTCAACCCCAGCGACTATGGACTATTCTTTGCTTCTGCTGGTCACGGCTCGCTTTTTGACTATCCAACAGCAAAGTCGCTGATTAAAATTGCTGAGTCAGTGTGGGAGCGGGGTGGGATTGTTAGCGCTGTCTGCCACGGACCGGCTATTCTACCATCTATTATCGATAGCAAAACTGGAAAGTCCATCATCAACGGCAAAAGGGTTACTGGATTTACAGACAAGGGCGAGGAGGTGCTAAACGTCGATAAAATTATGAGAGAGTCCAAGGTTGTCCCGATTAGCCAAGGCGCTGCTCAAGCTGGAGGCAAATACGAGGAACCCGAAAACCCATTCGATAACTATAGTATTGTTGATGGGCGTCTGGTCACTGGAACTAATCCTGCGAGCACTACTTCGACTGCCACCAAAGCCGTTGAGGCATTTAACGCACTCTAGCAGTTTTACTATAGGACCTTATTGATTGGTTTAAATATATTGTGACTAGAGACCACAATGACCAAAGTTAAAAAATCTTTTAAAAGAAGATCCTACTTTTAGCACGTCTTACGTAGTGGTGAGTGCGATGGATAGAGTGGAGACGCTCACTTAAGAAAACTTACCAGTATACTAGAGAAATGCCAAACATAATTTCACATGAGACCCATAGCCGCAAATTATTTGGTATTTTGGGAAGGACTGCGTAGACCCGATTTGGCCAATAATCTTCTATTGTTGTTTCCGCTCCATTTTGCAAATCCAATTCATACTCGTTAAAAGAATAGAAGTGGAGAGCCACACTAATCCGCGCTTATAGTACGACAAGGTAAGATTCCGATTTCCTAAACACGTGTGGTATTATCGAGTATCAGTTTTGTTTTATAGGTTTTTTTTTTCCCAAACATATGCACTCATGACTAAGTAAGAATTTATAAACAGCACTCTCCACAAAATTAGAGAAATAAAATGTCGGACCTTAGCGACCTTGACGGCCGCAGGCCAGATATGAACCACACTGAGGGCAGCGATAGCGATGTGGGCTCGGATACATTCAGTAATAAGCGCCATCGCTACTCTGATGAAGAGGACGAAGAAGAGGAAGATGAAAATGACGACGAACTCCGGCGGGAAGGGTTTGTTGTGGACGACGACATGGACGAGGAGGATGTGTCGGACAGCCAGGAGCAGCGGCGGCGTCGGAGAAAGAAGAAGAGACGCAGACATGCGGAGCAAAGTGGCATAAGCCGAGAGGATTTGGACGCGCTAGACGAAGAAGACCTTGCGCTGGTGGAAGAAAACAGATACGGCAGGCCAGCATCGCCGCAGGAGCAGCAGAGGCCAGCGCCGCGGCACAAGCGGCTAATACGCAGGGGAAGAGGTGGTGGAGCACACAGATCGATTGACGAGGATTTGGATGACGTGCGAGCCGAATCTGGCGAGGAAGATGATGACCTACGAGCAGAGCTTAATGATCTAATTGACACAGGTGGGGACGCTGTGTACTCAGATGATGAAGTTCGGGATGTCAGCCGCAGGGCTGGCGCTCGTGGACGTGACGAAGATCTTGGCTTGTTTGACAACGACGACGAAGGCGAGATTTCCGCAGACGACTATCGTGCGGCACGCAGGGCCGAGCGTTCTATGGGCGGGCGGCGCGATAAGGTTACTAGCAATGGCGCTATTGATGAATACTCGCAAGAAGACATTGGCCACGAAGAAATTGAACGCTCTTACAATGACGAAAGTCTCAGGGGTGCAGAGATAGATGCAGAGCGCGCGACTGGAGGTCCTGAGCGCGGTGGCGCGATGGCCAGCTTTCTTGCGGAGGGCTTAGACGCAATTGACGACGAGACGTGGATGGAACTGCAGGATATTTTTGGCAACGGCGAGGAGTATGCGTTTGCAATGGAGGCGCCCACACGTGATCAGAACGGCTACAAGGAAAAGACGTTAGCTGACGTGTTTGAACCGGCTGAGCTGGAGGCCAAGATGATGACGCAGCGCGATGAGGACATTCGCACGACGGACATTCCCGAGCGAATGCAAATGCGCGCGACTGGTGCCGAGTCCTTGCGGCCACTGACCGAGGATGAAATTGAGGAGGAGACCACATGGGTTGTGCGGCAACTGCACGCGTGGCTGACACGCCAGGAAGCGCTTCGGGCGCGCAACGACTCTTCCGGAGCCGACTGGGACATGAACGGCGAGTCAGCAGCGCGTCCCGAGGAAGAGGCGCCAGTGCTATTCCGGCATGCAGACTTTATCAACGAGCGGTTTCTGGCAGCGGTGCTATCAGTGCTGAAGTTGCTGTCGCAAGACTTTTACGAGGTTCCTTTCATTGCGCAGCACCGGCGCGAGGTGTTTGTGACTCCCGAAGAGAATGCCGAGGACGGTGGCGCGCTGCATGGTGAGGAGCCGCCGACGCGCGAATGGCTGTCGATGGACGATTTGTGGAAGCTTTACGATTTTGACTTACAGTTCCGCGGACTGTTATCTTCGCGACGGTATCTACAGAACATGATTCGCCGGCTCAAGGGCGAGGGGCTAGACACAAACAACTCTGAAGAGGGCTCTGCCAATGGCGGCAAGGTGATTAGCGTCGAAGACGAGGCGTATGCGAACGAGATGATTGCCACAGCGAGTTGTGTGGAGGACATTACTGATGTTACCGAGTGGCTTCAGACGCAGCACTCGCAGACGATAAGGTCGTGGTCTCACGGGCGCTCGGGGATTAAGCGCGCTCGTACGCTGGGGCTGCTTGAGCAGGCTCGGCGCGAAGGCACGGACCGCTTTGTCGAGCGTGTGGGGATAAGCGCGCGTAATGTGGGCGACAGTATCCAAAACCCAGGCCGCCACAGAGTGCTCGACCCGCCTGAGGAGCCGCTGGATGTTGCACGCGATTTGGTTGGGGTGCACTTTGCCAGTCCAGACATCGCTCTAAAGGCGGCCAAGGCCATGTACGCACAGCAATTGGCGTTGGATCCGCAGGTGCGGCGTTTTGTGCGTACGTATTGCGACGAGCATGCATGCATAGTGGTGCGGCCGACAGACCGCGGGTTCTCAGAGATTACGCATGAGGAGCACCCGGCGTTTGCGTTTAAGTTTCTGAAGCAAAAGCCCGTGGCTGAGTTTGCCAACAGTGCACAGTACATCGAGATTAGCAAGGCTGTCGACGAGGGGCTGGTGCGTATGCAGTTCACGCTGAGCACCGAGTACCCCTTTGACAGTCGCAACTTTGGTCACGACGACCGAGTGCTTGAGGAGGACCGCCAACGCACGGCAAGCATCCTCGTCGACCATCTGGGGGTACACGTGACTTCCAGCGCTTCAACGGATAGTGCTTGGAACGTGCTGCGTCGCAGCGCACTATCCGCAGCTGTAAGCGAGTATGTGCTACCGCAGATGTGGCGCGAGATTGGCCAGCGGTTGCAGCAGCAGGCATTTGACTACGTGGCCGACATGTGCCGGCGCGCAATGGAGCGGCGCATTGATGTGCAGGCTGCGCGCAGCATGCGTATGCAGTCTGGTGAGCGTCCACGCGTGGTAGCTGTGGGTGGTGGTGGATTTGACGCGAGCTCGCGTGGGGCACTGCGCGTGGTGTTGGTGGACGAGCACGGGGAATGCAAGGAGGACTTTTCGGCCGACTCGATGCGCAAGCAGACGGGCATGATGGAGTCAGACGGTGATGGAGTTGCGCTGTTGCTAGATCTGTTGGCGCGCGAGCCTGTGGATGTTGTGGCTGTTGTTGGCATGAATCTGCAGACCCGTCGACTGTTTCAAGATGTGCAGCAGCTTGTTAACGAGCATTGCTCTCAGGCAGGCGACGACATTATGGTCACTTACGCTAGCGACGAGGTTGCTCGTCTGTGGTGGGATTGCGACCGTGCGCGTGAGGAGCTGCCGAATCTGCGTCGCGAGGAGCGGTATTGCGTTTGCGTTGCTCGTACGCTACAGGACCCAGCCATTGAGTATGCGATGCTGGGACGCGACATGCTTCATTTACCTTTACATAAGGCCCAGCGCGATGTTGATCAGAATGCACTGTTTACCGTCGTTGAGCGTGCTTTTGTTAATGTTGTTAACCGCGTCGGTGTGGATATTAACGAGTTGGCGCTACACCCACACAGCCAGTCGGTGCTACAATATGTGAGCGGCTTGGGTCCGCGCAAGGCCTATGCCATTTTGAGCAAGATCTCTACTGGTGACAACTTGCTTGAATCTCGTAGCGACTTGATTGTGCGTCGTCTATGCACACGCACTGTTTTTGTCAACTGCGCGTCATTCTTGCGCATACGTCCTGCAACATTGGATGTACTGGATGACACGCGTATCCATCCCGAGGACTACGACTTGGCACGCAAGATGGCTCTCGATGCATTGGACATTGAAGATGACGGCGAAGAAGATACTTCCAGACGCGGTAGAAAGAAAGCTGATGGTCCGTCGCGCTATGTTGCCGAGGTTATGCGCAAGTCACCCGAGAAGCTTGATGATCTGGACCTGGTAAAGTATGCAGAAGAGCTTAAACGTCTGTTGGATGTTCACAAACTTGAAACTCTCAAGTTTATCAAACATGAGCTGCAACATCCCAACGATGACCCACGTGTCGAATTCCAGTCTCCAGATGATGCCCTGGTGCTGCATATGCTGACTGGTGAGACCATTGGCGACACGCTTAAGGATGATGGTACGTCAATGGTGTCGGGTACTATTGTGCGCGTGCAGCCACGTTTTGCCATTGCGCGACTAGACTCTGGACTGGAGGGATTTATCAATGTGGCCAATGTCACTGACTACCGAATCGAAGAAGTGTCAGATGAGTTGTCACCAGGTCAGGCAATTGTAGCTGTGGTAAAGCGTATTGATTTGGAGAAGATGTCGCTTGATCTGTCTATGCGTAAATCCGACGTTGACGAAGCCTGTGGTCGCGGGAAAAAACTAGCACCAGACTCTGCAAAGATCGACAAGTACTTTGATATTGAAGCCGAGAGCCTGGTACGCGAGCGTGCCAAGGCACAAAAGTTAAAGTCCACGGCGCGTATGCGCACTATTCCACATCCATTGTTCAAGCCGTTGAATGGACGCGAGGCTGAGCAGTATTTGGCGTCGCGTCCGCGGGGTGATTGTGTAATTCGACCTTCTTCTCGAGGTGTTGATCACATTGCTATTACATGGAAAGTCGGCGACGGACTGTTCCAGCATATTGATGTGCTTGAGCAGGGAAAGACGCACGACGGAGCACTAGGCACAACATTTGTGGTTGGAGAAATGGCTTACACGGACTTGGACGAATTGCTGGCGTTGCATGTGGATCCGATTATGCGCAAGCTTGAGGAAGTTAAACGCAATCCAAAATTCTACGATCCCGAAAATGACCCGCTTTATGCATCGGAGTCTGTAGCCGATGTGCTGGGGCCTAATGACTATACTCAGGAGCACAAGGATAGACGTGTTGGTTTGTGGGAAAAGCGTGTGGCTCATCATCTCGATACACTCGCGCGAAGCACTGGAAGAGGCTCGTACTGCATTTCGCTCAGCTTAACCAAGCCCGGTGCGTTGACGTTAGCTTTCAAACCTACTCCTGATTACCGTGGGATTAAGACTTGGACCGCTAGGGTTGAGCCCAACGAGTATAAGCTCGGTAGTCGTGGTAGGTATCCAAATATTAATGGGTTGATTAACGGTTTCAAGATGATGCAGATGAAGTCGGTGCAACAGGGTTCGGCTGCAAATGACGTTGCAAGCGGTCGCTCGCAACACCATGCGCGTGGTAGTGACAGCAGAGGCGATGGCAGAGGAGGCGGATGGGGCGGCACTAGCAGCTGGGGAGCGTCGCACAGCCAACAGGCTCCGCGAGGTGGAGGCAGCGGGTGGGGAGATACGCATCCCGCAACGCCTTCGGCACAGTGGAACTCTAACGCAGCTAGTGGATGGAATGTTTAAGAATCCGCTATTATTACCAGAGGGGTTTTATTTGCTCGTATTTTTCTTTTTTCTTTTTTTGTCGCATTGAGGTATTATTGCTGTTTTGCTTGTTAATGTGAAACAAAAGCATAAAAGATGCTAAGATTATAAGCATCTTATTAGAGAGCGATGGCAGTTGTGCTGATGAGAACCAAAAGCCAAGACATCAACACCACAGCGCGAGTCCTATCTGATGAGTCTGCGAGTTCAGGATCCATGGTTGGTAAAATTGCGTGGGATTTATCCTTGGGATTCTTTTCGTTGGGATCAGAGCCACTGCTAGCAGGCGAGCCATCTTCGTTGGCAGCGTCGTCGGAGGATGACTTGCGCTTGGGAGGTTGCGGTTTGTCTGTGGGCTTGGATTGAGACTCTGACTTGGAAGCAGACGAGTTTGAGAGCTTTGTTGATGACATTGGGCTTTTGGAGCTGGATTGGGAAGTCTTCTGGGTTGGCTTTTGCTGGACGGTCTTGGATGGCTTGGAAGTACTTTCCTCTTCAGACGTCTTTTTTGCTTGCTTAGACTCCTGATCTTCGTCAGCTGTATCGGCTTCAGGTTCGGGTTCGGGTTCGACTTCAGAGGACTTTTTATTATTTTTCTTCTTGGGAGCATCATCCTCAGCCTCGCCTTCTTCCTCTTTTTCAGCAATCCGCTCATCAATGTAGCCAGCACAAACAAGACGATAGCGCTTGAGTGAATTCTGGTAAGCAACCTTCCAGGTAACTGTGTTGCCACAAAGTCCGAGGCATTTTACTTCGGCTTCATGGTAAGCGCAAGCATGATTTCCTGTGCTTGATCCGACATCGTCGGGTATCCGATTGATGCATTGGTTGGTCACATCATCAGCACTGCTATCGCATGCCTTGACAAACTCTATTCCTTTGTCTGAAGACTTTGCTGCTGCATGTTGGATACCAGACAGGATAAACCCCAGGACAGCCAGACCCAACCCGTTGAAATGCATCGTTATTTTAGAAATAAGATAATACTGATTGCAGCAGTATTTTTTTTAGGCAAGAGAATGAAATATGCTAGCACTATCGTTGATATTGAGTAGTCAAGAAAAGGTGGAATCCAATGCTGCTTGTGTCGCTAGCAAGGAGAACATATTGCATTGTCAGCATGGAAGAAGTGGGGAAAATAACATATAGTCTGGCAACAGTGCCATCTGGCTATGAGTCTTACGCGCCCGCGCAGCTGTGGAGTAAAAAAAGAGATCATACAGCCCGCGCTATCGGCAGCGCAGCACGCTTTCTTTCAATAACTAACATTCCCCACATAAAGATGAGCGCACATGGACTTGTACAACAGGACTTACTTTTCTGGATGTGCGTGTGTAGCAAGCACATTATGCTGCAGGACAAGACAAAAAATGCACCAACTGATCAGATCAGAGCCCGATCTTTTCAGGTTTCATGGAGCTACAACGGAAAATTTTTGAAGGAACAAGGAGGATAGAAAAAAAAAAAAAACGGAACCATTACAAAGTGGCCTGAAAAGCGCGTGCAACCTTTTTCTTTTTTACTAAAGTGCTCTTTGAAGCTTAAAAAGATATTTTCTAGTCTTTCTATTCTTTTCTTTTCTTTACACCATTCTTGGTCACAAGAGCAAAATTACTTGGAAATCCGTTACTACAGAAATCTACACTTTTTTTACACTACACAAATTTTTTTCCTAGAAACTATTAGAAGAGTCTAACAATACTTTTCGCCTATATTTAAATTACTCGAGTGATATCTAAACGCAGTTACATACAAGACATACTCATAAAAAAAAAGAATGAGCGGCTCTGAGACAGAAGATTGGGAATGTCCACTCTGTTTAGAAGAATTAGACGTTGACGATCGTGGTTTTTTCCCTTGCGAATGCGGGTACCAAGTAAGTAAAATATACGCAACCAAGCGTCCTTTTGGCGTTTATTTATATGCGTGTGTGGGGGGTTTTTTTTTGAAAGAGATATCTAAAATATAGACTACTGCTTCAGAAAGTGGGCTAATTGAATATTTTCTTTGGAGAATTGTGCGTGAGTAGATTTGTCGATTCTGTCATAACCGGCTTTCGGAGGACTATGGAGGACGGTGTCCGGCATGCCGGCGATTATACTCTGAGCAGACACCGCGGTGGAAGCCGATATCACCAGCACAGTAAGTAGTCCTGCAGACGCGTCAACACTGCTATTGGGGAAAAGCGACCGACCAGATGGGGGGATGGTGGTGAGAGTATGACGGCATAACGTGGATGCGAATAGTGTACTGACAAATTTTGTTGAATATGCTCTGCACGTGAGCGGGTGTGTGCATGTTTTGTACGATGGTGATGATTTTTTGAGTAGGGTGGCTAGAATCAAGCACGAGAAAAAAGCCAAGGAGCGCGAGAAACGGGAGATTGAGAGCAACAGCCGGCGGCATTTGGCCAATGTCAGGGTGGTGCAGAAGAACCTGGTGTATGTTATTGGGCTTCCAGCGAGCTTGGCAACGGAGGAGATTCTGCGAAGCCACGATTACTTTGGGCAGTTTGGACGAATTAACAAGATTGTAATTAACCGAAGACAAAATGGGAGCAGCGCGCACCACCCAACAGTTGGGGTTTATGTGACGTACGCGGTTAAAGACGATGCGACAAGAGCCATCAATGCGGTAGACGGCAGCATGCTGGAAAGTCGGGTATTACGAGCAACGTTTGGTACGACAAAGTACTGCTCGTACTACCTGCGAAATATACCATGTCAGAACCCAGGGTGCATGTATCTGCACGAGCCTGGAGAGGAGGCAGACAGCTTTACAAAAGAGGACTTGGCTGCAAAGTAAGTAGCAGAGATAAGTGGTGGAATTAATAATGGTCATGTTGAAGTGTGGTTGTACTTACTAACAGGTTAAGTTTGTTATGCCAATGTCAGCGGTAGTCGTGCGGAGATGAAGACAGGGCAGCAAGACGAAGATGAGACGTCGGAGCGCGCATCCAGTCAATCGCCTGGTGGGCAGCTGGGAGGAGGGCGTGTGGCAACGGCACCGTCTGGTGGCGGCAGCGGGACGCAAGGCAGCCGGTCACATAATATATTGCAAGGCGGCGGGGCAGCGCAGAACGGCGGGGCAGCGGCGGGGCGTGGACGTAAGCCGCAAGAACTGAACGGGGGGCGGTCTCACAGCGAGGATGTGCACACCGCAGATGTGGCGGGTTCTGCGTTGCCAGCGACAGCGTCGTGGGCATCGCGGGCGATGGTGAAGAAGGCGAACGAAGCAGCGGATGGACGGGGACGCAAAAGTGATGCAGGTAGCGCCATGACACTGCGGATGGTTCCGGCGGCGCGGAACAAATCGGCAAAGGCGGCAGGCAACGGCACACGCGGGGGAGGCAAGACAGCAGACGGAGCAGCAGGCGGGGCCTCGACACAACATCATCCGATGCTGCAGCAAATGAGCCGCGAACGCAAGCAGCAGCTTCGGCATCAGAACCGTGCGCAAAACAAGGAAGTCGAGGCTGGCACGGCTTCTGGGGAGAGTAGAAAGAAGGCTGGCGCAGTGGCAGCAGCAGAAGCTTTGCCAAAACAGAACCACAGGCAAACAAAGAAGGTTGAAGCACTGAAAGAAATAGAAAGACCGATGACAAACATGGTAGCAGACAAGCAGCAGGCGCAACAAGCAAAAGACGAGGACCAGCATGTGGCGGAGCAAGGCGCAGACAATGCGTTTGGGGCTCAGACTGTCACGCCAGCCGACGGCGGGACGGCGGTGGACCGAACGGCGCCAAGCTATGCAAACAGTGCGCTGTCATTCCAGACTATCACAGACTCGCTGTTTGAGCAGCTTAACGCGAAGGTGTCGACGCCCAACAGCAGCGCCACACTGCCAGCGTTCGGCGGGCTTGGTGGGCATGCGATGGGCGTGGCGGGGCACCCGGGCGCAAGCGTCGACCCGATGCTGTTTCCGCCGACGGCAGGAGACGCGACGCATGGGCTGTTTGGTGGAGTGTCGACGCCCCAGTGGGCAGATGAGGTGGCGGCATCGCGCGGCGCGTACGTGCAGTCGCCACTTTCGTCACTGCTTGGCGATCCAGCAACGCAGGGCGCGCCGACGGACGGGATGCGCGAGCATCAGCATCCAGGTGCGGCACGGCGGCGCTCACGGTGGGACTTTGCGCGCGCGGACGAGGCAAGCGCACAGGCTGAGCTGCAGTCGGTACTTGGGCGCGGCGCAGGGCAGTTGCAGCTTCGACCGACGGCGGGTGAAGGGCCAGAATTTGCGTCATCGCGCGATCTGGGGATGTTTGGAACACCCGTACACGGGGGCTACGGCGGCGGTCCTTGGGGTGCAGCACAGACACGGCCGCAAGAGGCCGCAGCGCCTTTTCCGCCGCCTGGCTTTGGTGCCCGCCAACATCGCGCCGACACGTTGCCATCGGACTCCGGAAGTGCCCTGTTGTCGCAGCTGATGGGCTCGGCTGGGCTTGGCGTAGCGGCTTCCGGGCTTGGCACAACTGCCCCAGGGCCCGAGGGTTTGCTGCATGGCGGTTTTACGAAGCCGCAGGCCCTGCAGGACCCCGCCATACTTACATCGCATATTGCCGTGCCAGCTATGCAGGGCGCCGCGGCTGGCGATCAACAGCAGCAGCAACAACCGGCGCTGAACAGTCTTCTTGCGCGGCTGAGCTTGGGTCGTAGCGAGACTGTATCTTCGCTGAGTCAAGCGCAGCCGTTTGCGCCAGCGGCGCCGTTTGCCCAGCTTCCAGCGGCTAGCGGGTTTGTTGATCCAGCCATCATGAATGTCGGCCGCCTGGATTCGCTCGGCAGATCAGCTACGGTTGGTAGCGTCGGACTTTCATCGCCCACGAGGCCACCGCCAGGCATTGCGTCGCCGCCAGCAGTTGACAGCGGCGCTTTGGCAGTCCAACAGCAGCCGGGGATGGTGTCGCGCAGCACCAATAGCAGCGGCCGCTCGCGCTTTCTCAACCACTTTGAGAGAACCACAGGCTCAGGTCCCGCAGGCACACGGCAGCACGGCGTCCCTGGGATGCCAGCGCCAGCGCCTGGACACGCGGTGCCTCCGGGGCTTCCAACCACTGGAATTTTTGGCGAGCTTCTGAGGCGCGCACGCGAGGACCCGCAGAGCGGAATAGGTGCTGCAACCGGCGCAGGGTCAGCAGCTAGCGAGAGCGCAGCGTATGTGAGTGGGCGGCTGATTCTCGACGACCTTGGACACCACATTCACACTGCTAGTCGTGAGGTGCAAGATCTGCGGGCCAAACTCAGCTCGGTCATCGGCCAGAGCCAGTCTAACATGTGGGTGCTGGCAGCCGCTTCTCAGCCTGCTGCCGATGCCCCGCAGCCTGCTACAGCTACCGCAGCCAGCCCTGCTGCTGGTCACCGCTCGGCAGTCGGCAGCATGTAGCTTTGCGTTAATTGTCCTTTGTGTTTGATAAATTGCAGCATCCTTCCTGTTTGCTAGCTCTGCCGGTCTTCTGACGCCATGCAGCTTTGTCCAGCTGCTTAGCCGCTGCTCTGTTTGTTTTTGGATTTCTTTGCTGACTGCTAACTAGTTCAATTATACTACTTGGTGGCTGGCGACTTGTCCCCGGCCTTGTGCCAATATCGGCAGCTAGTTCTTGGAAAGCCGCCCCTTGTTGTGTGGGCTTTAGGTGTCGGCGAGGCCCGGCTTGTAAAATGAAACCAGACACACTCGTCCAATGAGCGGTTGCGTGCGCTGCCACGTGATGCCGAATGGCTGTGATTACAAGTGACCACGGCAAGAATACGGAAGAGAATTCTTTTTCTTTTCTCTGCGTCATAACAGATTGTATTTTGTTTCTTTAAGCCAGCTAGCTAATTCACTGCTTTGTGCTACACACTTTTTTTTACTTGTTTAAACAGCTCAAATAACAAGGTTTTCCTCTCCAGCTGTGAGATAAGCTTTCTTTTTTTTGTTCTTTAGCTTTTTTTATTTTTTTGAACCTTTCATTTCCCGCATTTCTCCAGTACGGGAAGGAAATGTCAGTTAGAGTGTCTAAACGTAGTCGTTTGTTCACAAAGCCACCATCTAACTTGTAAAGCCACTACTTTACACCTAACTTGCTTCTTCCTGCAGACCTATTTTAAGGGCCACATACCTTCATAGCCCTTTGTCCCTTTCTCTTTTTTTCCACTCCTTTCTGCGCTTGGGCGACAGGTGGTATTATTGCCAAAGAAGGGATTTTTTTGGCTTTGCTGCAAGTCAGAAAGACAGCAGCACAAGGAATAAAAATAAAGCCTACCCAAAGTATACAATAACGTCGGGAGGTTATATGTAGTCCTTCTCCACTATATATCTTTTTTTTCACTACTTTCATTATCTTGTTTTTTTTTTGAGGCTATTTGCTTTGTCCTCTTTAGGCCACACTGAAATTTTGCTCTTGTTGTAAGAGCGTGGTCCTTATTTATACTCTTCTATTTTTATTTCTTTTGGCAGAAACCGCGTGGGTTTTAGGAGCTTTTTATATTTCTGTATGCTCCACGAAGACACAAGTACGCTTCTAATGGCACCGCATAATTGTTCTGTCAGTTCGCGTCGCATGACCTCATCGAATTTGACAAATACAGGCAGTAGTGGCAACGTCAGCAACGTGTCGCACAACCGTCCGGCTACAAGTAGTCCACGGAACAACAATAACAACAGTGGTAAGCGACAGAAGCAGCAGCAGCAGCAGCAGAGACCGCAGCGTGGCCTTAGCACCAATCCCGCTAAAGACGCTCAGCAGCGCCAGCAGTCGGCTGGACGCGGGAAGCCTGGTCCTAACCAGCGCAAGTCTGAGGATGGTGCGCGACCAAAGGCCAAGCGCTCCGGTAGGAGGCAGAAGAAGATTGTGTTGCTGACGCGAGATGCATCGGATGGCGAGCAGCAGAGTCTGTTGGCACGACTTGCGCCTGACCCACCACCACCTTCTTCTTCTCGGCGGAGTATAGCAGGTGGAAACTCTTCACCTGGCACGGGTAAGCGTGGTCGTCAGACATCGCCTGTTGTCGAGGACGTGCACAGTAACCAGCGGATGCATACGCCCACTCCTAAGCAGCAGCAGCAGCAGCAGCAGACAGTGCAGAGTGTGTTGTACAGTCCGACCCCGCGCAGAGCTGGCAGTGGGCCGATGCGTGGTGGCAGCCCAGGCGGGTCGGCAAGGTCCAACCACTACGCTGGTGCATCATTTAACAACTCACCGGCACCTAATACGCTACCGCTACCACCGTCATTTTTAACTACGCCTACCAAGAGCACTCCACGTCGGGAGGCGCCATTGGCTATGCGTGACGAGGATGTATTTGGAATGCCTGGTGGCTCAGAGTATTCTATGCATCATCCACCGCCAGCTCTGGTTGCTCCTGCATTTGATGAACGTACTCGTCATTTGCAATCTATGCTTGACCCGGCCACTCATGCTATGCTTCGTCCTCCACCTGTTATGCAACAGCCTTATAATCATAGCCATTCGGCTGTTGATCTGTCTCACCAATATCCCCAGGATTCTGATATGGAATCAATGTTCCAGAAACTACGTTTGGCTATGGATCTGGCTCAGAAGAGACCTGCTACTGTTAATCCGGTTACTTCTGTCCCAGGGAATAACAATTCACACCTCACTCCTGTCCACAACGCCTAATATCTGCCTTGGCGTCTTTTTTCTTTTTCATATCCTTTTGTGGACAACTCGGTGTGGAATGTTTTTTTTTACTGTGGTTTATATGTTGTGTGTGTATGTTTGAAGTACTAACACATAAAAGTGTCATGCTTTTTTTTTACGTTAACACTACTACTACCTTTTTTTCTATTTCTTTTGTTTAGCTTTTGATGTGTGTGGAAGCTTTGGTACTTGTAAAAATAAAGGGTGTATAAGCTTTACATCCTTTTCTTACTCCACCTCTATTCACATTTGTTCTGACGGCTTATCCTCTTCCTTAAACTTCAGGGCGAACTTTTTTCTTGACATTTCTGCTCTTCGCATACTTGGAATATTTTTTAGCAACACAAGTCTTTTATTCTCTTTGAGCTTTTTTTCCAACCCTCCCTCCTTTTCTCTTCTAGCGAGTTAGCAGCTCCACCTCTGTCGTAATGGCAAAACAAGCCCAACTACAGCGGGCAAGGAAAACGTCCCAATCTTTTTCTTAAAAACCTTTGATCAGTGAATACTCTGCGGACAGATGCGATATGCAGAATTCAATAATTTTATTAGTAGTTCTACTAGTGCTTTTTGAGATGTATCTGTTTCTGTGTTTACTAAAGTACTTTTTGAGTAAAAAAAAAAAAAAACCAACTAAGGTTATATCTATTGAAAAACCTGGACGTTCTCCTTGCCTACTGTATGTGTAGCTCTGTTTTTTTGTGGTTTTGATTGAATACAAATTGTCTCTAAGGAGCCTAGCACACAAATATATCATTTAGTATTTTTACTCTGCAGGAACTGGTTGCTTTTGTTGGTGGTTGTCATGCTGTGCGGAGTTGGATTGCTCACTGAGTTGGTTGTGCTGCTGCAGCGCGGAATCCGAAGAGGTTAATGCTGTGGCGTTCTTGTGTGCGGTACTGGGCAGCTCGCAGAAGTTATTGTCTTCCCGCGATACAGGAACTGAAGCAGCTGGTGCTATGGTAACCTTATCCAATGCGCTAGCCAGTTCATCGGCATCTGCCTCGGCGGCAGATTGAGCAAGCTTCTTGGCATTCTCATCGGCCAGCAGAGCATCAAGCTCAGACTCAATCTCTGCATCAGCGATCGGGTCCGCAACAGCAGCAGCAGTAGCATCATCCATGGCATCGCGGAACTCGGCGGCGCGCAGGGTGTGGTCTGCCCAATCATCAAACAGACTCTCTGGATCTAGCGACTCAACCTGGCGATTGAGACCCTGCAGCGCACAGGAGCCCGCACGGAAAGCTTCCATCAGCTGGATATCGGAAGAAGACTGCTGCAGTTGAAGAACCACATGCTCAATGCGTTCCAATGCCAGTATACGCTTGGGTAGTACAGCAGACTCAATGTGGCGACGCAGACGCATGTGAGCGAGAGCCTGCGAACGAAGGCCACGAGTAAGCGCCTGACGTGTGCGACGGTCAAGGATAATGGTACGGGATTCAAGCTGAGAAATTTGTCGCGCAATCATATCGCGTGTGGACATTACATGGAAAGCCGCGCGATCTGCGACAGAGATGGCAGCAACAGCCTGCGTGCATGACGCAGCAAACTTCACCAATACATCGCCATCGACTTGCACCGTGTGTATGCGTCCTAGATCCACCAGTCTTCGTAACAGCAGTTGCAAGTCGATCAATGCCATGCGCTCGCCAGGAGCCCCAATGGCGCCCGCAAAACGTCGCGCAAAGTCTTCGCTACTCATTAACCCGTCGGTAAGTGATCCAGCGGCTGCAGCATAGTGCGCGCTTACTATGCGCTCTGCTGCTTTGTCGACTAGGGACCGCGCTACCAGCAGAGTGTAGGCGTCATCGATGCCTGTAGTTGCCCATGCCAGCGCCGCCGCACGCTGTCCCACCAGTGGCAGCTGCAAAGCCAGGCGCCCTGCCCACCGCCGTAGTGTGTTGCTACTCAGCACGTCGCCTACCATTACCAACGTGCCGCGTTGCTTCAGCTCCTCAACCACCACATCAACGCCCATTGGTGTGTCCCCGCCAAACGCCAGCCGCGCTGCAAGCCCCGTGCGCCGCAGCGTTAGTACCGATGGTGCTACTGTATCTGATTTGTTCGACCCTGCTTCGCCGATTCGGTCCAGCACATCCTCGTCTTCCTCTCCAGACTGGTTGGGCGAGTCGTCTGCGCAGACCAGCTGCGCTGCACTGTCGGCGCCCGGCGCCGTGCTAAGCAGACCCAAACGGCAACCGCGCAACAGCAACCCCGACCAAAAGTCCAGCGCCTCGCGGTAGCCCTCCGGGTTGTCACTCTGCTGGCGGCTGAGATCTGAGTATAGAAACGCCCGCTGGTCAGCACTCTGCAGCTCAGGAATGCGCACAAGAAACGCCTCCATAGAGGAGTTGCGTTGTCTGGGTGCCATGATTCGGGCAGTAAAGTGTGTGGGGGAGGAGGGTCGTGCGTTTAGAACTAATGTATATTTTAAACTTTGCTATTTGAAAATTGCCATGTTTCCAAAGGCAATGGCTGGACAGTTCAGACGAACAGGCAGCGTGGTAAGTCTATGGGGCCTGCCCGTGCGGCCCTACACAGTAAAAGTATCGGTGCCCAGTAGGTCACGCAGATCGGCTAATTCGTCAGAGTCAGCAGGGGAGTCCGCAGCAGCATCCGCAGCAGTGTTGCCAGTGTCAGCATTAGAACCTATCTCAGCAGCCCCAGCGTCGTCGCCCTTTGCTTGCGGCATATAGCGCGCGCTGCGGCCATGCGAGTCGACAAAGTTCAACAGTGCAGGGGTGACGACGTAGCCCAACGTGCGCATCTCGCGCACGGCAACATGGGCGCGCGGATCACGCACACGGGCACATCGGCGCGCCAGCGCAGCATACGTGCGCCATGAGGGCAACATGGAATGAGCTTTCATGGCCTCCAAATACACAAACGCATCCTCGTAGTTAGGCTGTAACAGCGCTACCAGCACCATCTGCTCGTACGCCTCGCGCGGCGCGGCAAGCGCTTCATCGTCCAGCAGTTGCGCCAGCACGCGCTCCGCCACCGTCTTGTTGCGCCGGTGCGTGCAACCGCGCAGCACCGCCACGTACGATGCTTCCGTGCGCTCCACACGCAGCCTCTCATACCACGTACTCAGCCTCTCCTCCGCAGCCTCCACATGCCCGCCCAGCGCCAGACCTGCTACCAGCGCATCTAGTACGCACGCATCTGCCGCCTCTGCCGGCGCTGCGACCAGCGCATCAAATGCCGCGTCTGCTTCTGCCTCTGAGTCCTCCGCCGCGACCACCGTCCGAGTTACGACACGCAGTGGAGCAGCGCCGCGCCCCATACCGCCGCGTCGCATTGTCGCTAGTGCCACAAACGCCCGCGCCCACTGACCGCGCCGCACCAGTGCCTCTACCAGTGCCTCCAGATGCTGCTCGCGCAGTGCGTACCCGTGGCGCTGCAGACGCTGCAGGATGTTCGTCGCCAAATCCACGTCGCCACTCCGCGCCGCCACATCCAGTCCACCCAGGCAGTCGCCCTCTGTCAGACGCGCCCCTGCAACCTCTGTCAGCTGCTTGTAGCTCACCGAATATGCCGCGTGGTGCATGCGCCGTCCCGCCGCCCGCAGCAGTGCCGCGTAGGTCTCCGGCGCAAACGCCATTCCCTCTGCCGTTCCCGCGTGCAACACCTCCAATGCCAACCCTACTTCATCAATTGCAGCCAGCCCTGCCACCAGCTCCTGCAACCCCATCCTTTGCACGCTCACCCCGCGCCCACGCATCTCCAAATATATCGCGTACGCATGCTCCGTCTGACCCGTCGCCGCCAGTCCTGCCACCAGGTTATTCTGCACGGCCGCCTCATTCTCGCCCTCTAATGCTTCTGCTGCCTCCATCTCCGCCTCTACTTCGTAAATTGCCCGCGTCGCAAACCCCTTCCGCGCTGTCCGCAGCACCATCGCGTACTGCGCCGCCGCTACCCGCACGCCTGTCGCACGCATGTCACGCAGCACTGTGATGCTTGCCTCCAACCCTTGTACCTCGCAGAACCCCTCCAAAAACGCTGAGTACTCGCTTGCTGTCATCCTTCTTCCCTGCGGCCCGTGCACGCGCGCATACAGCGCGCTCAGCTCTTTAAGTGCTCCTGCCAATTGCTGCGCCCTCCCCTGCCCGACTCCTGTCCCCGATCCACGTTGCCTCTGCAGCCGCTCAGCCTGCGCCGCCTCCTTTGAGCGCTGGATCCTGGCGTGTGCTCCTGGATCCACGATCTGCTGCACCTTATCCTCTAAAGTTTGCCGTGACTGCCAGTCCTCCACGTCTCCGCGCACAATCGGCGTTCCATATCTTCGTGTCTGTGTCACACTACCTCTGTATGCCCGTGCTGCTGCTGTATCTGTTGCTTGTCGCAAGCACAGCCCCAATTGTCTGAACAGCTGCAATTTCATAATTTATGCTCCGCCCTTGTTCTATTTCATGCCCTTGCAACTTGGCAATCTTATATATGTCAAAAATAGCTATGGTCGATAAGTATTGAACTGGTAAGCAAAGCAAAAAACTGTAAAAAAAAAATAGTTTTGTCCAACCTTCTCCCACAGCCATGACAAAATGCATGATCTGGAATGAAAGTCTGCTAAAGTATATTAATCTGATTGCCGTTGTGATCTGATCGTTGTCGTAATTTGCTGCTGCAAGACCATCTGTGTGGATCGCAGCCACACCAGCTTGTGAATCGTAAATGCTCATCCATCAGCAGCATAATGTCCCTTGCTTGGCTCCAGATGTGCCTTTATTGCCTTCTCTTTCTTTAAACTATACTCTCGGCTACTATCTACTCACTGCCATCGTCATGAGCTCAAAAACGCTGGTGCTTGTGGCCGCTGCCGCCGCAAAGAACAACGGCATCGGACTCAACGGGGACTTGCCCTGGCGCCTGCGCAAAGAGCTGGCTTACTTTACGCGCGTGACGAAGTTTATCTCCAGCACCGATGCTGCCACTCGCCAGATCCCCACTATGAACGCCTGCATCCTCGGCCGAAAGTCATGGGAGTCTATTCCGCGCAGATACCGGCCCCTGGACGGCCGCTACAACATCGTAGTCACCCGCAATCGCCAGCTGCTGGACGCGGAGAATCCGCCCTTTTCTATCACGCAACCCTCCATCCCCGCCGCCCTCGCGCACATCGATGAGCTCAATGCCTCCGCAGAGCATGTCCACATTGATCGTGTCTTTGTAGTCGGCGGCGCCTCTGTCTACGAGGAGGCTATGCATATGCCCGACCGCCATATCCAGATCCTGTTGACAAAGGTCCACTTTGATGCTGCCGATAGCTGCGACACCTTCTTTCCCAAGGTCGATCCCGATCGCTTTCGTCTGCAGCCTCACAGCCGTCTGGAGGAGGTCGTCGGCTTCGAGGTACCCCAGGCCCCGCAGTCCGAAGCCGGTATCCAATACGAGTTCCAGCTTTATGAGAAATCGCCTGCTCAGTCCACGTCCAGCTAGCGAGTGCTTTTCATGTCTTTCTTCACCCTCAAGCCCACTTTTTCCCTTCCTGGTTGCAAAACACACACACGCCGCTGATTGCATACTGTATTTTGCAAAAGTATTAGCGTTAAGAAAAATTACTTTAGCAGGAGTTGGTATAGCAGGTTTGCGCCAATTATGTAATGTGTTTGCACTGCAGGTGTTGTTTGCGCATGGTTGTAGGGGTTGTTGGCAGTGTAGTTGGCATTGGTGTTGGCAGTGGAGTAGGAAGCAGTCAGTGGCAACTACACATGTCCTGTGGCATGGGTAGCAATCACAGTCAACAGCACTGGCAGTGAAAGCCCATGGAGAATCAACATCTGCGATAATTGCTTTCATTTGATTCACTTGGCAGGCAATAGTAACTAGTCCATATGCTTCTCTCGCCTCAAGACACAGCCAGCAAGAGACAGCCTATCCATCCACAGGACAAGACACCCAACAAACACAAACCAAGTATCACATAATAAAATATTACATAGTCTTCTTTAAATAAAAGCAGATAGTTGATATAGTTTCTATATGATTTCTATAAAAATACTAACAATACAAGAACAACACACACCCACATTTATGCAAACTATGCAATCCTTGCCAGATATCGACATGCTTGAGGGTGGATGTCATTTTAATAGCAGGTACCAGAACAACAGTCCACATGAAGAAAGCAGTTTCATATGTTGGACTTTGCAAAAAAGCTCTGGCTGAACACGATACATTAGAGGTAAGTTTTTCTATGTTGTGCTAAAGTGCGAGTACTTGTGGATTAAATGGATATGTTGTAGATGTATTTATTTATTGATGTACAACTGCTACTAATACGCAATGTTTTTCTACCGTTTCATTCTTTTCCACCGCCAACACCAACGCAAAACCACACTGCCAACGACCCCTACAGCCATGTGCAAACAACACCCCCCACACACAACGCAAATGCACTGCCCGAATGGCGCAAACCCGCTATACCAACTTCCGCCAAAATAATTTTTTCTTAACGCTAATACTTTTGCAAATTACGGTACGTGATCAGGATGGCATCAGCTTGACTGTTTGGAAAAATTTTTTGCTTGCTTCAGACGCTTCGATTTGCAATTGTGCTTAGTCCAGCTGCTCGAAGCAAAAAAATCCAGCGCATAGCACACTTCCTGTTCTTGATTCTGCTTAGTCTTGCAATATCTCCTCTTTTTTTGTTGCTATTATATTATATTCTTTCCTCATCCTTTCTTTGACGTAGCTGGATAGTCAGAGTGGATCCTTCCCCCCGACCTATTAGGAGAACAACAACATGAGTCTGACACACGTGCTGTACGAGTCCGCTTCGGGATACGGGTTGTTCGAAGTACTCCAGGCGGAGAAGATTGGCGCAAAGCTGTCCGAAGTACAGTCTACTATTACCGACCTCGCAAAGTTTGGCAAATACGTCAAAGCCAAATCATTTGCACCCTTCAAAAACGCTGCCGATGCGCTGGAGAACATCAACGATATTTCCGAGGGTATCTGCAGCGAGGGTCTGCAGGCTTTCCTGCAGCTTAATTTGCCAAAGGGTGGCAAGAGCACACTGGGAGTTAGCGACCGCAATCTGGCTGGATCCATCAAGAGCGAGGCCGGCGTACAATGCTCCACTGATGAGCTAGCTCAGGAGATGATCCGTGGTATTCGCCTGCATGCCGAACGCATGATTGCTCAGCTAAAGACTGGCGATCTTGCCAAGGCTCAGCTGGGACTTGGCCACGCTTACTCGCGTGCAAAGGTCAAGTTTAATGTCAATCGCTCAGACAATATGATTATCCAGGCCATTGCGCTTCTGGACCAGCTGGACAAGGACCTGAACATCTTCTCCATGCGCGTGCGCGAGTGGTATGGCTGGCATTTCCCAGAGCTGGCCAAAATTATTTCTGACCATTACAAGTATGCCCGTCTAGCCAAGGCTATCCGGAACAAGGGCTCGCTGGGTGACGACAGCATCGACATGTTGACCGACATTACTGAGGACGCGTCCGTTTCACAGCAGATTGTGGATGCTGCCCGGGCATCCATGGGTACGGATATCTCGGACATTGATCTCCTGAATATCGAGAGCTTTGCTTCGCGTGTCATTTCTCTGTCCGAGTATCGCAAGTCGCTTTACGACTATCTACTCAGTAAGATGAGCGTAGTTGCACCGAATCTGGCTGCTCTAATTGGAGATGTCGTTGGTGCTCGTCTGATTGCTCATGCCGGGTCGCTAACTAACCTCAGCAAATACCCTGCGTCTACCGTCCAGATCCTTGGCGCTGAGAAGGCACTGTTCCGTGCTCTCAAGACCCGCGGTAACACTCCCAAATACGGTCTGATCTACAACTCTTCGTTTATTGGTCGTGCCGGCTCGAAGAACAAGGGGCGCATCTCGCGGTTCCTCGCCAACAAGGCCACCATTGCTTCGCGCATTGATTGCTTTGCCGATTCTCCTAACAGCGTATTTGGAGAGGCTCTGAAGCAGCAGGTTGAGGACCGTTTGAGCTTTTATGAGACCGGTGCCCAGCCTTCAAAGAACAGCGATACAATGGACAATGTTCTCAAGGCTCTGGCAGACGCTGGCATTGAAGATGACATGGATGTTGAGGATGGCCCTAAATCGCCAAAGAGACGCGCGGCTGACCCTTCTGCTATGGATGAGGATGTGACCTCGCCGAAGAAGCAGAAGAAGGTTAAAAAGAGCAAAAAAGAGAAGGCCGAAAAATCAATAAAGAAAGAGAAGAAGGACAAGAAGAAGCTAAAGTAAGTTTTTTTTAGTGTTTTCCATAAACTTTTCATTTTGTTTTATTGCTTTCGATCCAACAACATCACATTTAAATATGTGAAAAAAAAAATTACATTAGACTGTGGATAAGTGCTAGTTTGGCGTTCGCGTCGCAGCAGAGTGGTTTAGATACTCTATCAGCGCTTTGAGGAAATTTCCTTCCTTTGAGATAGTCGAGCCGTCGGCAATTACACACAAATGTCGCCGTGCGCGTGTAATCGCAACATTGATCCGGCGGTAGTCACAGAGAAAGCCAATTGCTTCTTCCGGATTGGAGCGGACCATTGTAAGGACAACAGCCTCCTTTTCGGATCCCTGGAATCCATCGATAGATCGGATTTCAACGCCTTCGATTTCCTCGCACATGCTCTGCAACAGACTGACCTGACCACTATACGGCGACACTAACGCAATGTCTTTGGCGCAAACCCCAGCAGAAACAAGTCGTTTAACATGCCGCACCGCTAGTCTGGCTTCCTCTTTATTGACTATGCTTTTACCAACATTGCTTTTACCAACCTTGCTTTTGCCAATATTGCTTTTGCCAATATTGCTTCTGCCAACATTGCTTTTGCCAATATTGCTTCTCCCAACATTGCTTTTGCCAATATTGCTTCTCCCAACATTGCTTTTGCCAATATTGCTTCTCCCAACATTGCTTTTGCTAATATTGCTTCTCCCAACATTGCTTTTGCCAATATTGCTTTCCCCAGCTGACCTTTTTGCTTTTGTTTGTTTACCACTTTCAAAGCTTTCTGGCATCCCAGCACCGCTTGTGTCAATGTAAACCAACGGTGAAAGCGTATCCAATGTTTGATCAACATTTGGGAGACCGCTTAGCAAATGCGACTCTACCTCCTTACTTGCAATAAGACAGCCGTCATATATGTTATCCGAAGACACTCGCATAATATTTCTGTTCATACGATATTGGGTTTTCAGCATACGACATGCAGTGTCTTTAAGCATATTTTGCGCCCGCATAAACAGTGAAGGAATTAAGATATCGTCATCAATAACGCTGGCAATCTTTGTACTTTGTGCTTTCATTTCCAGTTGCTTATTTTCCGAATTTATCAAGGTCGGCGGCAGTTGGTGGTGGTCGCCAGCAAGGATCAACTTTGGTGCCCTTATAGCTGCAATCCAGCATTCCGCTTCCAGTGCTTGCGCACACTCATCAATAATAACCACGTCAAAATCCATGCCACATTCGTCTACTTTCCTGTCACCTGCACCACATAGAGTGGATAGAATAACATGTATTTCTGCATATATATTAACTCCACTACCTGCACGTAAGCTCTGCTGCTTTGCTAAAGCAAGACAATTTTTCCCGTGTTTTGCGACACTAGCACTGACCTTTGAAGGGTGGCCCACTCTATTAAACAAGATATCGAGTTTAACTAGACTCTCCCCAATGTTATCAACTGATACGTTTGATGGACCACATACCAACAGCCTTTTGCCGCGTGCAACAAGTTGTCGAATAATTTCAACCACCGTACATGTCTTCCCAGTACCCGGCGGCCCGTGGATAAGCGCTATATCTGTCGCTGTTACGGCAAGATCGACGGCTTTTTTCTGAACATCGTTTAGTCTGTCGTTGTAGTAGCTGCTGCAAGAATACCCTTCAAAGCGTGGCGGAGCGTCCTCAAATAGGATACTATGCAGATATGACTGCTTACGTTCACAACTGAACAATTTGTTAAGCACCGCAAACATCCGCCTATACATAATATCGTTTGTAAGCAATTTTAGTACATATTTGACGTTCTGTGCTTTAGAGATGTTTCCAGTCAGAGAAACGACAATCACATCGGAACGAATCTTTACAACAAATCCTGACAAATGTTCTACACCTTTGCAATTGTCCAAAGAAATAGATTGACTTTCCCATCCAGTCGATTCAATTAGAGTAACAAGGCTCCCAGAGCGCAGCAAACTTTTAGGTAGTGTCGCGCGTGGTTTTGACGGTTTAAGGGTCACTCTAATAATTTCCTCAAGTACTTCTGTGTCAGAAATGCATAGATCCACAATAGCATAACCTTGGGCTTCTAGGTATTCCTTGTTTTTAACAGAAAGCTCTCTTTCCAGCTTGCGAAGCTCTTCCTGTTCTCTTAAAACCAAGTTTATAGTATTCGCCAAAAGCTTGGTATTTCTCTCTTCCATCCTATATGTGAAGTATAAAAAGCGTCTTTCCAAGTCTTTCAATTTGTTGTTGCTAAATAGTTGACATGTCATCGACGCACCCGCATATGTACTTGTCCTCGTTTTTTGCAACTAAAGCAAGTAAACTAGTAGTTAAAAATTTCATTATTTTCTTGGACCAATTTTGCAAGCGGGCAATTATTTATATTTGGGCAGCTACAACCTCCGATAATGTCAACATCTTTGGTTATAAACAATATTTGATAGATATAATTAGACAGATAATAATCACATCACCATGCCTCATGTCTTTAACATGATACACTTATACTTTGACATATTAATATCATACAATAGGCATTGTCCAAATAACTGATTATTGAAATAACCAGCAGATGTAGTTGCCAACTTTTCAGTTTGTCTCAACAACCATATACAATCAAAGCACATTCAGAAGGTATTTCATATATTTGTTTTTTTNTTTTTTTTTTTTGCTAAAAAGAAACTACTTTCTTCGCTTCATCTCAGGCTCTTCGGACATGCCTGTGTCATCAAAGAGAGGCTTATCTTGAGTGTCCTTGTACGACGGCGAGATAAACATAGGATCAGACTCTGCAACCGCGGCATATCTAAGCAAGGCTTCCCTAGGATCATCATCACGGACAGTGTCCTTCATAATGGATTTCATAATGTGCTGGGTCTCGTTGACGCCAATCACACCACCCTTTCCATGACCATAAATCGGGACCTTGGGCTTCTGTGAGAACAGCGGGTCCTCGCGAGCCTTTTCGCGGCGACGCTTTGCCATCATTGACTTTTCCTCGCGGAAGAGCGGCAGCGCATGGGGTGTGATAATTGGGCCAATGGAAGTAGGCTCTGATGTTTGGCGGGCTTGGAGCCGCTTGCTTATACAGAGCTTTGCGCCACGGGTACTGGAGGCATCATACATAACCGCAATTGTGCCTGTTGTAAGACCTGCAGCTATTTGATTAAGACGCGGATGCCATGTAACGCTTAACACATCGCCTGATAGTGGTAGACTAATCTGATGCTTTTCAGTAAGATCAGATGAATCCAACACAGCGATTGACGCATTTTGTGAAGGTGTGCTTCCAGCGCTGGCAGCGCCAACTAGAAGATATCGCCCATCCGAGTCAAAAGCCATATTAGCCTCCGGCCCAGCAGAAGGCAAGCTGTCTTTGGTAGCCAGCGATGTTTTTAGATTGCGAACATCCCAAAGCTTTACAGTGCTATCGCCACCGCGGGTTACTAGATGGTTAGAATTACCGGGTATAAATTGAACTGCAGAGGTTTCGGTTCCTGAGAGATGTGCATCATTCGTGTGCTGTGTTGGACGTATAAATGGGCCAGAGCTAGGCCACAGAGATAAACCGCCATCATCCTGTGTTGATGCAATTGTCCGCCCATCAGCAGAATATGCACAAGCAGTAACTGCCACGCGTCTTCCACGCATCTGTGTTTTGGCTACAATTACTTGGAGCTGCGTCTGCGGCCGCTCACAATCCCAGATGCGCAGAGTCGAGTCGGCGCCAGCAGTGACAAATTTTCCGCCTTCGGGACACCAATCTACCGAAGTCAATGCTGCGACATGGCCAGTGGTTCGTCGCATATCCATCACATACATATCTCCACGTTTGAATTCACATACTTTCCGACCATCTGGCATAAACAATGTTGGCCGCGGATCGCCTGTTGCGCACAAAAGCAAATCACCCGTACTGTTGTACTTTAGTGCATGGATTTGTTGGCCTTCAAACGGTACTACTGTACGGTACGATTGGAACGAGCGATCCATGCTTGGGAAAGACCAGAGCATCATATTCGCACCGTGCTCGCCACTGGCTAGACCGTCTCCAGACGGATCCCATGCAATTGTTGAAACCGCCTTTTTGTGCCCTGTCATAGCCACATGGTAGCTGACTGGGACTCCTATTTCCACAGCCCCACCACTTGTATCTTCTTCACCAACATCTGTTGTTTCAGATTTTTTATCCCCCAAGTTGCCATTAATAGTATTATTGGTTGTTATTGTGCCTACTGATCTGCCGACCTCGGGCGTGCTATAATTATGTTTGTCTTTAGTGTTCTTTTTTGCCACTGAAACGTTGTACTGAGCTACATCAACCTTGCTATCTGTATTGCCAGTAACCACGCCCTTCTTATTCTTCTTCTTGCCAAATCCTTTAGGAATATACTTGTTTAGCTCATCACTTAGCGCCATTAGTAGGTACTTTTATCTACTGTAAGTATAGATTCTAGACCTAACAATAATATATGCATTTACAATTGCGTGTAGAAAACAAGTATCATCTATAGCATTTATTGCTTCTGGTTATTTGTACCTTCAATTAATTATATTTTATCTATGGGTGATCACGCGACTAATTTGCGAGATTTGCCTGCAACTCTCTAGAATATACACTGCGGTCTACAAAATATTGAGGCGCAATAAAACAAAAGATAAATGTAAAATTTTTTTTAAAGGAGCAAAATTTGATACTCAAAAAGCTAGGAAGTACTTATATTTGACTTAAAGTCTGGCATTCTCCTCAGTCTGGACGATCGAATCATAGCAGAGGGTGGTGAGGAAGTCATCGTAGCGATTACCAGTCATTTGAGAGCCCATGTACTTGACAGCAAGGTCCAGAGTAGGATAGCTCTTCCGATCAAGCTTGGCAGCCTCCTCCTTGAGGATCTTGGCCGCAAGCTCGGGAGTAATGACAGTGCCATCAGCAGTGCGTGCACCATGACGAACCCACTGGTAAAGCTGCGAGCGTGAGATCTCGGCAGTGGCAGCATCTTCCATCAGATTGTGAATGGGTACACAGCCGCTGCCGTTAAGCCAGTTAGCCATGTAAATTAAGCCAACCGAAATGTTGTCGTGCAGACCAGACTCGGTTATTTTACCGCCAACAATGTTGGTGTTAAGCAGGTCTGATGCCTTAACAACTACCTCCTCGCGACGCACATGGAACTGGTTAGGTGACGGCATGTTCTTGTCAAATTCCTCTAGCGCAATGGTGACAAGCGCAGGATGTGCAACCCAAGTGCCATCATGACCCGCCAGCACTTCGCGTTGTTTGTCCAAACGGACCTTGTCGATTGCTGCCTGATTAGCTTTGGGGTCGTTCTTGATAGGAATCTGAGCTGCCATACCGCCCATGGCATGTACACCACGCAAATGGCAAGTTTTAATTAGAAGACGTACGTAGGCATCCATAAACGGCGAAGTCATGGTTACATCCGAGCGGTTAGGCAGAATGTAGCGCGGGTCATGACGGAACTTTTTGATTACAGAGAATATATAATCCCAGCGCCCACAGTTGAGGCCCGAAGAATGGTCACGCAGCTCGTAGATAATCTCATCCATTTGGAACGCAGCCACAATTGTCTCGATAAGAACAGTTCCACGGATTGTTCCGCGTGGAACACCAATCTCGTCCTGAGCGACATTGAAGATGTCATTCCACAGCCGCGCCTCAAGATAGCTCTCCATCTTGGGAAGGTAAAAGTACGGTCCGAAACCAGCCGCAAGCGCCGCCTTGGCGTTGTGGAAGAAGTACAGTGCAAAGTCGAATATGGATGCTGAGCAGCGCTCGCCATCAATCAGAACGTGGGCCTCTTCCATATGCCAGCCACGGGGACTACAAGTGGAATACCGCACAAATAAGCATCAAGCGATAGCAGAAGTGTGTTAGCATTTGCACAGACGGAGGTATCACACAGTCTGCAGGACAAAACAGGAATTTTCCTGATAAGACATATTTGTACTCCCAGGGACTATCACGTGTGTTATCTTGTTCTCAAGTGCATGTGACTCGTCAACCAAGGGACACAAAAGACGGAAGACACATGTGAAACTTACCGAACAATCAAAGTGGCGATTTTACCATCGCTACGCAGCTTGTACTCTTTGCCCTGTGCGTTGGAAAATGTGATCGTGCGGCGAACGGCGTCGCGCATGTTAAGCTGTCCGTCGACGAGGTTGTGCCAGGTTGGCGAGCTCGAGTCTTCAAAATCTGCCATGAACGTGCGCGCGCCCGAGTTGAGCGCGTTGATCACCATCTTTCGGTCGACAGGACCCGTGATCTCGACGCGACGATCCACCAGGCCCGGAGCAGGCCGTGCGGCACGCCAGGTCAAGTCATTGCGAATGTGGGCTGTCTCGGGCAAAAAGTCCAACGATGCGCCAGCCTGAATCTCGCGGTACCGCTGCTCACGAGCCTTCAGCAGTTGCTTACGCGTGGGGTTGAATAGACGATGCAACTTGGCGACAAACGCCAGCGCTTCGGGGGTGAGGATCTCGGCCTGCTTGTCAACAACCTTACCGAGCACCTGCACTCCAGATACCTTTGACTGGAACATGATTTTTATAGCAAAGTAGTATAATGTGAAGTAGCGTGTGTTTCTTATATAGAAAAAAAAGTGCAAAACTCGACAAGAAATTTCTCAAAAAGGTTTCGCAACAACAGCAGCACCGATACGTCTTATATGAATATCTGTCAAAGTCAAGGGATTAGTGAATGATGTCAACTGTCTGTTGCTGATATAGCCGCGGAGAATTCCGTGTGTCCGTCGTCCGTGCACATTTTTACTTCCGTTATACACCCTTCAAAGATAGGGGATTTTTTTTTATCCAAACTTTGAAGCTCACAAGAGAGTCCCGCATGTCCTCCACCGGGCTACAAAAAGCTTATCTTTCGCCCACGTTTAAGCTTCAACCCCCCCCCCTGTAAATATACAATATCTAGTACAAATCTCGGCAATTCTTATTTCCTGGCCAACTCAGCTGCCCCAGGATCTGATATACTGGTTCAGAAATTGTAACGTGTGCGCGAATTTGCTATCTGCCACATCAGAAATGTCCCTACAACAGGTATCTGCACAATGACACTATACCCTTTCATCCGCTAATTCGGTCACAGAAACCTGTAGCTTCTAGGATATGGATAGGTCATCTGTGCTAGCTTTAACGACAAGAGCACTGCATCGTCTTTTTTTTCTTTAGTGCCGCAAAGGAATCACGAGAAGACCTTTGTAACAACAAGTATAGATGGATTCTCATTTAAGAATCCCCTCTGGTAGAATATTTGTCGAATAAAATATAAGAAAAAGCAGAAAATTAGAAAACATCTGTGAAAGCAGCTATTGTCTGTGCCCACTTCTGTATACATTAGGCACACGGCATGCTGCTACACACCTATACACAAACATACCGTTGTTGTCGGGTTGCTTTGCTCTTGCCACTACACAAAACAAAGCCTTGTCTTGAATCGGCCACAACTCTACGTTATATCGCACCGATCACCCTCGGTCAGGCATGTTGTTCTTGTTTAAAATATAGATAATATGGCATGTTGTTCCAATGTCTAATTATGCCGATGATTTTGACGATGCTGGTGTGGTGGCCGAGACAGATGAGTACGGTCCCCTGCTGTTGCCACCACCAGACCATCCCGCAGAGCTGCCAGCAGATCCAAGAGGCAAACCCACTGCTATAGCTGGTGAAACACCCAAGTTACCGGCGCCCTCCTTTGCAGCAACATACTTCTCAACTTTGCTGATCAGATGCTTGCCATATGTAAACTTTCGCAGAGTAGCCATATGTGGCTGTATTTTGGACAGAATAGCGTCACGCTGCTGTTCATCCACCACATCAAGCATCTTCTGTACAACATAGTTTGCATACTGATCCTTCATCATATTAACCAGGTTGCTCGATCCATCGCGACGCACTGTAACGATTTCTTCAATAAGTGACTTGCGATCTTTGGTCTCGCCATAGGCAATGCATTTTTCAACTACATTCGATGCAAACTTATGCTTGCTCAGCTGCAACACATGCCCACGCACTCGCGAGCATACTAGTATGCGATCCATAGCTTTGCCTCGTTCCATGACGTGTTGAATCACGTAGTTACCGTATTGATCCTGAACCAAGTTCGTCGTGAACTGATGCAACTCATCAAGCAGTGGACGGGTCTGACCTTCATCACAATGCTCAAACATCCGTTGGATAACACGACATCCATAAGGATGTGTCGCCAGCGTATATACTTGTCCATGGAACGAGTCGATGATAAAACGTATGTGCTCAGCAGGCACACGCTCGATTGCCTTCTGAATCACGTGATTACCGTTCTGATCCTTCACGCACTGTAGGACATGACCGTCAAGCTCACGCACCATGCTCGCCTGTTGCTCGGTAAGCACATGCTCTAGCGCCTTTTGGACCACACGGCAGCCATACATCTGCAGCGACAGCGATAGGATATGTCCCTCCATTTCTTTCGACAGCATATGCTTCTGCACCTGGCTGCCGTGCTCAAAGAACTTTTGGATAACATAGTTTCCAAATACATCAGTCATAAGATGCAGAGAGCTTGGAACAACTTCCTGAAACACAAGCTCCTTCTCATCAAGCGTAGCTGTTTCTAGCTTTTGTTGAATAAAGCGCGATCCGTGCTGGTCGCAACTAAACTCAACCATATGCTCGCAGATATCTCGGAGCTCGTACTTGCGTGTCTTGTTGTTGCGAAATTCTTCTAGCAAAGCGCTGCGTGATCCCTGACCTGGGGACTCCATAACCGCGGCGCTCTTTGGTGCGCTGCGGAACATAATCTGCGCGCCACCCATAGTAGAAGAAAGATTAAGCAGCGCTGGCGGTGGAGTGCCATACATCATTGCATCGCGCGGCATCATCATCGGCTTCATCCCCGTCTGTGAGGACACCGGCTGCTGCATGTGAAGCATGGCAAGGTGCTGTCCTTGTTGCGCACTAAGCATCTGTTGATGTGAATGTGACAGCTGCTGGTGCGGTGTGGATGGCTGGGAATGGATGCGGTGACCTGGATACTGGGGTTGATTCGACATGCCCGGTACAATCGCTGATTGAGGGCTAAAGCTGCCCATGGCGTTGGCACTTGCTAATCCAGATGGATTAGGCCGCTGAGCAACAGGCTGAGGCAACGGATACGCACTTATCGAGCCGTTGCGCATGTATCTATTATCTGTATACGACTGTGTGCGCGAAAAGCCGTGTTGGCTTGCGCCAGGACCAATCCCAGCACTATGCACCGTCATGCCAGGGTTAATACTGCCGGTGCTAAACATCGCATTTCGATCCGTGACAATGTTATCCATGTAAGGAACGCCGGCCGTAGCAGGACCAGGAGTGTGGGTCTGCAGGTGACCCGATGGCTGCAACCGGGCAGTATCATACATCCGCTGTTGACCAAAATCCCAGTAATCGCTGACGCTGGTAATAGCGTTATGTGCACGTGCAGTGCCAGGAGTCTCCATTTCGCTAAAAATATCGTGTGAACCGCGCAAATCAGCGCTGCGCATTCCGCGGCTACTGTCATCGCCCAGACGTAGGCCGCGAATCCGCTGTGACAGCTCATCAGTGTTCAGCGAGCCACCCATGCCTATAGAGCCAGGAGTAAGTGGATGATTGGTAGGATTCCTCAAAAAGCCACTCTCACGAAGTAGGCCTCCAGAGGTAGCTTGGCCTGCATCCATGTCTAGTGCACCCCACATATCAGCACCTGATGCACCATCCGCTATAGGCGCTGCTGCTGCAGCTGCTGCAGCGGCCGTTGCTTGAGCGTTGCGGGGCGGTGTAGATGCTGCACGCTGAAAGCCATCGAGACGAGCTGCATGACGAGCAGCCCACAATGACTGTCCAGGTGTCGTCGCTGACCCTGCCAGAGAGCCGACTGGAGAACCAACAGCTACTCCAAACATGTCGCCCTGAGCGCTGCGGTGGTCAGTCTCATCCTCTCGGTCAAGTAGTGAGCTAACCATGTGACCGACGTTGGGGGCCATCATTGAGTTTTGGGAATCAACACCTGCGGTAAGAACAGTACTATGCGAGCGGTTAGGAGTCGCAGCTGAGGAACGACGCGATATTCCCAAAATATTGCCATCCGCAAGCATATTGACAGGCGAAGATACTTTGACATTTCTCATAGGAGCCGATGTCGACAGAGTAAAAGCAGATGAGCCCTGTGCATGGCTGCTGGTCTCAGACTCGGTCTGGTGCAACCCCGTCGCGCCGCCAAGTTCATTATTTGGCTGTCTTTGCACAGGCGCACCGGATCCACGGACGCGCATCCCAGCAGCTTCAACCGAGGGCGAAGGCGTACGTGGAAAATCACCCTGGATAATGTCGATTAGCTGGCGGCGCTGCCTCGGCGTGGCATTTGGATTGGTACCCGCATCGCCTAAGCTCAGCCTGCCCATATTCGCGTTCTGTTGATAACCAGCGGGTCTGCTACCAGATTCAGCAGTCGTACCAGTCTAAATAAAGTAAAGCACAGCAGTAGGACAAAAAAGAAAAGGGAATTAGCAGGGCACACGAGAAAAAAGCTAGCCTTATAAAAGTGCTTTTTGTCATAATAACGTAACAATAGCGTACTTACTTGGTTCAACAAATCCGACCAGTCGTCGCCAACCGCACCAGGAAAGGACTGCATATTTCCCATACCACTGGCAGTTGCTGGAGTAGCTGCTGTTGACTTGTTTTCTGCAGAAAGTAATCCCCAGTTATAGGGCTGCCCATGAGAAGGAATATCAACATGAACATTACTATGAGTCTGCTGTCGCGACGATTGTCCACCAGCAGCATCCCAATGTCCTTGAAATCTACTCTGGCGCTTTCGCTGCTGCTCATCACCACCACTCAAAGCGCTACTAGCGCTTGAGCTCTCGTAAGGACGAGCCATCGTCGAATTGAAGACTGCGTGGTGGTCCAGTAGAGGTACCTAGCCAAAAGGCAGCAAGAGTGGTTTGATTGTGGTCACACTTTCTCTGACAGAGAAGATAACGTCCGTCTTCGAAAGTAACAAAGAAGCCAAATACGCAGATACCGCTCACAAATCGTACACTTGATAACAACGGCCTGGCTGCTATCGCTGTAGAATAAAAGGAACTACTAGACCCTACCAGAGCGCTAACAAATAGTGGTTCGGAATCGCGTAGGCGTTCGCAGTAAAGGCAATTTCAAATTACATAAAGATGAAAGTACAGGCGGAGAAAGATTAGTAGAGATTGTTGTGGAGGTAAGCAAATTGCGGATTTGTTAAAAAAGTATTGAAATCTTCAGAGTGGGTAGTCCTTTAAGGCGGGGGGGGGGATGTATGTGTCCTATATTACCGCCTACAATAGTCAAACTGCTTAGAGGCAGACCTTAACTTTTTTTACTTTGAAGGTACGAGGAAGCAGGCGCTTGCCTGGGCAGTAAGAGTGCACAAAGACTTAATTATACAAGTCTATTGCGCAGAAAGTAAAGCGCAAGGTTCGCAGATGAGCCCAAATTTCTTGGTAAAATTGCAAGACTGCACCGGTGCATGGGGCACATATCAGAAGTTAGAAAACTAACTTCTAGTGGGTGTCAGTGTTGGAACACAAAAACCTGATACAAGCGCTGCTTGTGCTTATAGTCCACTTGTAAAGGGGTGTTTGTTCCCATCGTGCTCTATGCGCTCGAGTAACCAAGGGGACTTGAAGCTGTGCTTATCAAACGGTTTTCCTACCTTGTAGCCGTTGCAGGGGGGGGGGGGGGCTGGTCCGTTTCCGACTAGCTAGTGAGCAGTTTGAAACACGGCAAAATATTTACAGAGAAGCTCGAACTGCTGGAGATAAGTGGTAAACGTCAGACGAAAGAAAGGAAAGAACTTCTTGCAAACAGAAAGTGTCCTTGAAGGATATTTCTGGCGTGTCAGCCGCTCAATTGCGAGCCGCTCGCTGTGCTGTCGCGCGGCATGCTAGCCATACCAGGAGCCGGCTTCTGTGTTCCCAGGCTAGCTGCTTTATTCTATCGGATCGCCATGCGCAAGAGCTGCGAGCCGCTTAACGATATTCCATTATCCAATTGGGACCCCTCATCTGGACCACTCTCTGAGCTGAGTCAGAGCAATGAGTTGCACAGGCTGTGCAGCACAAGCCATGTGTCGTGTGCTACAAATGCTCTTGAAGCCTATTTTGCCACAACTATTGACTTTCCCCAGCGCGTCTGTTCAGCTCTTTTCTGTCTAACAGCGTAGTCGTTTAACTTGACTTTTGAGACATTTCAGCACAGACTCGTTTTTTTTATGACAAAGTCGTCGCAAAACGCGCTTGGTGCTGGCCCAGCTATTGCCGAGAATATCGACAGCTACTTCTCAACTATCTCCAGTACCACCTCCAAAGCCCCCGTCACTTGGGAGACCAGACTGGTTCACCAGTTGCTACGGGCTTGCCGCTCGCTTGTCAGCGAACTCGAGAAAGTACAGCTGGAAACGTTGGATTGCTCTGTACTGGATACATGCCGAAGAAACTGGGATGAGGTTGAAAGTGACATCAAAAACTTGTTATATATTCTTCGGTTGCCTGCAGACAGTCAGAAGCAACATCCTTTAAAAGCTGAAGAGTTCAATGAATGCACTGCGCACACACAGCCGCGTTGTCTTGTATGTGCAAGTCGTCAGACCATCAAGGCGTTGCGTATATACATTGTGTCACTAGCTAGTAGCTCAGACTCGAGCATCACAGACAGAGAATCACTAAAGGCCATTACAGAAGCATTGCATGCTGCTGCCATTGATATTAGCCAAGTCCTCAATGAACTAAACAACACTGGTGATACAGGTGCTAGAGCAATTTTGCAGGAGGATGCCGCACAGAACTCTAGAGTAGTAAAAGATGAAGTTTTGGAATTAAACAAGGCGAGATCAAAGGATGCTAATACTGATGACAGCCAGAATACAATTCAGAATGCGCTTAATGAAGCATCAAAGTTAGCCGAGATGCTTCATATATTTGCGCGAATATCAGGGCAGAGATGGGTATCGGCACGCCTACAGCTAACACATAGTCCGTCCATTCCATCGCCTCTGGCTGCTGGAAGTACCTCTGCGCGACATCGGCGCTGGGTCTCTCAGGAAATTGAGGGCGATACCAGTGCTGCTGCATCTTCCGGGTTGGAAGGCGATATTAACAACAGACATTTTTCTGCCGGGAAAGATCATCTACAAGGAGCTCTGCACGTGCGAAACCGCTCAGATAGTCGCATACAGGCTGCCAATTTACAGTCTATATTTTCCTTACGAAAGTCGGCATTGTCTCTGCGCAAGACATCGCAACCACAACCACAACTGCCTTTGCAATCTCAACCAGGGGTTTCTATATCTAGCATGCCTGATTCCTCCGAGCGATCCAAGCAAGTGCGCTTTCAAGAGATGCCTTCTAATGATTCTTCGATTGACCAAGTGCATCTGGATGAGCTGGTCCAACTTTTGACACGGTTCGAGACTGCAATTACAGAGCTTGATTTGGCACATAGGGATCACTGCAGTGGTGATAACAATGGTAACAGGGATGCCTATGTTCAGGCAATCCGTGGCCTGATGGCAGCTTTTGTCCAGCTATCACGGTTATCATCAACAAGTGGCCTTGTTAAGCACTACGACAAGGCTGCGCTTGCCCAATTCAAGATTACTACACAGGCAATCAGACTGCTTACTGTGCTGCTACAAAAGTACTGGTGTTAAGAAAAAATTATTTTAGCGGAAGTTGTGGTATAGCGGGTTTGCGCCATTCGGGCAGTGTATTTGCATTGTGTGTGGGGGTGTTGTTTGCACATGGCTGTAGGGGTCGTTGGCAGTGTGGTTTTGCGTTGGTGTTGGCGGTGGAAAAGAATGAAACGGTAGAAAAACATTGCGTATTAGTAGCAGTTGTACATCAATAAATAAATACATCTACAACATATCCATTTAATCCACAAGTGCTCGCGCTTTAGCACAACATAGAAAACTTACCTCTAATGTATCGTGTTCAGCCAGAGCTTTTTTGCAAAGTCCAACATATGAAAATGCTTTCTTCATGTGGCCTGTTGTTCTGGTACCTGCTATTAAAATGACATCCACCTCCAAGCATGTCGATATCTGGCAAAGAGTGCATAGTTTGCATAAATGTGGATGTGTGTTGTTCTTGTATTGTTAGTATTTTTATAGAAATTATATAGCAACTATATCAACTATCTACTTTTATTTAAAGAAGACTATGTAATATTTTATTATGTGATACTTGGTTTGTGTTTGTTGGGTGTCTTGTACTGTGGATGGATAGGCTGTCTTTTGCTGGCTGTGTCTTGAGGCGAGAGAAGCATATGGACTAGTTACTATTGCCTGCCAAGTGAATCAAATGAAAGCAAGCCTCGCAGATGTTGATGCTCTATGGGCTTTCACTGCCAGTGCTGTTGACTGCGATTGCTACCCATGTCGCAGGACAGGGGTAGTTGCCATTGTCTGCTTCCTACTCCACTACCAATCACCCCTACAACCATGCGCAAACAACACCTCCACCACCTGCAATGCAAACACATTACATAATTGGCGCAAACCCGCTATACCAACTCCTGCTAAAATAATTTTTTCTTAACGCTAATACTTTTGTAGTAGTAACACAGTATGCCACTAAAAAAATATTTCAATCACGTGACTATGCTATGATTTGATCTTTATGGCCCACCTAAAAATTTTCGCTGCAGGCTATTTCCTCTACAGTGCTGTGAATGTAACCCAAAGCTTGCCTGTCAGGCTGCGAATTGAGCAAAAAAAAACTCTTGGATTCCGACAGAGGTGTTTACTTCTCTTTCTGTAAAAAAAAAAATTATCCTCTCTCTTTGGCCTTGCACGCTCATTTGAAAGTCGCTTCAGTTGCGTTTGCTTTTATCTTATTTCTTTGATTGTGTCTGCATCGCTACGTTATAAACCTTTTGGCTACAAAAAAAAAATACACAAATCTTTGTCACGGAGCTTTTAAACTAGTACTTATTGCATTAGTCAGAATTAAGTGCAATTGAAAATGGTAAGCATCTGACTATAGATTGTAACTGCCGAGCTCAAGCTGGGCACTTGAATCCCACAGGGTCTGGTGTGCTAAAAAAACGCGAGCATATTATTTTTCTGGTTGTCTATTTTAAGGCGTTGTAGAGACCTATTCTTCTCCAGGGTCATACGCGCCCGCTAACGCAAATCAAGTATAACAGCGATGGGGATCTTCTGATGACAGTGGCCAAGGACACTGTTGCTAATCTGTGGTACTCACACAACGGTGAGCGTGTTGGAACTTATGAGGGGCATCAGGGTGCGTTGTGGACGATCGATTGCAACAAGCCCAGTACTTTGGTTATTACTGGGGCTGCGGACAATACTGCGCGGCTGTGGCATGCCGAGACTGGTAGGCAGCTCCATGTATGGGAGTTCCCGACGGCAGTGAAGCGCGTAGAGTTTTCGCACGACGATCGGTACGTGCTTATGGTCACTGAGGAGCGTATGGGTCACAAGAGTGCCATCTACGTATTCCCTGTTGATAATAGCACGCCCGAGCAGTCCAATGAGCCGATTGTTGTGCTCAGACCATCACCGAGCAAGGCTACTATGGCGGCTTGGAGTTATCTGGACAAGTACATTGTTGCCGGACACGATGATGGTAGCTTGACGCTGTACGACTGGAAGTATGAGGAGGTTGTGCGGCAGGCACAAGCCCATGACGGCACCATTACTGATCTGCAGATGTGGAAGGACGGCACCTACTTTATTACAAGCAGCAAGGATAAGACTGCGCGTCTATTTGAGACCAACACGCTTAATCCGCTCAAGATGTACAAGGCTGACACGGGCGTTAATACAGCCACGATGACTCCAACGCAGGATCTGGTTATTCTTGGTGGTGGTCAGGCTGCTAGCGAGGTCACAACCACTTCTTCTCGTCAGGGAAAGTTCGAGTCGAGGTTTTATCACAAGGTATTTGAAGATGAAGTTGGTCGCTTAAAGGGTCATTTCGGTCCTATTAACACGCTGGCCATGCAGCCTGATGGCAAGGGCTTTGCCTCTGGTGGTGAGGATGGCTATGTCCGTGTCCATCACTTTGACCCTGACTACTTCAAGTTTAAGTACGACTACTAAGACTCTAGATCTACAGGACAAACCACTGTTTTTTTTTTTTTTTTGTCATGTGTCTCATAGCTAGCTATTCACTACTTTTTTTTTGGTCTCGATACCAGCTTATGCGTCTTCAAGTATACAACATATGTGAAATCAGAACTCTTGGTAAAGTTGTGTGTTGATCCCGTGTCTTTTGGGCTTCGTCTTTGTTGATCAATGTATGTGACAAAAGTAAAGAAAGTAGTGAACACAACGCAAATGTGAGCCACAAGGTCAATTTCACTTTTTTCTTTACTTCGTCCAAATACTTTTGACTTTTTGTACTCTATTCTATTGCGGGTTTTCTTTTGGTTAGAAACTTTTTTTTTTATTACTTTGGCAAAGGGGAGAATGACCAACACGCAGCTGTCAGCCGGCCATGCAGATACATTGACTGTTGTTAGTGGAATTCCACTTCTAAAAATTGTTGTTAGAGACGGTCACTTGTTTGACGACTCTAAGCATGTTCTATCTGAGGTGTTTCCGGACTGGTCTTCCGAAGACATTATTTTGAAGCAATGCAAGGACGGCATAACAAATAAGCGTAAGTACTTTTGTCATTTCGTAGTGAAGATATTTTTATTGCCACGTTTTTGTCAGATATTATTAAGGTTGAACCAGCAAATGCAGGCTTTTTTTTTTACTGCACGCACGCATTATCTGGCCTATTTTATCATGTAGTTATTCAGTGCACTAATTGCCGAGAAAATACGACAGTGCTTATTCGCGCATATGGCAAAAATACTGAGCGCATTATCGATCGAAACAAAGAACTTACTGTAAGTTGATCCCTCTTAGTCATTGATTGACAAGTGCCTTGTGATTTAGTCTCAAAAGACCGTACTAATAAATATGACTGCATAATCATTTCTATGTAGAACATGGCATACTTGGCCAGTCAGAACATGTGTCCTCCGCTGCATGCGCGTTTCCAGAACGGCCTGGTGTATGGATTTATTCCTGGAACTGTTGCAAAGCCAGAAGAGATGGGCAACGATCTGTGGGCTCCGCTTATAGCCAAACAGCTAGCAGAGTGGCATAAGGTTGACCTTCCTGGGGACCACACTCCTGGACTGTTTACGTTATTTCGCAGCTGGCTTAACGATATCCCTGCTACTTATGAAGATAAAAGAGCAAACGACATCTACCAAAAACATTTTACTTTAGGTATGCTTCACAAGGAACTGAACGAGATAGAACCATTACTTGTGAATACCAAGTCACCAGTTGTGTTTGCGCACAATGATCTTTTGTCAGGCAACATAATTATATCCGAATCTAAAGACAAGGTGTCTTTTATTGACTACGAGTATGCAATGTATAACTACCGCGGATTCGATATTGCCAATCACTTTAACGAATATGCTGGCTTTGAATGTGACTATTCTCGGTATCCAGACAAAGCAGCACAGCTTCGATGGTTTAAAGTTTATCTTGATCATGCCAACTTGGATTCTTCTTCAGAGATACTTGAAGAAATGTACAAAGAGGTCTGCGTGTTTCAACTGGCATCGCACTACTATTGGGGAGTTTGGGCTCTTGTTCAAGCCTCCATTTCTGATATTGATTTTGACTACATGGACTATGCTCGCTTGCGGTTCGAAGAGTACTTTAAAAATAAGGCACAGATACTCTATTAGCTTATCTACTACAAAGGCATGTGTGAACCGAAAGGAACGACAGCACATAAACTTCTTTTTTACATGTTCTTGAATATTTGTTTTTCTTTTCGCAATATTTTATCGAGTGCATTGCATAGAAACCACAAATAATAAAATATCATAAGATAATTCCAGATGGTCGCCATATCTGAAGCTCACCAGATCCACGCATAGTTCCCACTTCTGTAGATCCAATAGTGTATTGAAAATCTGGATCAGGATGCCAACAAAAGTCTGTTACTTGTGTCTGGTGGGCTTTATGGTTAAATAATAGTGAGCCATTACCTTGTGAGGGTTCCTTGCAATAAATATATACATTGGTATCGACGGAACACGCAAATACATTTGGATCTTGGGGACACACACGGATATTAGTTATTGTGTTGCTGCCAAAGGGCGCGTGGTAGCGCTCTACCACACTTAATTCGCTAGGTCGACCACCTGCACGCATAAACCGAGAGTCAATAAGAGAAAGATGTCCATCGTAAGTACCAGTGAGAATTCCGTGGTCGCCCGACAACTCAATGCATTTTAGAATCCCACGATGCCCAGACGTCCGCATCTCAATATATGGCGCACGAAAGTCGCAATAGGAAAGGTGACCAGATGAACTCCCCACATATGCACCCGTATCACTGGCCGCGACCTGCAGTGCGGTTATGCGTGGTGTACCATCAAGTAGTATCGACTGATCCCGAAATTTTCGTGTATCATTGTAGCGCCACAAATAGTTACGCGAGCCCGACTTCCACACACCCATCTCTCCTTTGGATGAGTTTGCCACCACATAATCGCGGCCCACGTTGTAAACGCCGTCAACTTCGTCAATTAGCAGTAGGGTTTCCTTTTGTCTTATCATATCTGTAGACCACACAATGACGCTCTGCATCGTACATCCAAAGAGAATTTGACCCTCATCGTACAGCTGCAGTGAGGATATTGCATGTTGGTTGTCATCCTTGTTTAAGTTTTTATGGAGGATGCTTACCTCGTTAGAGTTGAATGCCCCGAGCAGCGACTTTATATTGGCCATTTGGCCGCGCCTAGGGATTTCAAACGCAGTCATGGTGATGGCGGAGGTGGCTTCGTCAGATGTGAGTCCCAGACTAAGCCAATCTCGAACTAGCGATGCAGCTGGAACATTACCCTGCGATAAAAAGCAGTTTATGCTGTTGTTTTGCTCGCCAATGCACCACGCCATTGACAAACAGCAACCTTCGTCACACGCAGTCTCCTCTGGCACTCTGCGGTATATAAACTCGTAAATAAACGGTGCCTTTGCTCGCCATTCTTCCATGTCCAGAATATTGCGCACATGCTTCTGGTCTTCTTCCAACATGTCCTGATCATCGCTCAACCCAGGCGATGTACTATTCGACATCAGATCATGCTGGTACCTTGCTGAATGAAAGGCTGCAGCTGGCCTTCTCTCAGGTGGGTGCTGTATTTTTGTGGGGCTTACTCTCAGTAGTTTTCCTTTCCGGTCATCAGCTCTATGCAAAATTCCAGGTCGTTTGGCTGTTGATTTGCGGGCGGCACCAAACGAGGGCGCGGCGGCAGCCGAAGCTAATGTGGGCGCGCCAATACTAGTCTGTAGCGGTGACTTTGTCTGCAATACTTTGGTTGGCTCGCTATCAACGGACATAGAATTGCTGCTACTCTCGTCAGCATCGCTGCTATTGCTCTCATCCAGAATAATAAGTTCAGACTCGGAGGATTCTATATATGCCTGAGGCCGTGTTCCAAAATAGCCAACCTTCCTTATGCTATTCACAACGCTCTGCGCTTCCAGATCTAGATCCATCCACACCCGAGCTGTTCCACCACTGGTCTCGAGCTTGCATATCAGTCCAAAACTCTGACAGTACTTGTACAATCGCACATCTTCGCCTTCCATATGGTGGATCCTCTCTATAACCACCTGTCTGCAATCCTTCAAATACTCGTCGCATAACCATAGCCGCACAGTGTTAGAGTTAATGACGGTATAGTTGAAATTGCGTAATATCAGTTTTGCAGCTTCTAGTCCTTCAACCTGAAACTTTCCTGCAACTTCGAAGCGACTTGTGTGTTTGACTTCAACCTTCCTCGCCTTACCGCCACTAAGGTAATTGAGGTCCTGCAGCACTTTTCCAGACTGAAGCCCGCAAAAATGCAACCATACATTGCACATTCGATTGCACTCGACCAATTTCGAATTATAAAGTAAACCAGACTGAAAGGAGAGAGAAAAAAGAGTCTGAACACACGCGACACAGTGACGTTTTTCTGAAGGCAAAAAAAAAAAACAGCATCAGTTGGCAGCGTTCAACAAACTTTATTCAGGTAGCACACAGCGTTGCTTTAGCATGTAATTTTATCTGAAGAGCTCCATTTCAAGACAAAGAACCGGCAAGATGGATAATATAAAGCTGAAACAAAAGAGTATGCAGAGAAAATATGGCAGTGAAGTCCTAAGATTTTAAAGACGCTCTAGCTACTCGGTATCCATGGCTTCGCCCTCGTTCAGCAGATCGAGGTACTCCTGGGTGTCATTGCCGTCCAGAATAGTCATCTTGGCGTCTTTACCAACAAAGCCAATGGAAGTGTTCATATTATCGAGCTGCTTACCCTGTTGGATAGTGTCTCTCAGGGATTTCAGGCCCTGCACAATCAGCTCCTTCAGCGACATATCCTCAAAGCTAGCAAAGTTCCTCTCTAGATTTGTGCGTGCCGACTGCGACCGAGCGCCAATAGAATATCCATAGTATTCGGATACAATACCAGATGGACTAAACTCATACAGATGAGGTCCCGAGTCATCAAACCCGATGACCAGCAGACCCACGCCATATGGCCGACGGCCGTACTCCTGAGTGTTAGTCTGCGCCTTATCGCCAATTGCGTTCACCGCACGTCCAATGGGCAACGGCCGTCCATAAACCATCTTTGAGCGCATGGCCTCTGTGCGCAGATAGTTGCTCAACACGCGTGCATCTGAAGTGAGTCCTGCCACAGCAATACCCATGTGGTCGTCGATGCGAATGATCTTCTTCATATAAGACGCTAACTCGTTAGGTGACCGCTATTAAAACCAATATTACCACCAATATCACAAGAAACAATCGCAAAATTACACGCTCCGCAGACGTATATTAGTTAGTATCCTCAAAATGTTATGCATAGAATTGCTCTTTCTGAATTGTAGGAGAGTTAAACCTACCTTGACCGCCGTAAGAACGACATAGTCTTTGGACTTTAGTCCAACCACTGCTGTACCCTGCTTGACAGCCTCTGACGCATACTCTACTTGAAAGATGCGTCCCTGTGGGCTCCAAGTCGAAGCATCATTGTCGTACTGATTGCGAAACATTGTCGTAGTCTTCGTCTATCGAGAAATGTTCGCGTGTTATTCTGAAAATGAAGGCAACTGATTAGGGTGCTGGTACAGGAGACAAATAAATGAGTACAACAAAGTGGAGAGTTGCAATAGCGGTGCTTCAAGCGTTAGGCAACACATTTGTGCACACGCAACGTAAGCGTCTTTGAGAGATCAAAATTAAATGTTATGATTAAATCATCCCACCGTTCTGTGTTAAGCCAAAAGGTCCATGCGACTGTTAAAATCACATAGTCAATCTCACAGTATACAAGCAAAAACAAAGGCAAAGCGATGTAAGAACAAAAAAAAAAAAAAAGGCATTTGTACCACTGAAAAATCACTAGAGAAGCGCGCGAAAAATGCAGCTCTAGATAGACACAAACAAGTTTAGAGTACTCATGGAGGTGTCGTCTTTTTTTGCAGCACTAGCAGATTCAAAAGCCAGTTGCACGTCCTCATCAGACCCAATCAAAATCATATCACCGTCTTCGTCTTGGTACCGCATGCGTATGTTCAGTACAGGAGCCGAGGCAATATCATGCTCATTGCTGCTACTGATACCCACATGTGGGCCAGCGCAGATCTTGATCTTACGGTCTACACGACTGACAAGGTCATCAAACGTGACGTTGTTTCTGATGATAACGACAAATATGTCGTTCTGAAAGTGCACCTTGACCTTGACCGCCTTCGATTGTCCCGAGTGCGATACCGGCGTGCCGCTGGCAGGCATAGGCGATGCAGTGGTCGACATGCCGGTGATGCCAGGCGTCATTGGCGAGATGGCCGACATAAACGCAGTAGGCATAGGTAAATTTATTGGTATAGTGCCTGGCGCCTTGTTGGCCCTTGCTGTATTTTCAGCTTCATTGCGATGGATGGGCGGCATTGGTGGAAGTTCCTGCCTGCTATAATAGGAGCTACCCGGCATTGGACTGGTTCTGTTACGATTCGCAAGATCACCAACGTCTCCAAAGCTGCTGCCACTGCCGTTAGTACCTTGACGGTGATGGAACGTTGAAATCGTAGCAGACCTCTCAATGCCATCCACAAGCTCGCTCTGATAGTCACCAGCCAGTTTCTTCGCACTGCCACGGTTGCGATTCGTGCTACCGTCATATGTTTTCCGATACGAAAGTGAGCCCTGCTGAGCCTTTTCCTGCTGCATTGCTGCGGTGAGACTTGAGCCCTCTGAATATCTACCGCGGCGCGGAGTGCTCGCGTCTTCCTCACTCTCGTAACTGTCGCCAGTTTGCTGGCCTGAAACCGAGCGCTGCGTACTGGCAGAAGTCGGACTAACCTGCTGTGACTGTTCAGCGGCACGCTCCTTAGTACGCGTGATAAGCCGCTCCATAGTATTCTTCCATAGTTTTAACTGGTCCTCGCTGCGACAAGTTAAACTGAAATTCTCCATCACTACATCACGCCAGTATATGGTTAGACTCAGATGACCTTCACGGGAGGTGTCGACGACGCTGTGAATACTAAAGAGAAAAATGCGGCCTTTCAGTTGCAGTGTGTTTGAGCGGGGCCTGTGGTTACGGCGCTTTTCTTTATCGTTAACCTCCTTGCAGCATATCAGAATGTTCTCAAACAGATATATCAAAAGCACACGTTCGACTCCAGTTGTGGACATGACAAACGAATCGTGAAGGAACAGTTCGCCAAATGTTGCAATCGAGTAACCCTTCCAGTCTTCTACGCGAACCTCTAGATCGCTAACTACAGCTAGATTTCCTTCCCGACGCTCGGCTTCATTAACCTGCTCGACAATGCTGTTGATGGCATCAAGGCCATCACGCAACTCAGCATATATTGGCGATGATTTGTCGTAAAACTTTGTCAATTCTTCCATCATCATGGGATACTTGCAGATGCGCTGGACAGGCTTGATCAGCATCGACGGTAACTCATAATGAGGCTCAATAATATGCGTCAACGCCTACTCTCAAACAAGTTCACAGATCAAGAATCCAAGCTGCGTGATTAGTCCAATGCCAGGGTAAGCAACAGAGGCTTTTTGGGATGAAAGAGTGGTGAGGTAATTTACTCTCACAGGGGGCTCTCTTCCTCCTGCAACTTTCTTTTTTCCCGACTGCGTAGTGAGGCACTTGAGGCTTCCAATGCAAATGAGGCTTGGACCCCATTCGAACATTGTTACACTCCCACTGCAACAATCAAAGTTGCGATGCGTTAATTGGCATAAAATATGCTGGCACAAACCCAAGTGAACAACACATACCTTTAATGCTTCCTCCTCTGCCACACAAAGCTTGGATGCGCGAGTATAGTTGGCACAGTACGGCTCATAAACCATAAAGCCCTCCTTCATGTTAATAAACACTGCACCAAAGTGCTGATCGTCTGGCGGAAGCGTGGCATTAGCTTCAACGCCAATGAGAAAGCGTCGCTGAAAATCGACAATCGAGTTAAGGTTGGCGAATATGTAGCGGATGTTGTCGCTCGATATTATGTTCTTCTTCACCAGCTCGTCCATGTATGCCTACATTAGATTGTTAAAGTAAGATTACAAGATTAGTGTGCACATCACCAGAAGCACGGCAGATCACTTGGGTGCTTATCCGTTGCTGCACGTACACCCGTTCCCGCATAAGGAGCAGCAGTCAAATTTGGACGGTGCCAGAAAAGCGCACTTCGCCACTGCATGCATGCGCAAAAAGGCAAAAAGTTAGCGGTGCTTGTATGCTGGGACTACTTGCGTGGAAAGACTTACCTGAAGCTGCTCCAGATCGTGGACGTATTTCCGCTCGGTTTCAACAAACTCTTTGACAACGCGTTCGCGGTTGTCCTGCGGTGGGCCAAGCTGTGCCTCAGCGAACCTAGCCGAGGGCTTCTCAACCAGACGTGACATGTCGAGAAGACCACGGCTCTGAATAGTGTCGACCACCGTCTCAATAGTTTTGAGAACTTTAACAAACGAATTCGTGTCATCCTTAAACAATTCAGAGATGGTAAACAGGTCCTCCTCTTTCACAACCCGGTTGTCCTTGCATGCCTTAAGGAAGCGGTAAACACGGTCCTTTCGCTGGCGCAGAAGGTTGCTGGACTCGTCCAGCGTTGTGCTCAAAGGCTCTGGCGGCTGCAACGCATTGTATATGACGCAGAGGCTGGTGCCCTGTCGGAAGGTGTCCCACAAAAGCTGGATGGGGTTCAGATAGGGCGTCCCGCTCTGTGTATCACTTGCTGTGTTATTTTCCAGCAAAGACGAAAGGTATATTTCAAACCCCTCGATGCATGCTAGCTTGTCAAGCAGATTAACGCTCGTTTGGTATATTGATGTTGCAGGAGTGTTACGGTTGAGAATAGAGTCCATATTCTGGGTAGGTATGCTGGTATCCATCGGTGGTGGGACGCCCATCCCAGGTATGGCACGACGCGTGAGTTCCATTGAACAAGTGGGGGTTGTTTTTTCCTCTCTCACTAGTCGCACGCTCTTAGTGCTGGACAAGTTTTACTTAGAAAGGAGGGGGGGAATGGTGTGCGAGAAAGAAAATAAACTAGAAAGGCTGCTAGATTGCAGAATGGCAAAGCAAGGAATGTGTTGTGAATAAGTGCGAGATTGCAGCAGGTAAGCAAACACAAACCAACATGTCGGGGACAAGGAGAAAGGAAAGAGGGAGAGGGGGAGTTGGTGGTAGCGGAGCTAACGCCATATTTTTGCGGACGTCATGTGCGCAACTTCCGGTACAGTTTTTAAGAAAACTATTGGCGCATGAAAAATATATATATATTTGCGTCAGTCAAGGTAATTTTTGGCAGTGGGTGGTCTTGTGTAGTCGGCGTGTGTAGTTGGCGTTGGCAGACAAGAAAAGACCAAGAAACAGAACAGCAACATATTAGTAGCAGTTCTGAATAGACTCAGACATTTCTAGCAATGTCATACCAATAATACACAACACAACACATCCAACTTGTCTTAATGTCGCCTGTATTCCCGTAAAGGAGGGTGTGGTGAGATGTGGATACATCCAATGGCCTGTATCCTCAATTCTATAAGAGAAGAACACCTTGCACGACTCGCAGGCATTGATTCTCCTTGGCTTTCATTGCCAGTGCTGTTGACTGCCATGTCGCAGGACATGTGTAGTTGCCATTGGCTGCTTCCTACTCCACCGCCAACCCGCTGTATCTAATCATGCCAAAATAATCTTCTCTAAACGCTAGTACTTTTGCAAACATTAGTAGTTTGGCCGATCCACTCGTCTCAAAAGCACATGTTGTTAGCAGATGATTAAAAAATTACTCTAGTGCAGCCTCTGGGCTGAGCCAAAAATCTATGCATCATAAGCTTTAAAGTAGGAACTATATGCTGTGGTCCAAGTCAATCAGTCGCTGCGCAATAAGCTCAATCGCCACATCATTCCGGTCTCCCTTTGGTATGATCACGTCAGCCCAGCGCTTGGTCGGCCATATAAACTCTTCAAAAGAAGGCTTTGCCATAAACAGATAGCTGTCCAAAAAGTGCTTAAGCGCTTGGTGCATCTCCTTTCCCTCGCTCTCCACACACTTTAGCTCTGCGCGCACTTGTCTACCAAGCCGGGTATCGCTGTCAACATCCAAGAACACTTGCATATCCATTAGCGCACGAACCTCACTGACAAACAGAACCAGCGTGCCTTCGACTAGCACCACCCGTGGCTGGCACTCAGTCCGTCGCGTTCCCTCACGTCGTTTCTGCCGGTGGTTCCAACATGGTATGTCTACCGCATCACCACTCTTGAGCGTCTGCAGCACCGTCCGGAGGAGCTCAAAGTCGTATGACTCGGGGTGGTCAAAGTTGATCTCTGCCTTGCCCTCTTCCATCTGCATCCGGTCACCTGGAGCCAGCTCCCGATGAAAGTCATCTAAATGAAGGTGCACCACCCTCTCAGCAAGCTCTGTAAACCCGCGCTCCCGCACCTTGTCGATTATGTTTCGGCATGTAAACTCCTTCCCAGCCCCGCGTCCACCTCCAATGCCAATAAACATCGGATGGCCAGCGTGGCTGTCGCCAGCCTTGTCATGGTTAACCAAGTCTTTATGTGTGCTCTGTGTGCCTGTCAGCCAGGATGCGGTAGTGTCGATGCCTGCATGTGTGATGGCCACTTTAAGTGGAACTGCTGCCGGCGCATTCACAACACAGTCCGAGCGAATCCTAGACGACGATGCTGTCATACCCGCAAAGTGCAAGCCAGACTGTTGTGGTGTTGTAGAAAATAATGGCTTGCCAAGGAACGCCGTGAGAAAAAGAAGACAAGGGTCGAGCAATTCTTGCCACCCAAAAAACCCCCCACCATTTCAGCCTGCTGGACTATCATGTGACTTGAGAGGGCCCATCACACTGCAGCTTTGTATCCAACTTGATGGTTCTGCTGTCCGCTCAACCGATCCAAAAATCCAGACCCACAGACAGACACATATTTTAATGTGTAGTAGCATATCCGACACTGCTATTCCAATTTTCAGTTTTTGATTCAGTCCACTTGGCAAAGATATTCTGAATCCAAATACTATGCTGGTGATCGAGATCTGGCTTGTTGGCTAGGCGAACGGCTATGTGCTTTTCCGCGATGCCTTTGGGTGCTTTTGTGATGACTGCGGCGATGACTTCGCCGTTTGTTATCGTCAGATTGGCCGCCGCTTCTCTCATGCTTTTCTTTGCGCTTCATACGGCGCTTATACTTTTTCAGGTAGTATTCAGCCATAGGGTCTTCAGGATCGATTCCCGCCTTCAGCATTAGTGTCTCATCGTCCTCCTGCTGTTTCCTATCACTAGCATTAGTTCCTACATCTGGTTCGCTACTAATAGGTTGTGGTGCCGCATTCATCACTCGCTCGCTTGGCAATTCATCACTACCGTCCTGCTTTGGTTGGCGGTAGTTCTTTACATGATCTACCCGCAGTACACGCCCCAGCAGTTTGGTCCCGTTGAGGTTGTCGACCGCTAAAATAGTCGATCGTTGATCCTCATACTGAAGAAAGCCGTACCCCTTTGACTTGCCGCTTTCCTTGTCTCGCACAAGGTTAATATTTACTATCTCACCATACTGCGAGAACACGCAGATCACATCGCCCTCGGTCAACTCAAATGGTAGTCCTCCAACAAATATGTATGCACTGTCCTTGTACTCATCATGCCAAGATGCCGTGGAGGTGAGACCCAGCTGCAGCTCGTTCTGGTTGATGCGGCGGATTTCCTGCACCACATTCATTGTCTCGGGTTTCTGCGTCTATGCCTAGAACAGATATGCAAAAAAAAATGGCTAATACACTTGGAGCGCGCAGGAAAGATTTTCTGTGTAAAGTAGAGCCAGTAGCTCAGACATTCCAACATCTAACACGCACACATAATGCACCGCAGCATATTACAAATAACAAGTGCTTATGGGCATATCTATTGTGACCTATGTCACCAAATACATTATTTTAGAAAATTTATTCTGGCGTCATTTGGTATGACGGGTTTGTGCCATTCGGGTAGTGTGTTTGCGTTGTGGCCTGGGCGTCATTTGTACATGGGCAGAAGTGCTGTTGGCAGTGTGGTCGGCGTTGGTTTTTGTGGTGCAGACTGATAAGCAGAGGGCAGTCAACACCCTTTTTACGGGCAACAAGACAAGTTACATGTATTATATTGTATTGCTATGCCATTGCTAAAAACATCTATGCTATGTGTCTACTTAAAACTACTACTAATGTCTTGTTGATATGTTTCTTGGTTTTTTCTTCTTGTCTGCCGACGCAAACTGTACCCGCAAATTGTGCCCGCCAACTACACACGCCAATCACGCACACTCTTTGTTTCGCTTGAAGCAAAACACAAGGCTTGCTTACTGACCAAAAAAAAAAAAAAACCAACTCAATTATTACAAACGCCATTCACTTGATGCGCTAATAGTTTTTTTTTTTAAAACAGTACAGATGCAAAATTTGGCTGATGGACCATAAAGCTTTCCATACTTTAAAACTTTAGAGGCGTTTATAACATTTTGGCTCTATCCCATGTTGGCACAGCTTGCCATCACAACCTTAGAGGTGTTATAATATTATATGGTATACCTTTAATGGGATTCATCTGTATTTCCACACAGCCATGTATTTGAAGGTTGACTGATGTAATAAACTAGCAAACAAACATGCACAAAAAAAAAACATCAACAAGTTAGCAGTGCTCAGCTGAAGGATAAACACGCGCTACTCCTTATTGGCCATTAGGAACGTCAGCAAGTCAACGGCGGTGATAACGTGGACAGGTGTAAATGCCACACGATCCTCGTCAATCGATAGACGCTCGGTAACAATACCAGCAATGTTATTTTCAAAAAAGCGGTCCAGCTCGGCCAAAGGAGTATCAGGTGTAATTTCGCGGAACTTTCTAGACGAACTGGTCTGGAACCGGAACATTACATCCGATACCTTAGCATCATGTGTCACACGACCCGTTGACATCTGCGAAAGCACATTGCCCAGCGTCACAATGCCACGCAAAATTCCACGCGACGTAATTACTGGCAACTGGTCAAACCCATTATCCTTCATCAACTCCACAGCATCGTTGACAGGCGTCTTCATTTCTATTACCACAGCACGCTTGAGCTTAAGATCCTTTACCCGAGCCCCATCCCAGTGCTCATTGCGCTCATTCTGTTTACGGATCTCCTCGCGCTCGTCCAAAAATTCATGCTGCATCATCCACTCGTCATTGAGGAACCGCGACATATAGTTGCGCACTGAATCCGGAAGCAGTGTCACCACCCGCTTTCCAGGCCCAAGGCTACGTGCCGCTTCAATAGCCGCCCACACTGCGCCGCCAGACGACCCACCACACAGCAGCCCCTCCTCACGAATCAGCCGACGGGCCATAGTGAATGCAGGCTTGTCAGTAATCTTAACCCAGCGGTCAACCTGCGAGCGGTTGAGCGTGTCTGGAATAAAGTCATATCCAATGCCCTCAACATAGTACTGCCCATTCTCTGGCTGATTGAGACATTCGGGTTGTGCAAGGATTGAGCCGACTGGATCGACTCCGACAATGATGCACTCGGGACAGCGCTCCTTCACCTTCTGCGCAATACCGCTGAGTGTGCCTCCCGTTCCAGCCCCCAAGACCAACATATCAAGCTGGTCGTTGCACGAGCGAAGAATCTCCTCCGCAGTGCCGTCATAGTGTGCAACAGGGTTGTATGGACTGTTATACTGTCCAAGGATAAATGAATTGGGTATTTCCTTGTGAAGACGGTTCGCCACGCTAATATGTGACTCTGGTGAGTCCCATGCAGCTTCTGTGGGCGTACGGATGGTCTGCGCACCCAATGCACGAAGGATATCGACCTTCTCCTGTGACATCTTCTCAGGCATTGTGATTATGCACTTGTAGCCCTTGATAGCACACGCCAGCGCCAGGCCAATGCCAGTATTGCCCGACGTTGCCTCTATGATTGTAAATCCCGGTCTGATATGGCCGTCAGTCTCAGCTTCTTCCAGAATCCGCCGCGCAATGCGGTCTTTGACAGACCCACCAGCATTGAAGTACTCGCACTTTGCCACTACAAAGCGTCAAGGTGCATTTATTACCCCCCCCCATTGACATTAAAGCAGCAGTGAGTAATTAGCTGTAGCAATGGCGCAATCTCCGCGGACAAGGGGGGGAAAGCCTCCACTTCCTCCCGCAGCAGATAAAGCCTCGTCCTCACATGATATCGATTTTACTTACATAACTCGCACTGAAGGCCCTCTGCCTTGGCAATTCTGTTCAGTCGAACAAGTGGCGTGTTTCCGATGTGTCCCAGGATACTGTCAAGGATCGGGGGCTCAGGTTCCCTATAGCAGATGCAGGTACAGATAGTTAGATTATGTCCACAAGTGCTCACAAAGGCAACACCACACTACTATTAGCAATGGCTTCCCCTATACTCAGAAAGCACGGCCTACTTGTGAAGGTTATACTCTACAAACACTACTCTGGTTGTACGTACAGTTCACGGTGCCGGTGCGCTATTCCGCCTGGTGCGGCGTTGCAAGTACATGCCATTTCGTGGTCAGGCATTATACTATTGCAATTCGTTGTAGCAGACAAATGTCAATGTATTCTAGTCTCTGGTAATATATATTCCAAAATTGAAGGGAAACTGCGTGAGAAAGGGGTTATTTGTCTGATCCCCAGAAAAGGGGGTGTGCCGGAGTTTTTAACTGGTCCTACAACTTTCTCTCGTACTTTGTGGTTTGCGTGAGAGCGCCTGCACGTCACTCTATCAAAGCACCTCACGTGTGTCTGGGTCAGCAGTGCCTTTCAAAGTCTGCACGGATACGCTCAGACACATGTCCACAAAGAAGCTGCCCCGCGCAAAAAGCACCTGCGGCTGGCTACTGCCAGCCTTATCCACCAGAACAACTGGCTGCGAGGCCTGGACTATATGATGAATTCCAGTGGATTTAGCCGTCTGTCTTGACATACTCTGGTGCTTGGCAAGCCGTCTACTAAACTTCTGCTCTGCATCACGCAATGAGTAAATACGCCATGTTCCACGAAACACATGGCCAGGCATTGGCTCTAGGCGAATTAGCAGGCGATTGTCCCACAAAACAGTAGTTCCAGGTAGCAGTCCCTCTTGCGGCAGAATCTCGCCTAATCTGGGAGGTTGTCGGCAGAATAGCCATCCGCGTTTGGTGCTGGGAAAGAGCATCATCACGCCTGCTGCTGATACTGACTTGCGAGATGCCGTGTGTTTGCTATCGTAGTGCTTTATAATTGCATTCCCAAACTGATGGAGATGAGCAAGCTCCGGTGGATGTGGCTTGCAGTTGACCCATGCAATTGCACTGGCCAGCACCTGTTCGCACAGCGATGCATTGCGTATCCAGCGAGGAGGTTCTCGATTACAATCTGCACTACCAATTCCAGCCGGCAGCTCCAGTGTCCCAAGACTGGTGCTGAGTCTTGCGTACTTAGCCAAGAGAAAACTGACATTCTTATTGATGTACTTGCGATGATCTTGGATGGCACTGCATACTTTCAGCAATGTATCAGCATTTAGTGGAGAGTCTTTATCACTGGTAGCTTTACCAATTTCCTGGCGCAGAGCATTGCGCCTAAACTGAGTATCGCTATTGCTTGGATCTTCGTGCCATCGAATCCCGTGATTCTTGCATATTCTATATAGCGACGCCTTGTTAAAATTTAGTAGTGGTCGCACCAGCACCGGAATTGTTGCCTTTTCAGAAGACATATCCATTGCTGTATTCAACCCAAATGGCAGTGTACTTTGCAACCGCATCCCTGCTAGTCCACTGATTCCACTTTGTCGCAAAAAACGAAGCAAGAATGTTTCTGCTTGGTCGCCAGCATGATGTCCTGTAAGCACTGCAAAGATGCCACGCTCCTTGCAGATACGATGAAGCGCATTGTAACGGCGCTGTCGAGCAACCTCTTCTAGCCGGTTAGTAGGAGGCAATGGGACAACATCATTATCAATGTCTATGTCTGAATGGCATGTCCCCCATTTTAGCGAACGCGTTTCATGGCCAATTCCAAGCTGCTCCATGTATTTGCCCACGTCACTAGCTTCTAGTGCACTCTCTGGTCTAAACCCATGATCAACCGTAAATGCATAGCAGTTTGCTGTCCCGACAGCACGACTGACAATGTAGGCCAGCGCCATACTATCTGCCCCACCAGATACAGCAAGCAAGAGTCGCTTATCTAGCAATTTCAGCCGTCTGAGCAAATCACGCACATGGATGACTATCTGTGCTGCCGATGTTGCTCCTGCTGCTGGTAATAACCCGGCCATATGCTCCACTGCCGCCGCAGTATATATACTTTTGCCGATAAGAATGAAATATGTGCACTGCGGCTTGTGCGCTGGTCTTTGGGCGGTTCCTAGTTGTAGGCGCCTTTCTAGACTGCGCCACAGCCAATTGTGGGCTAATCAAAGCACCAATTACTGTCGCGTGACATTGCCCTTAATATTAGCTGGACACTCTTTCCTAACTCACTACTGATATTCTACAGGCAATATGCAGAAGAAATAAAAGTATCAGAGCCGCTCATCTATTAATCATTTTTTGCCTTTCATCTGATATTGGCCTTTGTTGCTCCAAAAACAAGCATACTATACTCTCTCCTTAGGATGAGTGTTTCGGACACACCTAGTAGATCAGCAGCAGAATATGGGTTGCCCGACGATGAAATTGTTGCTGAAATACCAGTATATCTAACACAGAAGCTTGATAAGCAGTTACATCTACTGCAATATCCACAAAAAGACGGCTCTATTACGCCAGGTGAACTGCAACCCAGAGAGGCACGCATAAAACCTATACACGGACAGATCGAGCTGGATATCCCACTAGATGTACAGAGCCCCATGTACAACAAGGAGCGTGGAGCCGAACTAGGCGCGGGAATATCGGACAGCGGCAGGCTCTTAGACATTACGACGCTGGTTTCTGTTGGAATTCCTCAGAACAGCGAATATTTAGCTGGTGTGATGCGAGATGGCGAGTTACATCTGACAGCAATAAAAAAGGCCATACAACTGCGACCAAGTCTGCGGTATCTTGATCGTGTTGCCGAAAAAAACCTTGCAGTCAAGAGGATGGATTACAGTGACGATGAAGAAGAAGTAAAGAAAGATGCTAAAACGCAAAGCGTACAGGTTACCGTACGATCAGCACAAGCAGAAGAGGCACTTCGTCAACAGCAGAGCTCTATTGCATATATGCAACAAAAGCTTGAAGAGGAGCCATGGTCTGAATTAGCTTACTTTGATGTTGGAACTGAAGAGTCTAGCGCAATGCATGCGGATTTGGTTGCGGAGAACAAAGAGGATCTGATAAGCAAAACGAGTCCAGACGAGTATCTGACCGCGGTCATTGGGAGCATTGAGCCGGATGTAATGTAGTCTAATTTTTTTTGTCAGCAAATATTTGTCTACTAATTTTAACTGCCGCCAGAGCTGTGTGATACTCAAGCCATCGGATGCATATGAATCATTACTAGACTGCAATCTGAACGCAGCGCCTTAGACCGCTCGACCATTTCACCTCGACACAGAGTGCACCAATGCTGGATGCATAGAAATTATTGAAAATAATGTATTCACCCGACAACATCGAAAATCACATCCGCAAGGGTATATTCCTAACATTTCTTAGCATTTAAAAAAACTTTCTTTTCTTGATCATATGGCCAGAGATGTATAAAAAGCAGTCTTGGCTTGTCAGCTTGCCAATCAGATTATAAACGCAAGGCTGCAGAACCTGCTCAGCGACGCTTAAGCTGTCAGATGTTAGTTCTGCAAAATATATAATGACATGTCCATTATTGATACCAGTTGGTTTGTGTTGTGTAGTCCTTGTTGTAATAAATTCCAAGAAAGAAGAAATAGGAGACAGAAAAACGGAGCCCGCGAAGATTATAAAGAAGTTTCTTATAAAATTCCTTGATGACTTAGTGCATTTACATATAAGCATAACCCAGATTAAAACAATATATATTTTTATTTACCTAGCTCGGCCAGTCTACAACTCGGGATTAAACAAAAAGCACCTTCTCAATCAAAGTCCTATTCGAGAAGCTTGGCATTCTTTTTTGATTTCTCGGATTGGATCAGATACTTGGATGGTTTGATGGTCCATTTCTTGGGAATATTTTGAGTAATGCCACGATTAAGGTACGTGTAGTCCAGGGGGACATCAGCAAAGTTATCCTCGTTCTTAGCCTGAGCAATAAGTGAAGCAAGTGTGTCGGCCAGCCTTCTCTTGTTAAGAAGAGATGTGGCCTCCCGATCCTCAGACATCTTCAACTCATCGGCTTGAGGATTGTACCGCACACCAACCAGCAGAAGGAACTTGTGCAACTCTGGGGTTTTAAGTCCAAGTTTTGCCACTTTTACACGAAGTATAACCTTTCGATCCTGTGCAAGAAACTTTTCACCCATTGTAGCAGAGGACTCAAAATGTAAAATACATTCTGAAGACGGCGGCTTGAAGGGTTTAGCATGTTCAACCAGAGTCGGTAGCTCAAACTCGATCATTCGTTCGTACTTGCGAACGTCCCGGATACTCTCAAGCAGAAGATGACCATAGGTATGGTGTCCGTAGTCATCGAATTTACCCTCAGGAGGAACCATGCTATCGTCGTTTTCGTACTCAAGCTCTTCTTTCTCGAATACTTTCAGTTGTTCCTTGCGATGTTCTGCTGCAAACTTTTTCATGAACACTTTGTGTTTGCGACCAACCAGCAGTCCTGCGCTGACATGCAAATTGCGCACGGGTTGTGCTGGCCGCAAAAAGCGCAGGTGTCTAACTATAAGAGTATTCATATTTGGATTGGTATTGACAATATTGAATCGAAAGTTGAAAGGAGTGTTAGCGCAAAACCACCATCAAGTAAAGCAACAGATAAACGGCGATCAAGTAATTAACTAAAACTCAATCAGAGTTGTGTTTGTAAGTTGCGCAGCCAACACCACAAAGAGTAATATTTCTCTACACCACTGGCTGTACACAAACTCATTTCTTAGCAATTATACCTTTTTTGGGGGGGGGTACAAAATGTCTTTAAAGGACGTGGTAATACGCCCGGTACCTATTCGCAAGCTTGAAGAGTCCGTTGTCAATCGTATTGCGGCGGGAGAAATCATTCACAGACCATCGAATGCGTTGAAGGAGCTTATAGAGAACTCGCTTGATGCTGGCGCCTCAAGCATATCTATTGCTGTCAAAGATGGTGGAATGAAAGTACTACAGATACAAGACAATGGACACGGTATTCGTACAGAGGACCTGCCTATTGTATGCGAGCGGTTTACTACTAGCAAACTGAGGGAATATGAAGATCTTTCTACCATCCAAACCTATGGATTCCGCGGCGAAGCACTGGCTAGCATTAGCCATGTATCACATCTTAGCATTACTACAAAGCAAGCAGACTCGGAGTGCGCATATAAGGCAACATATGCAGATGGAAAGCTTGTGCCAGCGAAACCTGGTGGTAGTAGCGCTCCTGAACCATGTGCAGGCAACAATGGAACTATACTCACTGCAGAGGATCTGTTCTACAACATCCGCTCGCGTAAGGATGCGCTAAAAAACATACGTGACGAGTACACTCGCATATTTGAGGTTGCCAGTCGATATGCCATACACAACTCGGGAACAGCCTTTACATGTCGCAAACTTGGAGCACCCAAGGCTGATCTAAATACATTACATGGAGCTTCAACCATCACTAATATCCGACAAGTATTTGGGGCTAAGATCTCCAACTCGTTGGTAGAGATCCAACACAAGGACCAGGAGCTACAGGCAGAATTTAAAGGGCATGTTTCTAGTGCAGCGCACGAGATGCACAAGTCTGTGTTTCTTCTTTTTATCAACCATCGGCTTGTTGATCACAGCCCAATCAAGCGTGCAATTGAATCACTGTATACCAGCGTACTTCCAAAGGGATCGCGGCCATTTGTTTATCTTGATCTTCGTATTAAGCCTGAAGATGTCGATGTAAATGTACATCCGACAAAACGTGAAGTCCGGTTTCTAAATGAGGATATCATTATCGCCCAGATTATTGACTGTATTCATAACAAGTTGTTGAGCACCAACAACAGCAGAGAATTTGCACTTCAGAGCACTCTTAAAAAACAACCAAGCTCTAGTCTTGATAACCGTGTACCACAACTAACATCTCTAACATCCTCAGGCTCGCTGGCGAGTATTGAATCGCCTTTGCTGACGCCGACAACACCATCTGGTCGATCTACAGACGTATTCAGCACAGGGACTCCACGTATCAGCAGCGATTTACAGCCGCGCTCTGCACAGAAGACACCTGTTAACAAGGCAGTGCGGACTAACTACAAGACTCTTTCTTTGGAGTCATTTTCTTTTGGGTCATCGCCCTCCATCAGACGCAACCGCGTCCAGGCAACAATTGAGCCCGATTTTACTGTGAGTCCAATTGCGACAACGCCGACAAGAGCACCATTACGCACCTCGCCATCACACGTCAATTTGCGCGCGCAACAGCCTGGACATAATGCTGCAAGTCTATTTGAAGACGATGGAGATGGCCAGGCATATGCTGCTTCCCTGAGACCATCATCTACAGACAAGCAGTCTGAAAATATTCAACCGTTGTTTACCAATAGAAACAGCAACACCAGCGCACCTGCGACTACCGAGAGCGGTGGTATTGAACTCAGTTTGAGTGCAGGTACTGATACTGCAGAAGCAGGGCCAGCACCGTCGCCATCTCGTGAAAAATCCTATGCGGCTCCCAAGGCCAATCCTCGAGTGGAGGTCCGGCTAACCAGTATTATAAACTTGCGCAAGGAGCTTCAGCGGCGGGCGCATGTGGAGTTAACACAGATTCTAAGCGAGCACATATTTGTGGGTTTTGTTGATGACCGGCGAGCGCTGATCCAGTACCAGACACGGTTGTACATGCTTGACTTTTGCAAGCTAAGCTACCATCTGTTTTACCACCGCTGTTTGTTTGACTTTATGAACTACGGGCGAATCATTCTGCAACCTGCGCCTTCGATACACGATCTGGCAATGATTGCTGCCTCCGAGCTGGGAAACGAGAATCCAGAAAAGGCAGCAGACGATGTGCTTCGCCGGCTCAGCGACAACCGTGAGCTGTTGGCAGAGTATTACAATATTACAATCAGTGATACTGGTACAATTGATTCGTTGCCGATGGTTGTACGGGATTACTCGCCAGACTACGATAAACTGCCACTATTCCTTTACAATGCTGCAAATATGGTCAATTGGGATGACGAGCAGCAATTCTTTAAATCTTTTACAAATGTGCTTGCGACACTTTATGTTCTGGAACCTCCGCTTTCAGATGATCCACAGAACACTAAGGATGATTATCGACTTGTCGTTGAGCACCGCATCCTTCCATCAATGAAGGGTTCTTCGTTTTGGGCGCCAGAAAGCATCTTAGTAGAGAACGCCTTGGTTCAGTTAGTCGATCTTCCAGATCTCTACCGCATTTTTGAGCGATGCTAAAGTCATTAGATAGCTTTTATTGTGATAGTTGGCCTTTATTATTATTATTTTTTTGGATTGTATTGTTTTGGCATCAATCAGCAAACTGAAATATGCGGCAGACTACAAGCTCTAAGAATTTTATCTATTTGAACTAGAGACTAACTTTTCTCATTTGGAGGGAAATAGTTTGGCATAAAAATTGTTGCTTGATGCAGGTACACTTGCATTTATGCATCTAAAACCCTATCGTGGAAAAGGGACACACGCTTTGATGCTTGATCATTAATGCCGTTTGTTTCCTGAGTAAAAAGACAGACCCACTTTAGCATTATTATTTTTATTTTTCTGGCTTTCCTTTTAAGTTAATTTAAGAAACAACGCGTGTTAGACTCTTTTTTCATTCTTCTGTATCGAACGTAGGGTGCATTTTAGAGGACATACAACTGGAAGGATGGTTCTATAGCCAAATACGTGTAAAACAGAAATGCTTGCTTTATGGCATTCAATGCAGACAACTAATGATATTCCAAGCGGACCATTGCCTTTAGTAACTAATAAGGCATTGTTTATATTTGCACTTGTAATTTTTATTATTTCGGCATGGGTATCATTATTGGCATTTCTATATGGAATATTTATAGTATACCAACAACGACGCGTATTGAAAAGTCCAATTATTCGTGCAGTGATAGTGGCACAGTTTCTCAATAGTTTACGGTTTGTGTTTCGAATTATAGCAACATTTATACATATAAAGTCGGATTTTGGATGTCGAATGGTTTTATTTCTAAACAATGTATTTTCAGTGCTTCCAGTATATTTATGTGCATATTGTGTAATTTATTTACAACTGGTTGTTATTCACAAAATGTCACCGACAAAAAAATGGCCACGAGTTGCTATATTAACTACATTTGTGATATTTTCGGTTATTCCAACGTCCATGTATCTTTTTGTTCCAGCGCGTGCAATTGAAATTAACTCGTTCTGTCAGATACCAACTACACCTGGAACGCGCTTTTACATTTTTACAACATGTACAGTAGCTGTCTGGCAATATATGCCTGGAATTATTGGTATAATTGGTATAACAGAAATCGGGGTGTATATCATAAAAACACGACGTGCAACACGACGGGTTTTCCAAGAATCAGTGCAAAATTATGGCCATTTACAGCCGGTTCAGCAGCAGGGAAATCCAGAGTTGTTGCACCAAACGATGATCCACATTATATGGTTTCCAATTACACCCGCTGTATCATTGTGGTTAAACATGGTGCTTATAACAGTAGGGCACTACAAACATCGCAGGTATTTATGGCTTGAATTTGTCAATATTGTTCTACTTGGTCTGCAGTCCTTTTTACTTGGTATTGCGCTTATTGTGAATCCGACCATTCGCAATGCTGCTGCCCAATGGGCTAGCAGACGACGACAGGAGCATTACGATAAAGATCTAGAACAGCATTATGAAGTAGAAAGTTTGGATGAGTCTGCGCTGCCTCCAATTCACCCGCAAGGCTCTGTATCGCAAGATCAGTTGGCCTTTGAATCGTTTACACCCCTTTAATAAATACTTTTAGACTCTGCTAGACCCGGTCATTTGTATAATTTTATTTTGTGTTGTTGATTCGGATTCACCCGGTCACCTATTGCGAGTGTAGGGTTATTAATTGGGCTCTCATTTTTGCAGAATAAAATAGTAGTTCTTTTGCTTTATTGTATATTGATCAGGATCTGTAGGTAACATACAGAAGAACGACTTTAATGTTCCAGACAGTGTTTCAATTATGCATATGAGTTACCCGCCTATTTTCAGGGTCTAGCATAGAAGTTGCATTCAAGTTATGCGCCTAACAGCAATAATGTTGATAGGAGCCATGCATTAGTGTCTCGTCAGTAGGATCTTTGCTGGTTGTATCCTTTATTCATTGACACAACTATATAATAGAAATTATACGCTACAATTTTTTTTTTACACGCATAATATTAGAAAAATAGCGATTGAGCATATTATTGTTCTTTTAACCAAGCGTCCAGGTACCGTGGTTTGGCGGAACAGCAGAGAGTGATGGTATCTTGGCAAGTGTTATACGTAGAATAAAAAAATACAACCCATTTTTTTGTTTGTTTCTAGTACAGTAGATGAGGAGCGCCAATAGCATTGCAAATGGACCCTTACCGATAGTAGCAGATGGACCGCTGGATATATTTGCACTAGTAATATTTATAATCTCGTCATGGGTATCATTATTGGCGTTTCTATACGGACTGATGGTGGTGTACTTTCAACCGCACGTCTGGCGAAGTCCGATTATTCGAGTTGTGATAGTAGCACAAATAATCAACAGTATTCGGTTTGTTCTAAGGATAGTAGGGTCGTTTGTATATATTGAGGCGGACTTTGGATGTCGGATGGTGTTGTTTCTAAATAACGTATTCTCGATGCTTCCAGTAAACCTGTGTATTTATTGCGTGGTTTATCTGCAGCTGGTTGTGCTGCACAAGCTTTCGCCAGAGAGGAGGTGGCCGCGGGCGGTGGCACTGTCTATTGCAGTGGTGTTTTCAGTTATTCCAACCTCAATGTTTCTATTTCTGCCAGCACACTTGGCTGGCACAAACACGTTATGTCATTTGCATCGAATCACCAACCATCAGGAGTATGTGTTTACGATGTGCACAGTTGCGATCTGGGAATATCTGCCTGGAGTGCTGGGAATTGGTAGCGTGTTGATTTTAGGAATGCATATTATTCGCACACGGCAAGAAACACGGCGAGTGCTGCAGGCGTCGATGGAGTACTATGGACCTTCGGAGGTAGTCACGAGAGAAGGAAACTCAGAAATGCTGCATCGCACGATGATAAACATTATCTGGTTCCCAATCACGCCCATCATATCACAGTGGCTGAATATCATCTTGATCAGCGTGGCGTATTACAAGCACCACACGTATCTGTGGCTTGAGTACATTAACGCTGTGCTGCTTGGGCTCCAATCGATCCTGCTCGGTGTTGCACTGGTTGTAAACCCGACAATTCGCGAGGCAGTTGCAGAGTGGGCTGGCAGACGGCGACGGGAGCAGTCGGAGAAAGCAACGGTGAGGCGCGGCGAGACTGAGAGAGAGGAAGAGAATGGACTCGGCTCGATTGACTGGCGAGATTCGGCTTATGACTCGTCTTTGGCGCTGAGCCCGTCTTCAGCTTATGAGTCGTCCCCTACATGAGCCATACTCAGGCGCCTAACATATCCAAACGCTCTCCATTTCTATCGAACATGAGGATTGAGTGCAGCAGCAGTGCACAGCGCGCACATGTTACCTACGGTAGGAGCTTGCAGCAGCAGGCACAGATGCGCACATGACCAGCGAAGAGGCTTTGCAGAGGCAGCTGCGCCGCCAGCGACGAAAAGCGGAACAAATAAACGAATGGGTTTCCCTCTTCTCCTCCTACTGCAAAGCCAGGGAATTGTCTTGGAGGAACCTCTCTTTTTTTACTCCTGTTGGGTTGGGAAAAACATTCGCGACAGTAACTCTACCAAATATCGGACGGCCTTTGCGTTAAGTAGTTGAGATTTCACTGTTCTGAGGGAGAAGGTCAAAAGTAGATTTGAGAAAAAAAGCAAGGCAACGGCTGACAACCACGGAAGTATGATGAGCTCAGGTCAACCATCAATTGGCAATGCCTCAGAGCAGGCTAGGAAACGACAGACACGCAAGGACGAGGTAAGCACAAGTGAGCTCGAGCAGGCCGCTTCTATTGCACGATAAGATATGTGAAGTGACGATTGGCGGAGAGTGGGAGGGTGGTGGGATCCGCGCTAGTCAACGGAGGGCGGAGCAGACATGGCTTGCCACTACCAACACCTTGTCAGTCTTACCATTTAACACTTACCACCTTATCATCTACCACTAACTAACTACCACTTACCATCCTTACAACTCATCAATCAATACCACCCACCGTAGATCATCCGCAAAAAGGCAGAGGCAGACCTTAACAAAAAAATGAACCAAAACAAACAGCAGCGCGGCGAGAGCAGCAGCGCAGTGGGACGCAGACGCGGCGGGACGGCAGCGGCGGGGACGGTAGCGGCGCTGCGGCCGGCAGCTGCGCTAACGGTGCGCGAAGGAATTACAATCACGGAGGCTGCACAGTTGATGGCGGCGAAGCGGGCGGACAGCGTGCTGGTGGTTGACGACGACGAGCGGCTGGCAGGGATTTTTACGGCAAAGGACGTGGCGTTCCGAGTGGTAGCGGAGGGGCTGGACGCGCGCACAACGCGGGTGCGGGAGATTGCGACGCGCGAGCCGCTATGCGTGACTAGTGACACGGCGGCGACAGAGGCGCTTAACACGATGGTAGGGCGCGGGTTCCGGCACCTGCCAGTGTGCAACGAAGAGGGCGACGTGGTGGGGTTGCTGGACATTATCCGCTGCATGTACGAGGCGCTGGAAAAGATGGAGCGTGCGCACCAGTCGTCTAAGGCGCTGTACGCGGCGCTGGCGGGCGTAGAGAAGGAGTGGAGCGTGCATTCGGAGCAAATGATGACGTTTGTGGCTACTCTGCGCGAGCGCATGGGCTTTCCGGACATGACCACCGTGCTGGACGGCGCTGACCCCGTGGCTGTGGGCCCCAAGACCCCTGTGGTGGAGATTGCGCGACTGATGCGATCCGCGCGCGTCACTGCCAGTCTGGTGGTCGACGACGACACCGGCGCGCTGGCAGGCATCTTCACCAGCAAAGACATTGTGCTGCGCGTCGTGGCCGCCGGGCTGGATCCCCATACGTGCAGCGTTGTGCGCGTCATGACGCCGCACCCAGACACTGTGCCGCCCACTACCACGCTGATCGACGCGCTCAAGCGCATGTACGAGCGCCATTACCTCAATCTTCCCATTGTCGATGACGCGGGTGACGTGCTGGGTGTTGTCGACGTACTGCGCCTGTGTTACGCGACGCTCGAGCAGATGAAGTCCATCCAGGGCGCTCCCGACGATGGCGCTGCTGGCCCCATGTGGTCGCGCTTCTTCAGCGGCAATCTGCCTGCCGAGCTGGGCGGCCCTCCCAGCGACATTGCCCATGCCCCGCCCTCCTTTGTAGGCTCGGCTCGAATGGCTTCTGAGGTTCACCCCAATGAGTCTGCTTCCATGGTCCAGCCAAACGACTCACCGTCCATGGCCGAGGATATCCAGTCTGCGGTGAACTCGCGGGTAGGCGAGCAGCAGCAGCCGGCCATGCCTATACCCTATGACGCGCAGCACCCTGCTCAGTACAACTACGATTCGCAGCAGTACGAACCTCAGCAGCAGTATGATCCCCAGCAACACTATCAGCAGTATGATCAGCAGCATTACCAGCAGCACTACAACAACCAGCCTCCTTACCCCTACTCCAACATTGGCAGCCAGACCGTCTTTGGATCCCATCCTATGCCTCATGCGTCGTCTGCCATCGGCTCCCATGCCATGCCCCACGCCCCTTCTGCCACAGGCTCAGGGTCCATGCTTCAGTCACTTCCACGCCTTAATGCGCTGCCTGACGGTCACTTTGCCTTTAAGCTCAAGACGCCCGCCGGCAACACCCACCGCTTTACAGCTCCCGTGGATGACGTCGACCACGTACGCATGGCCTGCGTGCGCAAGCTGCTGGCCGAGGGCTTGCGCGACGCCCAGGCCATTGTCGACGAGTCCGGTCTTGCCTACGTTGACGACGATGGTGACTTTGTTCACATCACTGGCTCCGCCGACCTGGCTGATGCCGTAGACCTCGCCACGCGCGACGGTCGCGACCGTGTCACGCTGCAGCTTAACCCCCGCGCCCTGGCCTTTATTGACGAAAAGGATAAGCCCACTCCCCAGCTCCCGGCCTCTCTGGCCATTCCCGAGCGACTCCTGGTGCCTGCAGCCGTCGGCGGCGGCTTTGTCACTGCGCTCTTCTGTGTCTGGCTAGCCGTTAAGCTTTCTAAGAACTAGCACAATTCCACTATAATTGGTTTTCTTTACTTTACTTCACTTGCTACAAGTCATATATTTGAAAACAAAACCCTATGGATGCTGAGTACTAATCTCGCCAGTGTAATATGCACCGACGCCGCTAACCTTGTCACCACCCCCACAGCCACTGACCTACAGCCGCCGTGCTCGCCGCGTGTCTGCCTTGCGCACAAACTGCTGGCACGAGCAGCACACAAAAAATGCGGTATAGATGCCTGCTGCTAGGAAGCAGGCATGTCCAACCTCCTTCGGATTCACTGGGTCCTCTGTCGACCCTACCAGCTCCTCTACCTCGGCGTTAAACAGAAACCCTAACACTAGCAGGAATACGATTCCAAACACCGACAATACCTGACAGAAGATTGCACATCCGGGCGACACAAGTGCGAGCTGCATTATATAGTCTATATATAAATGTATGTGTGGGTAATTGGGTTTTACTAAAAAAAAAAAAGGTTGTCCGTGTGTGGAGAGGGTCCCGTTTTAAAAGGTCGTTGAAAAGACAGATACTTTTTTTACACCCCACTCCCACTGTTGTGTGAGGTGGGAAAGGCGTACACTGTATTTTGCTGTCAGAGCTGGTTGGTGAAAGCATGTTTGATTTTAATGTTTTTGTGAAATTTTTTTTTAGCCTTTTTTTTTTTTCCTTCTTTTTCTAGTTTGTGTTTACAGCTCTTTTTTTTTTTTTTTTTTTTTTCCTATACGGATTCACGGCTGGTCTGCTAAATCAATTTACTCTGTTTTTTTTTTCTTTTACTCTTGTGGGGGGGTTTCTTACTGTGTGTGCTGCTTTCGCTTTTGTGTAAAAAGCGCATACAAACAAAACGTTTCCAGGCAATATTCCTCAAAGAGTGACCAGTCGGTGTGAGGTGGTATTTTAACACAGACTACATCACCCTTATCTACTTTTTTTGTCTAATCCACAACACATGGCTGCTGATACCACTGTTGTTGCTGGGAAGCAGCCGACTGCAAAGAGACTAGCTGCAACACGGCGACACGCCCCGTATGCGCGACCCATCAACACTCAGTCGCACTCCCATTCCATTGCGGATTATGTCATAGGATTTTGCGCACGTCTCAGCACGCCATTGTTTAGCCGCAGCCCTGTAAGTAGGCCGTCCACCGACGCGTTCAGCGTGCCCTGGAGGACTGTCGATCGCGAGACCGCGCAGCTACGCGAGGAACTTTATCGCGCTCAACGCGAGGCCGCAGTATTTGACGAGAAGCAGCTCCAAGCTGAGCAGTCAGCACACGAACTGTCATCTTCAGAGACACGGGACAGATCTTCTACCGATGTGGATAAACCCGAAGATGGATCCCCGTACGAGTCAGTTTTTGATACTGCTCGTAGGATTGCTGAGCGTCGTTCCAGTGCATTGGCAACGCCGTCATTGTCTAGCTCTAAGGGAAAGGAAGCTGCGCATGATGATTTGGGCGATGCTGACGAGCCAGAGGACGTTGACTTTGAACCAAATGAGACAGAGGATGATGATGAGGAGGAACTGCTTCAAAAGGATATTGAGCCTATTGACGAGTCTGAGGAAGTCACTACATCAAAGAGCGCTGGCTACAGCTCTGCCAGTAATATTATCTCCACCGCATCGAGTCCCATTGGCTCGTCGACTGAAAGACCATTGGATCATCTCACCCAACAGACTTCATCTGATACAGAGGGCCAATCGGTTGATGTTTCCGTTGAGGAAGAGGAAGAGTCTGGCAGCGAGCAGCCCATCGGCCCAGACCAAATTGAGGAGCCCCAGAGCTCCTCTGTATCGGCATCATCTTCAGACGTAGAGAGTGACAGCGCCCCAGAGGCCGAGGTCGAGATTGAAGTCTCCTTGTCTGAAGGCGGTGGATCGAGTCCCGAAAATGGCGACCAAGCCGATGTTTATTCAGAGCACGACAGTGACGCCAGTTCCACCAGTGGTGAGTCTGATCAGGCTACTGAGGAGCTTGCGTCAATTTCATCAGATCAAAGCGGGACTGATGAGGAGGAGGAGGAGGGCGAAGTTGACTCCAATGAGCAGCCAGCTCCCGTGTCTCAGTACGGGTCGGAACCCTTAGATGCGGTTATTTCACGGCCAGTAGTATCTTCTGTTGAACCTGTGCCCAGCATTGTGCAGCAGACACCACAGTCCACCACTGTTGCACCCACACCCTCTTCTCGAGGATGGTGGCCGTTCACTAATAGGTCGCTTCTTGGGAGCTTCATGTCTACGCAAAAGAAGCAATCGCCTCGTGCTACGTGTCAAGCCAAACCAGAAGAGTCTGAAGAAGAAGAAGAAGAGAGGTGCGTTTATGCAGGTGCTAAGCGTAGTGCTCCTGAGTCTTCTGATATAATCCCGCCTGCACATGATGCAGCAGGAGCTATGCAACATCCTCAGTCTTCTGGTCGACAACGTGTGCTGCCAAAGAGCACGCGCCCACAATACTCGAGGCCTTTTGTTCCCGCGTCGTTTATTGACGTGTCTCGAATAACTGCGGCTGATTCTGCAAAACATGTCAGTGTGCCGGATCGTACGGGGTCGAAACGTAGTACACTTTTGTCTAGCAGAAGACATACCGCTGCATTGCCTGTCATGTCGACGCCATTGACCAGCGCCGCTCCATCTGCTGAAACTGCTCGTTTGTCCTCTGTTTCTTCAGTTTCGTCGCCACCATCTGCTGGTCCTAGCGCGACTCCGCTGATTACTGCCGCGTCGCTTGGCCTGGAGGCTCGGCGCAGCATTGCTCGCGGACGAAGCGGCCAATCGCGTCGACGCACATTTTTGTACTATGGATCGGGTTACGGATCTCGCAGTGATCCATATTCGTTTACACCAGCTAACTACGGAACCTCTGCTGCCGGTGTCCAAGCGTCGCAGAGCAGCACGCGGTCAGTAGTCCAGACGTCATATTCTAATGCGGTTGCATTAACAGCTAGCACCGATGCGAGCGAGAACTACAAAAGTAATACAACGGCCCAGAAAATCTTGGATATTATCGGCGAGGTACCTCCTACGCGTTCACAGCAGGGCTTGGACTCTCAGGATGTCATTAACCCGTATGAGCTTAGCAGTCCATACTCTGTGCGAATGCGCCCAAAAACTACCCAGCGGCGTCGTGTGCTGGTGCCCACGAGCGCACGCATTTCACAGGCGGACACTAAAACCCAGGATCTGAATCCTACGCGTGCTCGGTCTATTCTCGAATCTATTCAGTCGGCAGCTCCGCCTGAAATTCAGGCAAGGCTTGGGGCCATGTCCAAGGTTGCTACATCAGAAAAGTCGCAATATTCTTCCGCCATCAATTCCGCGGCGTCATCTGCTGTTAAACTTACAGCTGCTCCTGTCTTTTCTGTACCACAAACCACAGAATCCACGTTGGCTGCTAGCGTTTCGATTAGCAGCGTACTGCAGTCTCCTCCTCCGCCTATCAAGGCTCAGTTTGGTACTCCAACCACAGCCATTGAGACGCCGACAAAGATGCGGGAAGCGTCTGCGCTAACAACGAGAACTGTGAAGCCAATTGAAAAGGAGAATCAGCCTCCATATGCTTTCAGTATTCCGTCACCGTTGCATTCTGGGGCAGATGATGCGGCTGTAAAGGCAGCAGTGGCTAAATTGAAAGACGTGGATCTTCCGTCGTTTGCGTTTTCTCTGGACGATGATCAGCAACTGACGCCTTCGAGAACATCAGCTCAGTCGGCAGAGCTCATTTCGAAAGAGCAGCAGCAACCCGAGTGGACTTGCGACGTCTGCGAACTTAAGAGCCCAGCAGCTGCAAGCAGATGTATTGTCTGTGATGCAGTCAAGCCAACGACGACAACGGCCGCGGCGTCTCTTTTGCAAACGGCGCCGGCCTCTGGCAAGTCCTTGCTTCAGGCACCAATTGTGCAGGACAGTGAGTGGGTCTGCGAAGTATGTGAATTGAAGAGTCCGATCTCGGCTCAGAAATGTATTGTATGTGATGCAGCCAAGCCTACTGCTAGCGCTACTACAACAGAAGTTTTTGCTGTTGCTGCGCCTTCGGCCGGTGGTACTCTATCGGCACTTGCGTCTGCTTCTGCGCCAACCAGCAACGAGTGGGTATGCGAAGTATGCGAGCTGAAGAGCCCAGCAACTGCAGATAAATGTATTGTTTGTGATGCGGCCAAGCCTACTGCTAGCGCTACTACAACAGAAGTTTTTGCTGCTGCTGCGCCGTCGACTGGTGGTACTCTATCGGCACTTGCGTCTGCTTCTGCGCCAACCAGCAATGAGTGGGTCTGCGAAGTATGTGAATTGAAGAGTCCAGCAACTGCAGATAAGTGCATTGTTTGTGATGCAGCCAAGCCTAATACTTCTGCTGCGACCTTATCTTCCACAACCGCATCATCTGCAGTGCCGGCAGGTCAGCAGTCAAGTGATGTCACAGCGCCGCAGGATCCTTCATTTGCATTTAGCCTGGATGTTGCTAAGCTACCGCATGCTCCAATGGAAGAGCCGCAAGAGCATGCAAAGGCTACAACAGAACCGCCAGCAGAACAGTGGGAGTGCAATGTATGTGAGCTGAAGAACCCACCGGCTGCAGAAAAATGTACTGTCTGCGATGCGGCCAAGCCTGCGGCGGCAGCAAGCGTCGGTCCTGTCATGACAGCTTTACCTGTAAATTCTACTCTTCAAAGAGTAAGCAATCTTTCGGCCACACAGCTTCCTTCGTTTGAGTTTGACTTGGATGTCAAGGCCAAACCTTTTGGTGTTATGTTTAGGTAGGCTGCAACAGCTGCATGGTGTTGTGCCACTTGTCATTGGCTCGAGCTGATGTTCTTTTTTCTTAAGATTTTAGCCCCCCCCCCTTTTCTCTCATTGTTAAATTAGCTCTATGGAAACGCTAGATTTGAAACCGCCTCTCAATGGCTTTTGCACTTGGTCATTGGTATAGTGAATAAAGACAGAGAAAAACTGGCGCAGGAAGGGGATATATGCAAGATAATGCGCGACTTTCCCACAAATAATTCTTTTTTTGTATCTTTGAGCCAGCGACCTCACCGGTGATGAGAAAAAGGAACAGGGCTAGACAATGTCCTTCAGTGCAGGAGGAGGCTTAAGACAGCAAATTGGAAGCCACCAGATTGCATCAATCAATCTGCTATAACAGGCAGGGAGAGGGGAAGCAAAAAAGAGCACCGGAGGGGTACACACAACATACAGTACCAGCTAGCCCTCCCCTCCCTCTCTTTCTTAACTATTCTTTTTGGTGTATTTTCTTGCTGGACTTTAATTATTTTTCTTAACACACTTTTCTGTGGTGTTTAGAAGGGGAAGAGACCCCCCACTTGTTGGTTTTTGTGGTGAAGGCCTTTATTTTTTTAGAATACAGGCGTGCGAAGGTGAAGCCACTGAACACATTTTGTTTACTTGTGATAGTAGAGGTTAGCAAACAATGGAAAATAACGCTACGCAAGCGTGGCTGTTTGCCATGACCTCAGGACTGGCTTCAGCACTTGGAGGCAAGTATATAGGTAGCATAAAAGTGTACCTAATGTTCTGCAGATACTGCGGAGAGTATAGAGCGTAGTTCTGCTTTCTTTGAAAGCAATAGGTATTTTTTTTTTGTGGTTGCAGCGGCTTTTAGCTTCATCCGCTTAGACACTTTAATCAGCTGGGCAATGTATGCATAGTCTGATGTGGCACGCGGAGGAGCGGAGCTGACCGTGGCTCTGACCAAAGAAAAGTAGCTAGCATAGCTACTCTAAACAAGAAAAATAAAAAGGACTAAACACACACGCACAAAAGGCTTCCATTTCATGCTATTGTTCTTGTTAATTTGTGGCTGAAGAGGATGTAGGCGCGACGATGTATGTGGATCCGGTTTTGCACATGATGGGGATGCCACATAGGATAAACGTGCTTGACTCGCACACGGTGCTTTCAGCAATGTTGGCAGGAGCATCTGGAGCCATGACATACACAAGTGTGAACGTGTTGACGAGTGAATCGATTGAGAATTTTTCAAAACACGAGGGGTGGACTATGCTTACAAAATATCCAGGAGCAACAGCAGCTGGATTATTTATACTCGGTGCGTATTTAAATTTGTTACTTGCTCGAGTGGTATCGTTGGTTACGCCGGATAATTCGCCGATTAAGCATGTGTGTGCTTCCCACCCGCCGAGTTCTACTAGTTCGCATCATGAAGAAACTGGAAGGATAACTGAGACAGATTGGGAGCATGGTCATGACAATCACAGTCAGACAATACAAATTGAGGACGCGCCAGACTCTTGCTGCCCTGGCCACAACGACGAGCACCAGCCACTGCTACTGCATCATCAGAAAACCCGTGCAGTAGATGTGGCTGCTGATCATTGCAGTGGTAGAAGCGGACGTGCCAACACATTTCCCAGACAGTCTGCGCACGGGCATTCTGGTGTGCAACAGACTACGTCTGAGCTGTCATCCGAGCCCATGGAACACAAGTGCAGATGCGAGTATGCGTGTACTAAGCCTGGATGCTATGCGTTGGAACACTGCCATATTACTCCACTTTATCCACATATGCACGCTCATAGCCACGATCTTGGCGACGCCGAAAGTCACAATGTTCTACAAAGCCAAGTGCTTTTTCCCGCAAAGAGTGACTTGGACATGTGTCACAATGGTAGGGGGGTCTCTTGCAGAGAGACTGGCGCTGGCAGCCGTCTGCATGCCGAGATTGATGTGGGCGTCGAGACCGACAGCAATAAAAGCTGCTGCAGTAGACAAGACACGAGAGCGCGATCATGCGGATATGGTGTGGATGGGCCGCCGCATGGCGGTGAGCCTGCAGTACAACTGGCGGGACCGGGCAGTAGCAGTGCTTCGCAGGTCAGCACTCAGCACCACCGGCTTTTAATACATGTCGGGTTGCAGACAGCAGTGGCTATTGGGTTGCACAAGATTCCCGAAGGATTGATAATCTACCTCTCGCGACAGGCATCGCCCAAGCTGGGCGTGTCTGTGGCAGCATCGTTATTTTTCCACAATCTTCCCGAAGGTATGATGCTGGCTCTGCCGCTGTTCCTTGCCACGGGTCGGCGACACATGGCGTTTAGCATTGCTGCACTCATGGGAGCGGTACCACCGGCGATCGGCGCAGCGCTTGGAATGCTGGCACTGGGAGATGTCGGTCAAAATAACGCAATGCTGTCGGAGATCTTTGGTATTGCTTTCGGTATCACTGCTGGAATGATGTGTATGGTTGCATTAAATGGCATGTTACCTACCGCACGTATCTATGACAAGTCGGGAAATATTGTTGCATGGTTCTTTGCGCTGGGCGTAGCGTTAATGTTGTTTGCAAATACTGCATTGGCGTAGATAGAATTATACTATTGTTTTTTTTTTATTCCTTATCTTTTCGAATATACCTGCGATCACTCGCATGTGTGAAATGCAAGGGGTGACCACATCCTTTCTTCTACTGAGATTCTTTTTGCGTATAGATTGCGTCATAGAACCGCTTCTGTTTGGGTACATGAGAAGATTATCGAGAAAAAAATAGCCGTAGATCACATGAGGTAAGTGATGTCAGCGGTTGTTCGTTTTTTTTTTTTTTTTTTTTTGCCTTTGTTGTCGTTTGCCGGTTGTTCTCGTTTGCCACATCACACCCTTTTCTGTTTGACTGGTGCCGGGCCAGCTTTTTTTCTTGCAAATTGTCTATAAAATCAGCATTGTCTAACACTCCACCCATTGACATACTACAGTGACTTTAGTCTTTTGCTCCTTTCATCACCAACTTATTTGAATAAAGGTTTTAAAATAAAGGACGACACACCAACTCTCTCTTTTCTCTTTTCTTCAAAAAAAACATAAAAATTGTAGCAATTGAATATCTACTTCAAAAGTAAACAGCCATGGGTTTATCAAGCGCTTCTAGAAGATTTAAGACGTTGCGAAGAAAGCAAGACCGTTTGCCTATCGGTACTATTATCGACAATGCGAGTTATCCGCAGGCGTCTGCTAATGAGCCTCCGCCTAATGCTGGCCACAGTTCGCTTGGTTATGGTGCGCCGGGCTATGGACCGCAGGATTATAGTTCCCCGGGCTACATCTCTCCAGGACATGCTGTTCAAAATTACCCGCCTCAGGGCTATAACTCTGTTGGCCCTAATGCACAAGGATATGGCTCTCCTAACCGCGTGGCTGGTGTGCAGAATTCGCTGTCGCGGTCGTCGTCGCTTTCTTCACCCGGACCGGGGTTGGTATCAGTACCGTCGGACATTAATTCCAGGATGGCGATGACTGGTTCTGCGTCGCAGGGCGACTTGGTTGTGTTCAGACTCAATTCGTGGATAACGTTAGTCAAACAGTACTCTGGCTATCTGCAGGCTTTTGTAACCGCGCAAAAAACTGCAAAGAAGGCGCTGGAAAAGTCGGCTGAGGACCTTGATGTGCCACTAAAGGGTGAACATTGTTTTTTGGGCGTTGAGCGTAATGGTGTGCAACGTATGAGTGCACATCTCAAAGATGTACATCAAATGTACAGCACTCATTATGCACGTTTAGTGCAGAACATTGAGACTAATGCATTGGACCAGTTAGAGTCGTTGCGTGCTGAAATCAAGGATAGTCTGAAGGAGTATGTAGACCACCTCGGTCCTATTTACAAGCGACTGCGTAAGCAGGCCAAGGAGGCTGAAGTGTATAAGCAGAAGCTAGTGCGTGCTGTTGAGGCGTATAAGAAGAGGCACCGTGGAAATGACGCATGGCTTATTCAACAGCAGGTGCGGCGCGAATTGACCCAGCAGGCTGAACTCGAGAACGCACTGTGTAAGGCTATGCAGGCTGAGCACACGCGACTGTTCCGGTGGGAATCCACACTAACTGGTCGGTTGCGTGACATTATTGCTTCAGCGCTAGTCTGCGAACGGGACAGTCTACAGACTACGCTCGGAACGATTGCCAATGGTCTGTGGTTCTTGGAGAAATTCGATACTGCTACTGAGTCGCAGGCCTTTAACCACCATTGCGGATCAGTCTTCCGCACACCATTGGGGCTTTCAGGCAATTCTACCCTGGAAGACTATGATTACATGTACCGCGATAGTGAGCCAACCACAGTACTTCTTGAGGGCCCACTTGAGCGTGAGCGGGGCGTTCTTAAGCGCTTCCAGCATACCTATGTTGTGTTGACTACACAGGGTTATTTGCATTGCTACTCAGATCAGCGAGATTTACTGGAGCGGAATCCCGATGCATCGTTCCATCTTCCTGACTGTTGTGTTACGCCACTCGACGATAAATGCATGTTTATGGTTAACGTTAACGACAAAAAGCTGGGCCGCAGCAAGTACGCCTTCCGCACTGGCAATCCTAGCAGCACTGAACATTGGATTAATGCTCTTTCGTGTGTTGCCGCACCGCCCAAGAGTCCGGAGCCACAGGAGCAGCAGGTTGTTGGCGGTACTCTACGCAATTCATCAGCTGCTATGGCTGCTGCTGCTGCTGCTGCCGATGCACCCAATACGCTTCCGACAGCAGCTGGAATTCCTGCAAATGAGCTTTCCGCACGCAACGCCGCCGAGGACGCCCAGACAAAGGAGAGAAGCACTGCTGCGGAGGATGCACCTTCTGCAGACAAAAGTCCTGCTGCCGACTCTGCAAATTCGGAAGAGTCTGCCAAATCTCCCGAAGGAAACAAGCAGCCAGATGCTGGAGAGGACACTGCCACAGCCAGAGCTCCTCCAGCAGAAATGGGAATGGGAACTCGGATGCCTACACGTCCTCCCAGCAGTGAAACTGCTACAGATAGAGCTCCTCCAGCAGGAATGGGAATGGGAACTCAGATGCCTACACGCCCTCCCGGCAGTGAAACTGCTACAGACAGAGCTCCTCCAGCTGGAATGGGAATGGGAACTCAGATGCCTACACGCCCTCCCGGCAGTGAAACTGCTACAGATAGAGCTCCTCCAGCAGGAATGGGAATGGGAACTCGGATGCCTACACACCCTCCTAGCAGTATCAATGCTAGCGACAGGGCGTCTGCAGCTGCCATGGGTGCTTCTGCTAGTAAGAATAGCAAACCACCGGCCAAGGCAGCACCAGGTTCCTCTACCAGTAGCTTTTCCAGTGATGGGGATAGCGACTATGATTCCTCTTCAGATGAAGAGTCAGCCAGCAATGCTGCTGCCAACAGAGCCAAGGCACTTGCCTTGTCAAGAAGTGCAGTCATTTCTAGGGATGATAAAGTGCCTTCTGCAGCACCAAATATTTCTGGCAGCAGTAAGAACAGTGATAATGTGGTCAAGGCCCTTGAAGATGCTGGTCTAAACTCTTCTGTTTCTGCAGAAGATAGCAAAACAGCGGCACTTAGAGCCCAGGCACTTGCAGCTGCTAAAGGTCCTACTATATCCAGGGATGGCGATTCAATGGGTAATGCGCCAGTAAGGGGAGGTGACAGGCCTGGTACCAGACCCACTACTGCCAGCACTTCTGCAAGCAATGGAAGCAAGCCGGAAAATGGTGATGGTATGAGACCCTTTGTTCTTGGTAGCAGTAGGCCAGGTGCCATGCCGAACCGTATGCCCATGCCCAACAACCCTGACTTTATGAGAACCTAGTTTGTTGACTACTCTTTTTTTACTTTGCTGTTGTTATTAGCTTCTTCCAAACACTATTTTTGATATAAATTTGATATTATCCATTGAAAAATTATTATTTACACGACATTATTCGATTGTTGTAAATGTAGTATTATCTTTTTTTGCTTTTCAATCCACTTTTAATAATAAAATAAAGGCGTTGAAAACTGAAATGTATATAGCAAAAAAAAAAAAAAAAATACAACAGTATATAACAGTAGTATATGCTAGTCCTCTAGTGTACATGCCAGTGTGTCACTAGTAATAATCGAACAGCAAGGGGAAAATGATAGATAGAGCATATATGGTATCTTCATACTCTTCCAGCCATACCAGTGGCTGGACCAGCCCTGGAGGCTGAGCTTTTACCATAGCCACCAGTCCGCTCAATGATGGTTGCCATTTTTGCAGAGTCTTTGTAATCAACCAGTGCACTGGCAATGTCAGCCATGCGCTTCTCGGGACTGATAACATCGAATGCGCGTGAGCTGACAACAACGCCATCACAACCTAGACTCATTAGCATGGCGATATCGATAGGCATAAAGATCCCACCAGCAGCAAAGAAAGGCACAGGTAATTTCCCCAGTCGCGCAACCATACGCACCAAATCAATGTGTACCATGCCTTGCGCTGCAAATTGCGATAGATTGCTTTCATCGCTCTCGCAGACTTGTTCAATTTCTTGAAATACCTTGCGAACTGTGTTGAATGTCTTTACAATATCAGCCCTGTCTTCATCGCCAGTATATTTGGTGCGTATCATTGATGCACCCTCCTTGATACGCAGCAGGGCGTCGCACAGGTTGCTTGCTTCGCCTATAAATGGAACCTTAAATGGATGTTTAGAGATGTGTGTGTCTCCTATAGACAACATTAGCTCATTCTCTTCGATAAAGTTGACTTGCGCTGCTTCCATTGCCATTGCTTCTAGAACATGCCCTATTCGCACTCTTCCGATTACTGGAATCACTACGCTGTCCATTATATCTTCCACTGTCTCAAGATCTACCATGCTTACGCCACCTAGTGCCTTGCACTCGGTAAATGTCTTATCAATTGGAATCACAGCGCGTGCTCCAGCTGTCTCGGCCATGTATGCCTGCTCTGCATCCTTTACCACTACTATCATGCTGCCTCGAAGCATGTTTGCAAGTGTTGTCTTGGTTGCAAATCTTTTTGCAATTTGGTCTCTGGATTCGCTATCCATGTTTCGTTAAGTCTCTGTTTAGTATTGTTGTGTGGTATTTTTATAGAATGCAGCAGCTGCCTGTATTCCTTTGTTAGAGTTGTATTAAATGATGCAGGGTAAAGCTTATCCAGATTGATGAAGAATGGCTAACCAGCATCAATCACTCTAGGAAGCTCGTGCTGTATGTTTTTTTTTTTGGTTGCCGGCGCTTGGCACTTACAAAGGCATTGCAACGTATTATTCGATGTAAAGATATGTCTTGATTCAAAGGCAGTCTCTATAAAAGCCTAGTTGCATATTACATATTCCATAGTTCTTGGCATTTTACTTTTAATGCAAGAAACAACATGTAGCAAAAAAAGAAAGCGGTGGCTCTACATACCGCGCTTCTCGAGCCGCTCATTCTCAGCCAGAGAGTCGCAGTTAATGCCAACCATAGGCTCGCCGAGATCCTCAGATATGGTGGCCAGCACCTTGGCATTTCTGAAATGCGTGACGGCCTCTACAATAGCACGAGCGCGCTTTGCAGGGTTTCCACTCTTAAATATTCCAGAGCCAACAAAGACACCGTCGCATCCAAGCTGCATCATCAGTGCAGCATCCGCAGGCGTCGCCACGCCACCAGCTGCAAAGTTGACTACAGGTAAACGACCAAGCTTGACCACCTCCCTGAGCAGATCAATTGAGACACCAAGCTCCTTGGCGTAGTTGTACAACTCCATCTTGTCCAGAGACTGCGCATGGCGGATCTGTGAGTTCATTGTGCGCATGTGCTTGACAGCCTGAATCACGTCGCCTGTGCCGGCCTCGCCCTTTGTGCGAACCATTGCGGCACCCTCCGAGATGCGCCGCAAGGCCTCACCCAGATTGCGCGCGCCACAGACAAATGGCACCTTAAAGTCATGCTTTTCGACATGGTATGTGTCATCTGCCGGCGTCAGAACCTCGCTCTCGTCAATATAATCCACTCCAATTGCTTCAATTATCTGTGCCTCCACAAAATGTCCAATGCGGACCTTGGCCATGACTGGAATCGTGACTGCCTTGATGATTTCCTTGATCATCTGTGGATCGGACATGCGTGCGACACCGCCATCCTTGCGAATGTCCGCCGGCACCCGCTCCAGCGCCATTACTGCACATGCACCTGCTTCCTCAGCTATACGCGCTTGCTCAGCGTTGACGACATCCATGATCACACCACCCTTGAGCATCTGCGCCAGTCCCGTTTTGACCTTGAATGCATCACCTCCATCACCGTTGCGATGACCCTTGCTGTCATTTGACTCGGTAAGGTTGGTGGGTGTTTTGAAGTCTGACATGGTTTTAGATAGCAAGAAAAAAAAAACAATTAATAAATATTCCGCGTTGGTGGATAAAAAAAAAAAAAAAAGAAGGAAAACGAGATGAATATTTCTGTGTGGGGCAAAATCGCTCGATCTTAAGCGCATTCTGAGAGGACGAGGGGAGATGAGGAAAACGTGTCCCGCAGCTTTTGTGCATTAATTGTTGGTGACTAATCCTCAAAGGATAGACTTTTTTTTTTGCCAGTTGATTGCTCACAGACACACAGTCACTAGCTGCTTTATCTACGCTACTGTTCTGTTATCCTAACAGCCGATTGACATTGTTATTATTGCGCTCAATAGGTGGCTGATAACACTAAACAGACAATACACAGGACCAGACACTGCGCGAAGATCCCACAACACATATACTCGTCTATCTGTTGTCTACATACTCAAAGAACACCCGCCTAATGTCCATTTACCAGCCTATAATCGGCACTCTATTTGTCACTAGCAAAACGCTTTACGCTTAGCCATGGCAGACATCGAGAAGCAGCTACTTGACCTACAAGGGCTTCAGGGCAGCGATAAGAATACTTCTGAGCGTCATAATGCCACAGGAAGTGATGTCGATCCCGACTCTGACAGTGAATCCAAAAGAGTCGATGCTCCGCGCTCAGCAGAATCTGTTATTCCCCGTGGTGGTCCACAAACAGGAGTCAAGGGTGTTCTCGCTGACTATCGTCAGAGCCTGCGCAGCCAACAAGAAACCACTACAATAGAAGGTGCACCTACACAACCACCAACTCAACCCAGTAATAAGAAGCAGCCAGAGAAGAGCAATGATTCATCTTCAGACAGTGACTATAGTGTAGATGATGGGCAACTCTATGAAGATTACAAATCTATGCGCATAGCTGAGATGAACTTGTCTGCCGCAAAGGTTGGTCTAGGCTCTTTGCGAAATGCAACTCCTGAAGAATTTGTAGATATTGTCGACCAACACGCAAGCTCGGATATCTGGATTGTTGTTCTATTGCTAAACAACACTAACGTATCCAAGCGCTTAGGTCGCTTTGTTCTCTCAAAAACTGCACGCTATCCACATACTATATTTCTGCGCTTGCAAGCTCAGGCATGTGGCTTTGTAGACAAAGCTGTCGTTCCGATTATTCTTATTTATCGTCGCGGTGAAATTATACACAACCTCGTTCGTGTCGTTGACCACTTTACTGATCCACTTAATTTTGAACTTCAAGATGTTGTCAAACTGCTCGATAACAAATTACTCAAGTAGCCTTATATTAGTATCCACTTTATTACATTACTTTGAATACATTATCCATGGCATTCTATTGTTGCACATCCATAAAGAAGACCTTGTATGTTTAGCTGGTGGATGTCACAATATATATTCTCAATATATTCCTTTTTTTTAAAAAAAAAAAATAATCTGTTCTCTACATGTCTAGCTTTTGTTCGTCAGTCCGGCTAAATACAGACAACACTAGGTAAAATAAGTAAATACGCAATGCCCGAAAAACCTTACTCACCTTGTGGAATAATGTCTTCAATATTCAAAAATGTTATCAACACTTTACTACTATAAAGTTATTTAAATATTTAACATCTCCTTCAGTCGGTGTATGACGCCATGAGCTTGGTATGTCATAGCCAGAATCGAGACTGCCTAACTGTTGATTTTTTAGATCATGTTGTAAACTTTTAGTTATAAAGTTCGTATTAAATCGGAAAGAGTGAAACGAGCAAGAAAATAAAAGTTCGCTCTGCAAATTAACGTTAAAAGGAGGGGGTGAGAGCAACAAAACACGCACATAATATCCATGAGAAAAAGAAAAAAAAATAAAAGCATTAGCGGCTGAACTTTCTCTCCAACAACTCAAGCAACCTAACCACGCTCAAGTGCACGTATTCCAAATCCAGAATCTCCACCCGGTTATGCTTGCGCTCCAGCAAGTCTTCTAGAAGCAAGTCCATACTGACTACAGGCTTCTCGCGTCCCTTGTAAAACAACTTGACAACATAAGACGCCATGGACGGGCTGCTAAAGCTAAAGTACACCTTCTCCTGCCTATTCTCTGGAATATTAGACTTGCATACAACGCCCAGACGCTCAAGCGCATCAAGCTTGTAGTCATAGACCGCAATTGATTTGTCCACAACTTCCTTCTTCAGGTTTTGCCGGCGGCTCTGTAGCGGCTTAGAATCCTTGACTGTGACGCCCACAGGCATGTTCTTCTTGCGCTGGTTTTTGGGCGTAGCAGACTGCATGCGCACGTTGCTTAGATATGCCTTGTATGTTTCAATCTGCGATGTCAGGTATCCGTTATAATCGCAGATGGTTTTGTACACGTCCGTCAGCCCGCCAATCTCATCCTCCACCTTATCGCGTAGACTACCCAAATGTACAAGCTCGTGCATAATCTCCTCCGTCAGGTAGCGATACCCATCGCTGGGATCAATAGCTCCATTTTGTTCAAGCTCCAGCAACATTTCACGGACCTTGATGCCCTTACGCACCAACATCGGATCCTTCGAAGTTGCAGCCTGCTCTGCTACAAACAGCATATCTTTCTTTGCCGCTGCATTGCTCTCGGGCTTGTATCGGTTATACTTAAGATGTGGCATGCTTCGGATAATCTGAACAAGAATAGACTTTGTCTCGACGTACATAATGTCGTGCTGCGTCAGCGCGTTATCGGCTGCAAGTGTAGACAAGTCAGAGAGTATTGGCGTCTCCCAACGGCTGAATAAAGACAACTCCATAGTTGCATTAAGGTTGCGCGGCACTAGTGAAGGCGCATCGCCCAGCTCGTCCAGAAGTGTGCGCAAGTGCGAGTCTGGTGCTGGTGCCAACACATGGAGATGCTGACGCAGCAGCGCATGTGTGTTGTACAGCTCATTTAGCGAAATGTTGAGTGAGATATCGTGTTTGGTCAGCGCCACGTACTGGTCCATCTCCATGTTCTCGTAAAAGTCAGTCACCTCGCACAATTCGTTGAGGAATTGCTGGATACGCGGACGGTTCTTCTCAATAAAAGGCGACAACTCCTCCATAAACTTTTCCTTTGCGTACGTGGGCTTATTGTTTAGATTCTGCAGCAGCTTGGCCACCAGCGTCAACACGCGACGAGGGTGCTGAGTCGGCGCGCTTTCTATCAACATGTGCGCTTGCGGAGTCACAATTGCGGGATTAATGTAGCGCAAGAAAAAGAATCCGCCTATAAGCGAGCACACTGCCGACTCTGGCGCCTCAGGGTAGCGGCGCTTGGTCAGCGAACGAATCTGTTTACAAATCCAGCGTATTCCGTATGGCGTGCTGTCTTTGTGCTCGACAATCGTGTCCAGAAAGGAGTTGGTAATACGCATTAGCTCCTCAGTCCGCGGCTGAATGACGGCTCGCACCAGCGGATTGTTTGCTGCATCCTCGGTCGACACACCCTGCGGAAACTCGTCAGTTGGCAGTCCATGGTTAACGCGTTCCTGGCGCAGCTCCTCATACACCTTGAGCGGGTTAATTTCAAGATTCAGATCACGCCTCTCAATGACGCGTGATATCTCATGTGAAATAACGTTCTTCAGGTACACCTGACCTGGGCCTCGACTTGTATATGTGTTCATCATGCGTGAGACGGGCGTGTTCTGGCGCAGCAAATTAGAAAACTCCTGCGTGGTCTCAAACTGCGCTGCCAAAACCAGTTGGAACATGGTCAAAAGCAGGTGTTCCTCACGTGCCTCGTATTGGTTCCCATACAACGTAAACATGACAGTCTGCAGCAGCGTGTCGATCTCACTGAGCGTGACCAGCCGCGTGAGCGAGGCAATATGACGCGGCTCGTTTTGCAGCAAGAAAAACAGATTCCCATACAACTGCGTCCGCTCGCTGTCTGGGTAGTAGTCGTTGGTAGCTTGGTTGATGTCCTCCAGATGCGATGAAAGCTCCTACGCAAGCAAGAAGAAATACAAAACGGCTAAGGATATTAGCAAATTTCCGGTTACCAAAAATCGTCTGCATAGCTATGCGGAAACGGCTAATCTTACCTTGACTTCGTCAGCAGCCATGCGGTTCTGAATTAGCAGGGCAATGCGGCTGTCCAAATAGCGCACGTCGCGTTCAAGCAAAAAGTTCTTTTTGGACTGGGTCGATATCTGGCCCTTAAGCTCACGGAGCTTGCGCTGCGCTACAATGCCACGCAATGATAATCACAACAGGAGGTAAAAAGAGTGATCCCTAATTAGACAGCGTCAAGTTGTAATGTTGACACCGACTATGCAGGCAATACATGATCATGTGCGCCTTCCTTGCATAAAACCTTTGTCTTGTCAACAACCCTTTGCCTCGAAATATGTCCCTCGCAGGACGAATTATATTGTGCCTTGGACGCGCAAAGAAATATGGTCCGATAGTCAGAGCCATGCAAGCAAGACTCTGCTCGCCCAAAGCTGAACGCCAATAATCTTTGCAGACATAAGCGGATACAAAGACTGCAATAGAGTGAACGCTTCGGCAGCCCAATGCACCCAACGTAAAAAGAGCCGATCGCCGGAGCAAAACTGACTTTAAAGACTGGATGCACTTGCAGCACCTTTTGAAGCACATACACATACACAGACATCACAATAACAATGGTATCTGAGCTTGGCATATAATATGATATTGAGGGAAGATATGCTGACGGAAAGCGTCATGCTGTTGAATAGGTTGGCAAGTTCAAAGCATTGTGTGATCTTGTTGAATCCACAATACCACAGACAAGCCGAAAACCCACATCTCTGTTATCACCAAAAAGACACCAAAATAGCGTTACAGGGGAGGGGAGGGATGTAGATGTGAAGGACATGGGCTGCAACAATCATTGGTGGATGTGGATATGTGCGCGGTCATAGCAAAACTGCAGATAGCTTACCTTCAGATAGCTCATCCGAAACCTCCTCATCGCGCTCAGCTACAATCGAGTAGAGCGCCGTTACAGAGTACCTCCGACTGGTTCGGTCAACGTCGGCATTCTGGAAACTCGAGCGTTTGCTGCTACGCTCGCTTGGAGTACCACGAATTGCCGAAGTCGCTGCTGCCGTAGGCGATGTAGCGTTTAAAGGCACTTCGCCTGAGCCCCGGCTGCCTCCATGTCTAACCGAGTCCATCATCTTTGTGAACCCAAGCTTGTGGATATCGCGTCAGATTATGTTGTTACTGTTTTTGTTTGTCGTTGCAGTCCTTTTGTGGTCGCAGTGATCAAGAAAGGTATAAAGAAGTTCTATTTTTGGCGCCGGGCACAAAAACAGGATGGAAAAATAATAATAACTGGATAGCGGTTTAAAAGAAGGCGGTTTCGTTTTCAGACCAGTCAGTACGGAGGCAGTATTCTTGCTTATCAAAGACGTCAAAAGCACGTTGCTGTAGCACCGCTAAAGCAAACTGTCGTTTCGTTAGAAAGGGAAGGAGAGACAACAAGAAGATAGGGAGGGGGGGCGAGGAAAAATAAAAACACGCGACAACTAGCACCTACGAGGAAACTCAGCGCAGGTCTCTTAAAGAAAGGAATGGGTGAGAAGGAAGGAAGAGCCAGAACGAAACACGCAATAGAGTATAGAAACACGCCAGAGAGTAGAAAATAATAGAGCGAGATAAATAAGGGACAAGAAAAAAGACAAGACGCGATTGTCGCAAGAAAATGAATGCCACTTTGGGTATGCTAGAGCCGCATACACGCGTGCTTTGAAAGTTCAGCTCACCCTTCATTTTCATCCCCTCCCTCCCCGACAAAAATAATAATAAGGCCGTTCCCACGCAAGCAAGCCGACCACCGACTGGTTGGAAAGTGTAACATGTTTGTTCTTTGTATGTACTTTGCGATCTCGACTTTTAATCTATCCGTGCCCTTTTGACAAACCGTGGTCCCCTTGGGGGTCTCTCGCTTAATCGGCTCGCTCACCGTTGCAAATACCCCCTAAGCAATGCTTATGTATAGCTTTGGATGCACTCTAAATAGCGGAAACAAGATTGTTTTATTAATCTAACTTGTTTTTACTAGAGTATCTTTTTTTCTACGCGTTCTAGGGAAAAACTACAAGAACATAAGCTGTCTCGTCCCTGGCTTAGAGTAATAATAACTACTCCGAATGTTGCTATTATAAAGTCTGCGCCTTGGGCTGGTTACTGTGTTTTTTGCGGCTCTTGGCGGAATTCTGAGGTTAATCAGCAGGGAAGATATCATTCCCATGCTAGATACACTTTAGAGCTACCCCGTCACATAAGATGAAAAGTATGCGCCAGAAGTTTAAAACAGCGCCAATAATAGGATTGCAATGCCTCAGATTAGAATAAGGATTAGAGGGGAGATCAGAATCACATCTCAGCTCAGCTAAGGCACAAGACATTTCCTACTCCTACAGTAAAGGAGTCCGTCACAAGTAACTTTTCTCCTGATAGTTTGTTTATTCTTGGACAATCCCAAAGTCTCAGAAAGATGTTCAATACTGTGGACCAAGCTTTATGCTAAGCAATGGTTCTTGACACATTTTGCTTTTCACACAAACTAATCAAATCTCTGCAATATACTTGAACTTTGCCACATATTGCACATTTACTCTTCTTATCTAATATTGTCCATAAACAGTAGGTCAGTCAGCCAAAAGCTAGTAAATGTGTAGAACAGACTAAATAAATGGCAATATCATATATTTCGCGCAGCCAAGGCCTCTGTCTCCAAACAACTCTACAAATAACTATCCCAAAGATCATATTTCCTTTTTTCCCTTGCAATTCCTGTTAGCTCGGATATTACCCATGTACAAAATGGTCAATCAGCATCGCGTTACAAGATTTAATGGGTGACTCCTTTATTTTAGGAATTAAAAATTGGCAAAGTCAAAAAGCTCGACGGTTCTGGTACAGGCGGATCTACTCCTTCGACGCAATAAACACGGCAAGGTCTACAACTCTCTGCGAGTAGCCTACTTCATTATCATAATACGCCAACAACTTAACAAAGTTGTCGTTCAGGGCAATACCAGCATTGATGTCAACAATTGACGAGCGCAAGTCACCGCAGAAGTCCTGCGAAACGAGATCCTCATCAGTGTAACCGAGAATGCCCTTGAGGTCGCTGTCGGCACGCTTCTTGATTGTCGCAATGATCTGGTCATAGCTAGCACCCTTCTGGAGGCGCACGGTAAGATCGACAACTGAGACATCAGGAACAGGCACACGCAGTGACATGCCAGTCAGCTTGCCGTTGAGATCGGGAAGCACCTTTCCGACAGCCTTGGCAGCACCGGTCGATGCAGGAATAATGTTCTGGCCGGCGCCGCGGCCCGAGCGCCAGTCCTTGCCAGAGGGGCCGTCGACGGTCTTCTGGGTAGCTGTGGTGGCATGGCACGTGGTCATCAGGCCCTCGATAATTCCAAACTCCTCGTGCAGAACCTTGGCCAGGGGTGCCAGGCAGTTGGTGGTGCAGGATGCATTCGAGATAACAGTGTCCTTGCTTGGGTTGTACTTCTCGAGGTTGACACCGCAGACAAACATAGGCGCGTCCTTGGACGGCGCAGAGATGATGACACGCTTGGCGCCGCCCTTGAGATGAAGGCTGGCCTTCTCGGCGGTGGTAAATACACCAGTCGATTCGATGACATAGTCAGCGCCAGAAGCGCCCCAAGGGATCTGGTCAGGGTTGCGCTCGGCATGGACGTCAATGGACTTGCCGTTGACAATAAGCTTGCCGTCCTTGACCGAAACCTCGGCGTTGATCCGCCCGTGGGTCGAGTCATAGCGAAGCAAGTAGCTCATGTAGTCAACCTCCATGAACGGGTCGTTGAGAGCAACTACCTGGACATTGGGGTTCGAGAGCGAAGCACGGAGCACAAGGCGACCAATGCGGCCGAATCCGTTGATACCAAGCTTGACAGTTGCCATTTTTCAAGGTTGTTGCTTTGGTTTGGTAGAAAGCTATAGAAACAAGCAAAGTAGGTATAACATGTTGTATTAGAACAGTCTTTTGTTTGGCAACTGAGCACACCCTTTGACATAATAATAAACATTTAAACTCAGAACATCAACGGAATAGTTACCTTTATTCTGCAAGTGCTGTCAATTCAAAAGTATGATAACAAAGTGCGTTGTAAAGAGAACTATCCTCCTGGCCATCGTTTGCCACGCCTTCTATGGTATTCTGTAGGCCTTTGGGGCAAGGGCCTAGATTACGTCCTCTCCCCTACTCCGACGGACAAAACATGCGTTAAAAAAAATCTCCTAGCGGACACTTCTGACCAACCACAGCTACGTGTAAAAATAGCTCAGATCACTTTTGATTTGATCCCCTACATTTTTGTCGCTTGAAAGATCACCCGTTTTGCATCATTATCATCATGTGCCGCTCTGGTCAGCATTGCCGCATTTCGTGTGAATTTCAACTTCGGGACATTAATGTCACTAATAGTAAGCACAGCAAGCGCTGGTGCTGCCACTGACGCCTCTTCTGCCAAGGCAGACGAACGCTACCAGTTAACACAGCTAAAGGACCAGCTTGCCGAAGCACTTGGTGATGACGGACCGTCGTACTGGGCGGCGCTGCGCGATTTTGTGCATGGCAAACTGAATCGACAAGAGTTCGACTTTTACGCGTACATGTATCTTTCTGGCGACAAGGCTGCGCTACACAATCAGTTTATTCTTGCTACTATCCACAATGCACAGAGTGGACAGGCCCCACCAGAGGGCGAGCGCAGTGCAGGTTTCGAAGGCCAACGCAAGCGCAAACACGAGGGCGACGAAAAGACCGCTGGAGGCGATGATGAAAACCATCAGAGTCGCCGCAGCGTAAAGGCGCTGTTGGAGGATCCAAAGTGGCGTTATGTCAAGGAGCTGGTAAAGTCACTGAACAAGAGCGAGCGTAGGGCAATCAAAACGCTGCTTAAGCGACCAGACGTTACTCCTGAGGAGGCACAGACGGCGATCCGCTCCCTAAGGCCTGTTGTGTTGCCTATGCCGACCACCGAACTTCCGCAATCTTATGCGATGGATATTGCAAAGGGCATTACGGCGCCACTGGTGTACGATACAAAGTCCACTCCTGACATCGAGTCCCTGAGCTTCCGAATGGTAGCCATAGCACTGGAGCAAGGGCTTTCAGGTGGTGTGACCCGCGAGGGCGGAGAACTGCTGCTATACGCGCTTGACTGTCATCTGAAGAACATTGTTTCAAACATGCTATACAAGACGCGCTCCAACCGCACGCTGGGTATTCCCGTGCGCAACGCTTCGGTCACACGCTCAGAAAAGAGTCCAAGTAAAGCCACAGAGTCCAATGCTCTGTCACGTCCGACGACCGGTGGACTGCGACTGCGTGACCGGCTTTACAATAGCAAGACAACGCTGCACCTCTCGGATCTTGTGTTTTCGCTGGAGATTAGCCCTAGCGTCACAGTGGAACCACCACTGTGCCTTGAACGATGGGGAAACTACATGGCTAACCAAGTTTTGGCGGAAAGCTGCATAGACAATGAAGATGGAGAGGAGAGTCCAACCGAGTTGCACACCGCTAGAGAGGGGGATACAGCTTCAGGAGACGCCAGAGACCGCATACCAACTGTATCGGCTGCCGATGTCGATAGCGAGGATGGCGTTAAGCAGAGACGCAAGATTCGACGTCTACGCGCACGCTATGAGCGCTGGTTTGGCCCGCATGTCACGGTGCAATATGGTGGTGGCGCACAAAGCGATGCGTAGATACGTGTATTTCCACTATCATCACACAAGTTCTTTTATTTGAGGTTTTGTAATTCTACTTGCTTTTTCTTTCCTGTAGCTGTAGGAAGCAGTTTATCTGGTTGGCCATTACATACCGAGACAAATGGCACTACCACCACATATGTATTGGTATCAGTTATCGGCGCAGGCTGCGATGTGTGTAGAAAGGTTGGTATGCTATATGATAACTTGTAGTTTTTAGTCCACTTAATTTTTATGTTACACAATATTGCATGGATGTTACAATACCGATGAGAGTTAGAGTTATTAACACTAATATTGGCGACTTTAATTGCTGAAATACTGCATAAGAAAACACAAACAAAAGCAAAAAATGCTGGGGCAACTCGGCGTGCTAAATGTTTTGCAAAGTAAACTCCGCCTTGCTAGTCGCCAGGAAATATGTTCATAGCATCGCGACGGTCCCGAATGCGTGTTAGCCTTGTGTAAAGCTAGCCATGAGCAAACAACAACAGCTGCACATTCAGCACTACGCGATTAAATTTAAGGCTTTCCGCAAAGTTAAAGATCAACGCATAAGCAACTTGTAGCAGAAATTGTGTGTGACGCATTCTCCAAGAATGCCTTCCTGACTTGAACACAAAATCGAGGTCCGAGAGCAGAAATACCTCATTATTTGTAGCCAGCCGCACTTAAATCAGGCGCCGCATGATGCGCTAAATAACCAGCCAGCAGTTTTAACTAAACTGCTCAGAGCAGACACACTGCAAAGCAATGTAGCACTGCATCCGGTTTTGAACCCTAATCTATGTTTTGGCGCGCCTGGCTAATCTATAAAGTTCAGAATATTGAGCACAGCAAGGACCTGAGCAACCTGTTACTTAGCTGTTGGCGCATCTTCTATTTCAAGGAAATCACTGCTCACCATTGTCTTCTGCAACTCACTCGGGACATGCAACAATACAGCTGCATTTATCTCATCCAATTTTGCATTAAGCAGGCACAAAATCGAGCGGAGATTACAGGTTTCAGCACCGCTAATGAGTGTTATGTAAAGCTGGAGGGGTGGCCGGCGGGTTGCGGTGGAGTTGACTGTTACTGGTTTGTTTTTAAGGAATCTTTTAGTAGTAAAGAAAACTATCATCCATCATAATCGAGATGTGGGGATATATAGTAAAATCAAAAGCATTGTCTAACTTGCCCTCCATCCCGCCTTATTGCTTATTGTGCTATTGTTTTTGCCGTCGTTATGCGGCAAACCATTCTCTCTGCGTGGTGGTGTCAGATAATCTGGGGTTGCTGGCGTGTTCGGTCTTGGTGGTGTCAAAAACACCACCAATCCACTAGCACTCGCTGCTGCCCAACAAGAAAAATATTAATTTTGATATTCCTCACCGGCAACTTGATAAAAGAAATCTAACCAATTCTTAAAGAATTCCTTTGAAATAAATGCTTACATACTACAAAGCCAGATCGGGCATATACCCACATGCAGTTGAGACATAAACAGCAATTGGAATACATGGCCATAGTGAAAGAAGGCTCTATGGAATCTAAGGATTTGTCAAGTTGGGTGGCAAGAAGAAAAGTAAAAAAGAAATAAGCAATAGAGGAAACTGAAAATAAAGCCGCTGGGGATGGCCTGGAAATGCTTCTAAAGGTCGCCAACAAAAAAAAAAATAAATAAATAAAGCGCTGTATGAACCAGAAATTATTTTTTATGTAGAATTACTGCAAGCAATTCAGCGCAGGTATAACAGTATAACCAGTGACTGCTGGAAACACTAATTCTTCTGTTTTGTATTTCAATTTGAATTATTGTAATTACAAATTTTGCTGATGCTTTAAACTCCGGTGTATGCTCTTCGGCCTGCATAAGAGAGGGCCTTCAAAGCATATGTAGTGCAAAAGCCCCGTGATCCCTGCAGATCTGCCGCGGCGATCTGCCAAACGCTGCAAGATAAGCACCAAGCATTCCAAGGGGTAGAATTCAAAATAACAACCTTCAGGGTAGTCACAATAGCCTTAAACCAGGAACAAGACTGCTTAACTCTGATGCTTTAATAAATTTTGTTGAAAATTTGCTTTGACATAAAACCCCCAGCTACACGCATTGCTGAAAATTTACAAGAAACAGTACACTGTTGAGCACATTAACGCAGTTGTAAGCTCCTATTTACTCGATTGTACACATAATAAGTTGGTAAGCAGGCGGCTATTGTTCCTTTACCCGTTGTATGCAGCTTGTCGGATCTTCAAGTGGCTTGTTAAAAAGCCCCTGAAGAATTCACGTGCTTTATGCCGACACCTCAACCCCACTGTGTTGCTTTATTTTTTGCAGAAAGAGTGAAAGAGAGCAAAGAACTCACACTGGAATCCGCCATATATAAATTGCCATGAGCAAACTTCGCCACCTCGATTTTGTGTTTTTTTTTCTTCCGTCCTCTGAAAAAGGCGTTTAAGGTATTTTTCTAGTTTAGGACCCAAATAGCAAGTAAGTACCCGCATTCATATTCAACAAGTGCATTTGTTTTGTTTAATATGATTACTGATTAAAAGTTGGAGTTGCATACTTTTCTCTTTGATATTTTAGTTACCAAAGAACCTATAGCCTATCCGCACGCACGCCATGTCTGTTTACTCAACCTCGCCGGTTAACGAGATAAAGCGCAAGGGTATTGCTTTCCAGAACAGCATCCAGACTTTTGGCGACGTCGATACATCCATCCTCTCTAAGGTGGTGGGCTTTGCCAATTTGTTTGACACTAGCGGTGTTGTGTGCACCAACAACAACAAGTTGATTAAAAGTCAGCCATTTTATGAAGAGATACAGAAAGACCCATTCAAATTCTATGCCAACATAAAATGGGTTGCTTCTGGAGAAAACAAGGAGTATATCAGCAACACCTGTATTCTGAAAAACTGTTGGCTGTCGAGTAATTTCACCAGAACTTTTCCACCAAACAAAAGCTTTCTGCTGTTGCGTAACACCACGTACCACAACGAGAACAAGAGCCATCCCAGTCATCAGCAGACAAACAATGCTGCGACTCCGGATACTACTGCCAAAAATATATGCGACAAGCAGCCAGACGACAAGGTTTTACAGTTAACTGCTGCTAACAAGGCAAAGGATATGCGTATTAAGGAGCTAGAAACCCAGCTGAACGACAAGTGTCAAGCATACAAAAATATTAAAGATGAATTGACCATGGCACACAAGATAAATACAAAGACGCAGCAACAATTAAAAAAGCTTAAAGTCGTAAACGAGCAGATGAAGTGGAGGCGCAACGACTGTGTTAACCGTTTGATACAAGCAAAAGAGCGCGAGGAAACTATAGTTGGATTAAACCAGAAGCTACAGTCATATCTTATTCCAGCACAAAAAGAAATTGAGAATTTACGTACCGCTTTAAATGAGGCAGAAGTTAGCGCACTTAACTACAAAATGCAGACTACCGAAGCACAGAAAAATGCCAAGCAAGCGCTTGAGCAACTGGCCGATATGAAGTTAAAGTTTGAGGTACAACGCGGACTTCAAAACAAACCCAGTCAAAAGAAATTGGGTTCCGCATTTACCAAAGTGACCAGCAATATTGAAAATGGGCTGCATTCTATTACAAATAACAACTTCAGTGCCCCCGTGGAACAGTTTTCCCGACAGCAACTTACTGGCGAATTTGTGTGCGAAGCTAGCACCAGCAGCAACTCAACTGGTGCGGCTACCAACTGTATCAATCATGGTTTTGGGCAGACAGTTAATACTGCTACAAAGCACATGACGCCTCTACATCCTAACACAGGCGCTTTTGCAAATTACTATAAAAACATCCATGTGCCTACGCCACTCAGTTTCCACGAATTACAGCAGCAAGAAGTTGACAAATGGAACCTCGACTTTTAGCATTATTTATAGCATTTTCCAACCTTTTTTATAGCACTCACATACTTTTATAAATACTCGAACCAGCTTGAACACGTCAACAGAAGCATCATAATATTTGCCATAAATATACATATCAATAGTTGTAAAAAACAAAAAATAATACTAATACAATATTCGCTGTATTTGCTGATGTTTTTAGAAATAAAAGCTGGTATTACAAGCGTAAAAAAATGATATGCCTTCAAATGTCAATATTGCATAGATTTTACAATAAATAAGGGCCATATTTATATTTCGAAGAAATTCTGTTTTATTCATGTCCCAGTTTATGATTATCTGTCTAAGCCTAAACATTATTGCAATAATAATATGCTTTGTTTTTTTTTTTAGGGCTTTGCTTCTATAAACGAATATCTCACTGCTTAAATCCACCGTCTTTGCAGATTCAAACGAATCATCTTTTACAAGAGTCACTGCACTGTCTCTATTTATCAGAAAATCATAAATTGACTATAAAATTCCAATAGTTAGTTTTCCGCAGAATCCGCGCATTTAATAGGGAAATTGCAAAAAAAAAAAATATAGCATTATAGGTACTACAGCAAATGCTACATCAAGTGGGTATTTAGTAAGGATTGTATCCATGACTACGCGATGACGAGCCATGGGAGCCGCGGACAGGCCCATCGCGGTCTCGTCCCTGACGAGATCCCCTAGAGCCGCGGTATTCATCACGATTGCGATTGTTGTTGTGGTCTCCACGCGAGCGCTCTCGCCCTGACCTGCCATCGTTATTCCCATGGCGGCGTGAAGAAGACCGGTGGCTGCTATCGCGGCCGCCACGGTCGCGCGAGCCGCGGTTATCGCTGTAACGGCCGCTGTTCTTGTTGCCGCTGCCGGTATCGTTGTTACTCTGCTGGTCATAATATGGTTTGCCAGTCTGTTCCGCATTCTGGTTGTTGGCTACAGTGCCGTCACCTTGGCCATCAGTACCGTAAAAACCCATAGGCATATTCATCTGGCCATAGTATCCATTAGCATCTGCTGTAGGTATAGCTCCATCGTTCGCATCACCAGCACCTGATCCGTCACCTTGTTCACCGCCACCAGCGTTATAGTATCCAGCCATATTTCCATAGTATTCGCCGTAGCCCATAGTATTCGAATAATCTACACCTGGATTCTGTCCGTTAGCACCCATCATACCGTATCCAGGCATACCCATCATGCCATAGCCGGGCATGCCGCCCATCATCCCCATCATGTTGTAGTTGGGCATCCCCATCATTCCCATCATGTTGTAGCCAGGCATTCCCATGTTCATCATTGGAGCGCGCTTCTTGTGCACGGCCGGCTTGACATCGACACGCTTGCCGTGGATCTGGATGCCCTCGCTAGAGTTTCCTGCTGTAACCGCTAGCAGAGCTGCCTGCTCGCCTTCAAACTGCAAAAACCCGTAACCGCGTGATCTGCCAGTTTCCCGATCCATCATTAATTTTGTCTCGACAATATTTCCAAACCCAATAAAACTGGAATTCAGATCTGCATCTGTTGCTGAGGGAGGAAGCCCACCAACAAAAATCTTGTCGCCTTTCATCTCTTTGACTGGGTCCACAAAAGAGTCGTTGTTGCCACCACCACCGGCTCCCGCATTGAGTGTGTCAGACGTCGGCCGGTCGTAGCTGCTCTGGCGTGGTTGCGACGGCTGACTTTCGCGTGGAATAGCATGCTTTGGGTCAATGTGTTTGCCATCCAAAACATGTGTAGGCTCCTTAAGCACAGCGTTGACACCATCAATACTCTCAAAGGTCACAAACCCAAACCCGCGCGGACGACCAGTCGTGGCGTCGCGCAGAATTGAAAGCTGGATAATATTGCCATACTTGGAAAAGTATTCGTGCAGCTTGTTTTCGTCGGTCTCCCAACTCAGGCCGCCGACAAACAGCTTGCTAGCAAAAAATAAAAAATAAAAATAGAAAAAAAAAATTAAAAACAACAACGCTTAGTAAAAGTAGAAACAAAAAACAGCAGCTCTGGGCGCTTGCGAACTGTATATTGTCCGCAGTAGTTATCTTTTGGAACTTTAATTTTATCGACAAAATTGCAAACATTACTGAACTGAAGCGTTTACATAAGCACGACAACGTTAAAGAGATACAAACAATTACCAAGGGAGGAAAGGGAGGGAGAAACTGAAAATTTCAAGACACGCAAAACATATATACAACAAGCTGCAACGCATAAGAACAATGCTGCTGCAACATTCTCTAACAGAAAACGCAAATACAGCACTGGCACTAACTGCACTCAGCGCCAAGTGAAAAAAGAAAAGAAAACGTACCCATCGTCCTTACCACCGGACTGTGCATCCGACAAAGCAGCGGGTGCAACAGTCCCGCTAGAGAAATTAGCCGAGTTGCTGGCATCCGCATTGCTGGTAACCGTATCTGTGTTATTTTGATCAACAGCTAGCGCCTGGTCGTTGTATAGCCACTGGCTATCTGGAGGATCATTGGGACCATATGCGTAAGCGTTGGCGTTTAATGCTATGTCGTCGTTATACAGAGAGTCATCCACTGACTTTGACGTATCGGCCATGTTGAATCTAAACAAGCGTGGTAGCTACAAATCTCTGTTAATAATTCGCGTCGCGAGATGCGTACTAGACTGGAACAACAGGTGCGAGGTCGAGGTTACACAGATTCGGAAAGTTGGATTTTAATCTTCTGGAAATTTAAAGGGAAAATGTTTTATTGAAAAGACAAAGACGTTTTTTTTTTTTTTTCGTGTTAAAGAGAAAGCCGTCAAGGCATCACATTCGACGATTAAGACACAAAAGCGGGTTTCTGGTGATCCAATCCACAGTGATCTAACAGAAGCTATTCAACCATTGCTCTCTACCAATACGCGACGATCACAGCAAACCTTGGACAGGTCAGGTGCAGTAAAAATGGGACACAATTCCAAAAATCCATAACTTCAATACGGAGGGTTCCAACCTCATAGCAGACTCATTGAGCCACAAACTCGCTATAATTAAAGCATTAATGATTTACCACCCTCCACATAAACTTGCTGGCAGTAGAACACAGAATAAAGTGCATGTCGAGATCGGGTGCAAGGCGAAGACGGGGCCATGGAGCGCAAAAAGGCGGCGGCGGCCATTATGTGGTTGAGGCCATCCTCAACGATGTGCTTGTTGGCGGCGTCCACATGTACGAGATAAAGTGGAAGGGGTATCCAGACGACCACAACAACTGGGTTGCTGGCTGGAATCTCAACTGCCCCGAGATACTCGAGGAATACAACAGGACACGGAAACAAAACACAGCTGACGTCAGCCAGTTCTACAAGATACTAGAGTCAGCGGCTGAGCATCATCCTATAACAGTAAAAAACACAGTTGATGAGGTTGGGTATCCGGAGAACTTTGTTTACATCAATAAAAGCGTCTGCTCGGACGAGGTACCGCGGCCGTGCTCGCCAATGTTCCCATGCGAATGCAAGGACAAGTGCGTAGCTGACTGTCCGTGCGTACGGGAGCGGTACTATGACAAAAACGGGCGTGTGCAGGTAGAGGCCGGGACAGCACTGATGGAGTGCGGGCCAAAGTGCGGATGTGGTGTAAATTGCTCTACACGGGTGGTGCAGCGGGGCTCAGGAGTTAAATTTGAAATACAACGGTATGAGCACAAGGGCTGGGGCGTTGTAACCAGGACAGCGCTTGCACGCGGTACTTTTATTGGAGAGTACGTGGGTGAGCTTATCTCGTTTGAAGAGGCCGAGGAACGAGGACTTGCGGACACGGCGATGGGACTGACATATCTGTTTGATGTGGATATGGCCTGCACAGGTGGCGAGATTGCAGACTTTTCGATAGACGCCAAAATGCAGGGTAACATTACACACTTTTTCAATCACTCGTGTCAGCCAAATATGGAGATTTATCCTGTGTATGTTGAACACCGGGATCCGCGCCTCCACCGGATGGCGTTCTTCGCTGCGCGTGATATCTTGGCTGGCGAGGAGCTGGCGTTTGATTACAGCCCGGCTGCCAGTGATGGCGGCGGTGCCAGGCTTGACTGCTTTTGTGGCGCTGTCTCATGTCGCGGATCCATCTTCCTGTGAGCGCATGCTTGCTGCAAGTACTGATATGTATTGGATGTGAATATTTCTAATACAAGTTCCGAGATACTAGCTGTCCTTGGAGGCCTGCTTGATTGCGTCGGCTTTTGTCGAAAGTAGCTCTGTCTATTGAATGCATGAGGGATATATGATGTTAGCAAAATTATGCTTGCAATCGGTAGGGGGATGCTGCGCAGTATAAAGAAAACCTACCATGCTGTTATTCCTGCGTGCGCAAAGCTACATGGAAAAATGCACAAGGTAAATCGTTCGTTTGGCATAAGCTGCATTATAGTGTAGAGTAGTAGTCTGAATATGTTGCCACTTTCACTAACCTTGACATCGTCTACAGAGATTTTGGCGCGCTTAGCATGCCGTGCAAAGCACTCGAGGTCGCTAGCCATTGTTTCTACACATTGGTTTTTAATAAAAGAGTCAAGGTACTTTATAACATTATTTTCTTTCTTTCTAAGAGACTCAACACCCAGTAAAAGCACAAAAGACACTTACCTGCCTGGGAAAGGACTACCCGACTTAATGCATCAACAAAGGCAGGTGTAAACTTTGTGGCTGACATATTTTCTACAAAGGCACGTGATCAGAGGACTATTTAACGATTTATGTATAAACACGACCAAGCAGAAATGACGTGGTGGTATGTGCTTACCGTCTGCGCTACAAAGCTGGGCAACCGCCAGCCATATGGCGGCACGCGGGTCACTGGCATCTGTGTTCATTATAAAGTTTTAGCACGCAAGTAAGGCAAAAGTGAAAGAGGGAGGAGAAACTCAAAAGGGAGGAGGGATTTCCCTGTGGCCTACCGCTCAGCTGTGGTGCTTGCAAAAGGGAGAATGCGCCAGGCAGCTTTTTGGATTTATTTTCTGCATCTTTTTTTTTACGGGGAAGCTTGTCTTTTAACTGTCGCTTCCAGCCGCGTCTCTCAAAGCAATCTTTACGTCCGAAAAACAAAAAAAAAAAAAGGTCTTTTTTTTCTTCTTGCACCCTGTGCTCATCTATCAATCTTGACTTATTTATCTTTTTCGGTGCTATCGAAATTCACCCTCTGGTGCGTGGGTGTATTCAAATATTTACAAACTACAACGACAGACTGTGCGAATCCGAATAAAAGCCCTGGTCACCCAAGGCTTACGCGCATTACAATAGATAAAGTGAAGCTAGTCAGCGTCTAAGCTCCGCAGCTACCCTTAACAGGCTGTCTGCTTCACAAATGGATAGCGGCGGCACTGTTTACAAGTATGGCTACATCTCTTTAAAGGAGTCATGGATGTGGTCTCGGCGCTGGGCGGTCCTGAAAAGGAACACACTGTCCTTCCATAAAAATGAGGTAAGTTTTGTCCGAGCCCCTACCCCACTTTGTATTGGTGGGCCTACACATGAGCATCAAGGTCCATCACTACACGATATTTACAGTTACTGCTTGGTGAGCTTTTGTGCAGGTCGCTTGGAGCCGCGCCATCAATATCATTGCAACATGCATAGTTTTGCAGATCCATGCTAACATAATACTTGCATCATTTACGAGTGTAGAAGGCGATCCAGGCTACGGCGCTCATATTCCTCAAAGAAGTGCACGAGATGAACCGGTCCGAATCAAAGACGTATTGCATTGAGATAAAAGCAAAGGATCGTGACTATTACATTCAGTGCGCCAATGATGATGATCTGTACTCGTGGATGGACACGATATACGATAGGTGTCCGCTGCTAAGCAGTGTGTCGCCACCATCCAACTTTCACCATCAGGTACATGTGGACTTTGATCCAGTCAGCGGCATGTTTATTGGCCTACCTGACAAATGGGCAAAGCTGTTACAATCTTCCAATATCACGCAGCAGGACTACGCACAGAACCCCCAGGCCGTGCTTGACGTGCTCGAGTTTTACACCAAAAACACTGCAGAGAACCAAGCTGCTGTCAACGCCTCGGCTAACAAAATGGCTGGCTTGGTCTCGTCTTCCGGGTCGACTTCGTCCACGAGCACGCGCCATTCCCCGCCGGACCACAAACTCAGTCTGCACCATCAGCGGCCGCCGATGGTGGGTAAACCGGTGACAAACAAGCCGCTGCCACCCGCAAAGCCTGCACTGCCAATGAACTTTAACTTGCCTAAGACGAAGGCCGAGGCGATCAAGGAGGCGCAGTTACGTAATCAAGTCACAGACGGAATTGGTGGTATGACCATTGGACGGTCCAACAACAATAGCGCGCCGCACACGACAAACGGCGAACCATCACGGCAGTCGCTCTCGATGGCGCATATGGCTGGTGGCCACGGTAAGGCGCCTACTGCACCCAGCGGCGGTGCGAGCATGTGGTGGAGAAATGGGGAGGGTGGAAACACTGGCCCAGAGGAGAAAGTCAGTCGGGCACAGATGACAAAGACGCAGTCGACCGCCAAGGAGGATGCGCTGGCCGCACTTATGGGCAAGAACGATCAGCCGCCGCCCAAGCCAAAGAAGGACGTGCGGCTGTCGACGTTGACCGAGTCACAGATCATGTCCAAGCTGCGAACCATTGTGTCGCGTGACGATCCCAAGATTCTGTACAGCAAAGTGAAGAAGATCGGGCAGGGAGCGTCAGGGAACGTGTACAAGGCGCGCTCCATTAAAAGCGGGGAGATAGTGGCCATCAAGCAGATGGATTTGTCCAAGCAGCCGCGTAAGGAGCTTCTAGTAAACGAGATCCTGGTTATGAAGGAGTCGCGACACAAGAACATTGTCAACTACATCGAATCCTTTTTGCTTAACTCGTCAGATCTGTGGGTGGTAATGGAGTATATGGAAGGCGGTGCTCTGACTGACGTTATTGACAACAATAAGATGTCCGAGCAACAGATTGCCACTGTGTGTCGCGAGGTCTGCCGTGGCCTTAACCATCTACACATACAGGATATTATTCACCGCGATATAAAATCCGATAATGTGCTGCTGGGCGAAGACGGTCAGGTTAAGATCACCGACTTTGGTTTCTGTGCTAAGCTTTCGGAGCAGCGCAGCAAGCGAGCGACGATGGTCGGCACACCATATTGGATGGCGCCTGAAGTTGTCAAGCAGAAACCCTACGGCTCCAAAGTCGACGTCTGGTCACTGGGTATCATGGTCATCGAGATGATCGAGAGCGAACCGCCGTATCTAGACGAAGAGCCACTCAAGGCTTTGTACCTCATTGCTACCAACGGTACTCCTGCACTTAAGAATCCTGAGACGTTGAGTCGGGAACTCAAGGGATTTTTAGCCGAGTGCCTTTGCGTCGATGTGCAGAGCCGGGCGACGATGGAGGAGCTTTTGACGCAAGAGTTTTTGGTCAAGAGATCCCAGTCTCTCAGCATCCTAAAGCCGCTTCTCACGGCTGCAAAATAGTTGTGCTTGCTTTCTATCCGCTACCAGTGCGCTTACTACAGGCCTTGAGATCGAGGCGATAAACCCGTACATCCCACGAGTTGCTACGCATTGGCTCTATTAATGTCATTTTACGTCGGTTTTTTTTTTTTTCGCTTGCTCGCCCACCTTCGTGTCTTATTTTTTTTTTACTTTTTTCTAAAAACTCATTATTAACACTTCTTTGTACCCATGAGACTCGCTGACACTTTTTTTTTNTTTTTTTTTTTTTTTCCTAGATATAACACCATAATTTATCTTTTTTTATTATTTCCGATTGGCGTTGACCCCCTTCTGCTTCCGACAACAACAATTGCTGCGTGTGCTAAATTATAACATTTATCTAAACTAAAAGTTGCAAGGGGGAACCATCTTGCTTTAAACGCTACAAATGTCTGGACCTGAAGAATGGCTAGAGGTGGTGCGCAAATGCGACTGTCTGTCAGAGCCAGATGTGAAGAAGCTGTGCGAGAGAGTCAAGGAGTTACTAATGGAAGAGTCAAATGTTCAGCCAGTGCAGACGCCCGTCACAGTATGCGGAGATGTTCACGGACAGTTCTACGACGTCATGAAGCTTCTGCGCGTGGGAGGCGAGCCGCCTGAGACCAACTACATCTTCATGGGAGACTTTGTCGATCGCGGATACTACAGCTTGGAAACATTTACACTACTAATGCTACTAAAGGCGCGGTGGCCAGATAAAATTACCCTGCTACGCGGGAACCATGAGAGTGGACAAATTACTCAAGTGTACGGTTTCTATGATGAATGCCACATGAAATACGGAAATGCAAATGTGTGGAAGTACTGCTGCCAGGTGTTTGACTACCTGACGCTGGCGGCAATTGTGGACGGTCGCGTGTTATGCGTACATGGAGGGCTGTCGCCAGACTTGCGGACGCTAGATCAGATGCGCACAATCCAGAGATGTCAGGAGATTCCTCATGAGGGCCCGTTTTGCGATTTGATGTGGTCGGACCCAGAAGACATTGACAGCTGGGCAGTCAGCCCGCGTGGCGCAGGATGGCTGTTTGGTGCGCGCGTGACAGACGAATTCAACCATGTAAACGGTCTGACACTTTTAGCACGCGCGCACCAGCTGGTGCAGGAAGGATACAAGTTCATGTTTCCCGAGCGCAATCTGGTGACTGTGTGGAGCGCACCAAACTACTGCTACCGCTGCGGGAATGTAGCCAGTATTTTGCGTATTGAAGATGACTTGGAAGTCACTGATGATTCGTTCCAGATATTTCAGGCTGTGCCTGACAAGGAACGAGTGGTTCCACCGCGGATACCCGGCTCCATGGGTGGCAGCAGCGGAGGTGTTGGCAATCAATACTTTCTTTAAAGCCTTGTCTTTGATTCTATTTTAGCGCTTGACTGTTTTGTGCATTACAATACAGTCTGGAACAAAGGCTATGGGGGGGGGGAAACTAGAGTGTGCGGCTCTTCGTTATGCAGACCTCCCAAAGGCCACCCAAGCCATGCCCGAATAAGAAGCGGAACCATCCGGTCTGATCCAGCGCACAATGCTTTTTTGAAAATAAACTCAGGGACATGGGCCCCACTCCAGAATACAGAGTACATGCAGCTCGAAATGATAGGCGCACACGCGGTGGTCTCCGGCCATAGTCTCTCCACCATGTGTGATTACAGGCTTTCTCACTTGCTTTCTTTTGGCTACTGTTGTCCTTTCCCTCCTTTGTCTTTTTTTTTTTTTTTTTAGTCTTTTCTTTCCGTCGATTTTGCTTGTAGTGCTTTCTTGTACTTTTGCTCTCAATTCAGACGTCTCGGCATTTCTACACTACCTGTAACTGGCTTTCACAACTGACTTGTGCTTATTATAACGCCACCACCACCAACAACAACGTCATGACCTCAACCATTAAGCGAGGTTTTGGAAAGCTTGGCCAGGTAAGTTTGCATCGTGCGATGTGGTTGTTAGTTTGCTTCAAAGTCCCACGGACTAATAGCCACGTCATTGCTTGCTAATGCCGATCATGTAGCGCACTGGCGAGCTCTTGGGACACAACTCGAGCAACAAGTCCGAAGTCGGTGACGACTTTAAGGATCTGCAGGTTGAAACCGACAACAGACATGCAGGCACCGAATACACGCAAGCTGCTCTGCTGATGTATACCAATCAGCTTTTAAAGAAAAAGAAGGCCTCGGATAACACCAAACTAGAGTTGTATCTCCTCGAAAACCTTGGCTCCGCGATGATACGCCTTGGAGGCAGCTTGCCCAACGACTCTAACTATGGTAAGTACAGTTTTTGTCATTACTGCATGTACATTTGCCTTTTCACATCTAAAAGAATAACTGTCGATGTGCTCAAAGCCAGCGTTGCCATTTAGCAAAAGAGAAAAGACCTGCCTTGGCTCAATTGTGCATCTCTTTGTTGCAAAATGCTGTGTTGCATCAATTGTACGTCTATTGTTGTCATGATTGCTTCTGCGCTGCAAGTGGATTTCTTGATGCAAGTGTCATGTGCACATGTCGGCCAAGCGTCCGTGCGCAATACTGCACTTTAAAGCCATTTGCTCAAATACCCATGCTGCTACTGTCAAACACACCTCTTAAAATCGTGCAACATGTCCTTTTTCCGAGAAGCTGGCTCAGGGCGTCTCCGCACGCCAGAATTGCCACTTGCCATGTGCATCCCCCACTCTTGCATATTTTACCCATGCTTGGACTGTATGCTCCTTTGCCCATGCGCGCTAATTAAGCTAATTAAGCTTGTTAATCTTGTTGCTATTAAACTTAGGCCGGGCGCTGGAGAGCTTTGGTCGGACTGAAGAGCAGCTGAACGATCTGCAGCTTAAATTTGTAAACAGTGTGAAGGAAGGCTGGCTTCCCGAGCTGCAACGCTCTCTAGATGACTTTAAGGAATATGTGGCTATGCAAAAGAAACTAGAATCTCGCCGCGGCGAGTATGACTCGAAAATGGTAAAGTTTCAAAAAGCGCGCAAGGACAATATCACCATAGAGGATGAGCTGCGGACGGCACAGGTGCGCTACGAGGACACATACGACGACCTGGGGCGACGGATGATGGAAATGCAGGACGCAGAACAGGGTTATTTACGCGGTGCATTCAACTTTTATGAGGCCCAGATGGATTACCACAAAAAATGCTACGAAGAACTTGCGCGTCTGCGTGGTGCGTTTGATGAATGTTTACAAGCCAAGCGTGCTCCAGCGGCTGAGCGCCACCCAGTTGGCGCATTGCTGGCTACGCGGCGCTCTCAGCAGACACTGAAACCCGGCGAAATGACTGTACCTGCACGTCATCCGATCCCATTCTCCGGGCAAGGCGCCGCGACGCTTGGCCGTTCTACATCTTATAGGACAGCCCCAGGTCATTTTCGGAATGACAGCAATCAGTTTAGTGACCGAGGTGACGATACGCCCGATAGCGGCGCAGCAACGCCTCGAGGTTATGCTGCGCCGCAGGTGCCGCACCTGGGCCGGTCAAATAGCGACTTTGTAGCATCACCAGGCGAAAGGCAGCCTGCGCCGGCTGTAGCCACGCGTCGCCATGCTCCTCCTCCTCCGATGCCTGCACGTAATCCCCGCAGAGTGCTAATGCGGGCAAATTACAAGTTCCGTGCCAACGAGCTTGGTGAGCTGGAACTCGAAAAGGGTGATATTGTCGAACTTATCAAGCGCATCGACGACGGTGGTTGGGGCCAAGGAAAACTTGTTTACGCAGCTACCGGTCTGAGAGGGATGCAGGTTGGTCAGACGGGCTTGTTCCCAATTAACTATATGGAAGAGTGCAAGGAATCCGATATTCCTCCAGCAACTCCAACCAGAGAACTACGATCTGCTGCGATATCGCATCAGCGCAGCGAATCTTTTCAATCTGCAGGATACAAGCCGCCAGTATCAGCTCGGACGTTGACTAATCCAGCACAGGAGCTCAAGCTTAAGCCTACAGTAACCGAAGACTGCAAGCACTGTGGATGCAGTGACCATAAATCGAATCCTCTTGACCATTTCCGCTGCACAAACTGCTTCCATTATCACTCATAAAAGTTTGTCAATCAAGCACCGGCTTTTAACATTGCTCTGTTTTGGTTTCTTATTGCGTTTTATTTTCATTGCTCGAGAGAATGGACTGGTTTCTTATCTTGAACATTACGTCATAGTATCTACCAAATGGTATTACAATTTTGAAAAGAGTTAATGCTTTTTGTTGCTTGATGTTACTTATTTAAAAAGTGACAAATGTAAAGACCCCCCTTAGTTCAATGACGAGAAAATGTTGAAAATTATTTTAAGAAGTAATAGTTAAAATGATATTGTGTACGTTCCCGCAGCTAACAACACCAAATAACATTTCAAGGAAAAAAAGTCGGAGAGATTCTGTGCTTTAAGACGGGTAAATCCACAAAAAAATAATAATATAAATACAGCGCAAATGTGTATCTGTTGTTAAGAAAATTTTGATAGATAGCCTATAATACTGACCATAGGCATTAAAAACAACAGCGCAGTATAGAATACGTAAATACCAAATCCAAACATAAGTGAACAGAGGTATTAGTCTGTCGAGCTGAATATGATATTACCATTTACTACTTCTACAATCTTGTTTTAACAAATATTAAGACAATCATTCAAAACTAGCCACCAGTCAACACTTTTAATGAAGTTGGACTAAGTAAAATAAACAAATTAACACAATTATGTTTATGTAGAAAAAATACCCCGACACTGCGGTGCCGGGTATATTGACCACCCCGTTCGCGTGTTTAATTGGCACTTCCAAAGTAGGCGCCCTTGATCAAAATGTAGTGAAACTAGTTTTGTTAACCTACAATGGCAGCATTGCCATCTGCCGGTCAGAGTGATGCTTTATCATTAGGAGAAGCATTTAGTGGTTCTATTAGGTCTAATGCCTGCTATAAAACATAAAAAATTACAATTAACGCTATTAAAATAGGAAAAAGCACCAAATATGCTTTAATGTACTATTGCTTAAATCAGAAGAATTAAAATATGTTTTGCTTATTTTAAAGAAGTAAAAATTCCAGTTGTTTGGCAAAAGATATTGCCATTACAAAAACTGCTCAGTCTTTGATTTTTTACTCAGCCCTACCTAGCATTTACTTTTCTGCACATTTCATACACAAGATCACATTTTTATCTAATTAAACTTGGTTTAGACAGAGGGACAGACAAACAGGAAAAACAATTTTATAGGACGCTCTCATGAAGTAGCAGCAAGCTATTTGGGTGCCAGAACTGCTGGCTGCTATGCATCTGACTTTGCTATTTGGAAATATTTGTATTCAAATCATCTAAACGCAATAAATTTAGCAAATACACCTACATTTTAGCACCACCGCAATTAGTGGACGCATACTAGACAGCAATACGTATAGAGCTGCTTGCTTTCTTGCATATGATCATTGTTGTAAAATTGTTTACATATTCTTTCCGCATTCTATGTAAATCATACATAAAAGCATTTACAGTAATTCCAATTATCTGTCACTAGTGCATACAATGTAGAAGAC
>KZ303502.1:258243-270382 GCA_002705745.1 Coemansia reversa NRRL 1564
AACATAAATGCCCAGATAAAAGTCATAGCGAGCGAGAACAGGATAATCAGAAACCTCTTTGTTGGTGGGAAAAGAAAAGCAAGTCCGAGCAGGAACATTGCAAACATCGGAATCAGAAAAATGAAGAACATTGCGAAGAACATTGCTAGATAGTAGAATAAAGCTTGCAATAAAGTCTGTGAAGTCTTAAGGGGTGGGAGTGGATTTGTTAAAAAAATACAGAGGAAAAGGTCTCAGAAGAGCTCCAGGGGCGAAGGGTGCTTTATATATATGAGCCACCGAAGCGGACGCGATTGCTTTTGCCATGTTCGCTTGGAATCCAGCGCGCGATTTCTTTCCAAAATTACCATTACGCGATGGCAGCCGGCAGTGGGAGAAGAATGCAATTTGGCTGTGGCGCAGGGCTCACAGTGCGTTGCTCATGCGATACCACAAATTGGATGTGGCTTTTCTTGTGCGTAAAGGAGGGCATTAAAATCAAGCTGATTTCTCTGACAAAGGAGAGGGTGCTGGCTCTAAAAAGCATCGGCAGAGATTCAACTGGTGCCTTTTTAAAGCCAGTGTTTCAATTTTTGGTGGAGTTGCAAGCAATTTTGATGAACAAATAGCCAACAAATATACAGCACTACAGAGCATAAGAAATATGTGCAAAATGCGATTAACTGATTCCACAGCAGCCATGGCCAGGATTCTTCTACGCTGGGTGTCTCTTGCTCATAATTGTACTGTTACACAAGCATCTGAGATTTTTCCTGAGAAGCGCACAGTTACATGGTCAAACTGCGTTGCTAATGCATCCATGGGGTCTGAAAAGACACCTGCAAAAACCTAGAGTCCACTTGCAGTCACCCAATCAAAATACGCAATAGATAGAAAGATACCAGCGTGGAGGTGACAGTCCAAATTTGAACTAGTGACGCTTCCGTACCTTACACATGTAACAAGGCACGACAAATGACAAATGACAGATGTGCTACCCTCATCTTTAAATTGCATAGATACGCCAGAAAAGTTCCGGTCACTTTCCATACCACTGAAAGTAAGAAACTGGGCGCAACAACCACTTCTGTTTCTAAAAAGCATAGGTAATTTCATGGCAACAGCACTATTGCCTTAAATTAACTCCAAAGGCTTTACCGCACGGTTGGCCTCTAGAGCATTAGATTTTGACAGAGAGAGAGAGAGAATAAATTTATTTTAGCATGAAAGAAAAAGAAACTAGATCACAAGTAAGATCAATGTCTGTGTCCACAGGCTATGGCGCCCATCATGGGCTCTATCAGAAACCCGGGTACTGCTACAATCCACAAAGTGGCGGCGTGCCGAATAAAAATCCGGTGGGTTCTCTTGCTTGGCTGTTTACCATCCGAGGGTGCTCTGAGAGTTACAAAACCTGAGCATCCGGTTGTAGAATAAGCGATTTGATGGTGGCACTGTAGCTTTGGCGCATCTTGTCTCTTTGTTGTCATGTCGTGCTTGGCCATACAGGCAATCCATTGGGAATACCAGCTCGGGGGTTTGGCGCTGTAACCTGCCCATTGCGTTTCTTCATCCGTCACCATCTCCATGCAGATAAGTGTAGACTTGCATTTTCCTTGTCTTCTTGGAATTGGCACCGCTCCTTGTACCAATCGTAAGATTTAGTAAGGAGTTTGGCAAAAAAAAAAGCTGGGGTGTGCGGGTGCGTTCATCCTTGAGTAGGGTTGCCTGTTTCTTGAAACAATTGCGATTACGCGTAGTGGGTCTCGAGCGCACTTCCAGGTTCAAGATCTCATCCTGAAAGTGCGCATCTGTTCGTCGTTTCACTTGATCCAAAAGCCCGTCGGTCAGACCAGGGAAGGCCAACCTAGTGTTGGCTACCTCCACTGCGAGCTCAGTCACCAGGGGGGGGCATAGTGACAGATCAAAGTCATCAACAGTGTAGGAAGGCTGATGATGCGCAGGGCATATGAACATGCGGCCTTGTGTTTTGCGCTCTGAACTATCTGAGATTGGGAACAATTGCATTTCTGCGTCGGGGTATGCACACAGATACCATGCCCACTGCCGAGCTATTACTGGCAGTGATCATAGTAGCATTTTTAGCCCAAAAGACCGTCTTTGCGCGTCCTGGGGATTAGTGATCTTCCAGGAGTTCTTGGGGTGGACCTGGCCATCCCAGTTCACTGCGGCATTTAGCACTTTTAACATAACAGAAATAGTTGGCAGTGAAATACCAGTTGAGGGCCTCACTGCAGTGTGTGCCTCTTGGGTCCTCTGTGGCAGCTGCATGGATTTTCCTTTCCACGCTGCTGCCACTTGCTCTACCAAAATCTTGTCCATCCTGTCTTCATCCTGTCGGCGGCAAATTCGGTCAGCTTGGCATGGAGAAATGGCATTGCCAGTATGTAACCAGAATGTGCTCCCCGTGGGTCTCCAACCCAGGTTGAGGGACCATTTGTCCAGAAATTGATGAGCATTTTTGGCCGCTGCATCTGCTCGTTCATTTAAGACATTGCCCACATGTGCGCGTACCCAGCGCAGTGTAAGTGGGCATTGTCTCTCACAGAACCAAGGTTGTACCAGTCAGCCTAGGTAATCTTGGTTTGACTTGGAGATTAAATCTCGCAAGTTGAATCTGTCCACAAGAAGTTGAGCGATGCCTATAGCAGCCTGCGAGTCGCAATGGACTGTTGCCTCTTTGTCTGTTGGCACTAGTGTCGCTGCTAATGCCAGAGCCATCAACTCCCCTGTGGTTGATGAGGCATTTCCGTCCTGTGTGCGTCCCGCTGCTTGCAGCTCTTTTGTTCTGCCATCCTGCCAGGTACAAGTAAAGATGGCAGCAAATGTTTTGCTGGGGACACCCTCTTTAACTAGTAGAGAGCCATCGGTATGGACGCTGATCGAGTGGCAACTTTGCAGGGCATCGGACATTTCTTCTGTTAGAAATCTTGCTCGCAGTGCATCCTGCATGAAGGGCTGCATTGTCACTCTTGGTGGGTCGCTCATCGCTTGTAAAATAACCCGCCAATGTGCGAAAGACTCCTGTTTAGGCAGGTTTCCATGGAGACTGAACGCGGCATCACACAAGTCGCATATGTAGATGTAAGCTGGTGACAAAGTGTTATGATAGTGCGCCACTGTGTAGCAGACATGTGGATCATCTACCCGTCGGTGCGGTGGTACTGGGCACCATCTCATTGCATTGCTAATTGCTTGCAAACCAAGTCTGCGGAATGCCTTTATTGTCGCCGCTGCCATGTCCGGTGGTATCAGTTCTAGGATTCCCTGCGGGTGTGTGCCCTCCGGTTGTGGAGCCCGAATTGACAATCTGCGGCGGCTTAGACTTTTGGCGAGATGCAGAAGTGTCCATCGCGATCCCCGCACTTTGAGAGAGGATCCATCCACATGTGCAGAATACTCCACTAGATCTCCAGGGAAATGAAGTTCTGCTGCTGTGGATTGGTGAAGCGCCACTGCCAGTAACCCAAAGCAGGGGGCGCCGTCTCTGTTCATAAAGCGTAGATGTGCTGCGATGAGTCATCCATCCACCCGCGTCTGGAGGAGCGGGACTCGTGCACCCAGACGGTGATGGAAGTATGCCGCTGGAAAGGATGCGTGCACTGAGAAGCCGTGTCGGAGGGCCAGCATGACTGGTGCGAAGATGCGGCTTATTTCTCCTTCCCTCAGCGGGATGCCTAGGAGACAATATTCTAGCGCTGGGATAACTATCCCACATACCGCGTATTGTACCATGCGGTCTGTCGCTGCGCGCCGTCCTATCACCCGGAGCAATGTCCCAACCTTTTCTCTTGCCAGATCTACCAATTCGCCGACGGATCCGTCGGGCGTGAGATAGTTCCCCAAGATTCGTAAAGGTCGTGTGGCCGGCCAGATATTGGTAATCTCCGCGGCATCCCGGCCATCGCCCCACACAATAGGCGGGGTGACCTGTCGCGGAAACAAAACTAGTGCTGTCTTATTTGCGTTGGCTTTGATACCGACCATCGCACACCACATGGCAACGTCGGAAGTTGTTCGTTGTAGTGCAGTTCGCGACGGCGCCATTAATGTCAAATCATCTGCAAATGCCATTGCGGCCATTCCAATCCTGCCGATATCTGGCACAATAAACCCGATATGGTCGCGGTTTATTTTTTTCAGCATTGGATAGTAGACCAGTAGCCACAATAGTGGGGACAGCAAGTCTCCCTGTGCTAAACCAGTGTTGTATAAAGATAGGCAAGTGGCCGTAGATTGTTAGAACCTGCATTGCGCGTTCAGCATGTAGGTCCTGAATAATCACGATTAAACGGCTTGGAAATCCTAGTCGCTTTATTGAGATCTCGAGCAACTCACTCGACACGCTGTCATATGCCTTGGCAATGTCAAGAGCCAGCAGCTTGAATGGCACCTTGCGTAGGTGCTGAAGCTCAGCCAGTCGCTGGATCGTGTATTCAAGGTTTGTCGCCCGTTTTCCTGGTTAAAACCCCAAGTTATGTAGGGACAGTACCTTCTGCGACACCAGCGGATGTGTCAGACTGTCTGTTAAGACCCGCGTAAATATCTTTTGCGTGGTTTCTGGCAGAGAGATTGGCCTATGTTGGGCCAAGCAGCCATCAGCGGTGGCCGACTTTGGAATGGATATAATATCCCCATCCTTCCAGTGCACTGGGCAACTACGGTTGCCAGCCAAGATCCCGCTGTATGCCGTTCTGAGCACTTTCTTCACCGCTGGCCCTAGGTGTTGTTGTACTTCAAAGGGGACGCCATTACGTCCTAATGCCTTGCGGCGCGGGAGGCCATGGAAAGCCTTTTCAAACTCATGCTCCTCAATGAGGCATAGAACGCTTGTGTAATCCACGTTCATCCGCAGTTTGTATTCAGCTTGCCAGGCAGCGGGAATGTTGCTCAGATGATGTGAGCGGGGTCCGAAGTGCATATCAAAGTGTGCCGTTGCCAGCTCCATGACTGTCTCTGGATTTATCTCAAGTTTGTTGCCATCCTCTGGTTTGCAGAAGACACAGCCAATGCCGCTGCTTTGGCGGTGTCCCTTGACTAGCCGCCGGCCGATTTGGCCGTATTATAAGCCAAAAAAGTCCTCCCTGCATGCGATTGCCCCGCCGATTTCCATATTCAGCCGCTGCTGCGCCTCCTGCGTGTTAGCCTGATGGAGACGCCGAACACGTGCTTTGCCGATCAACCGTGCTTCCCTTGGTACTACTGTCGGTAGCAGATCTGTGTGCAATTGTTCTCCAGTCGGGAGTAACTGCACTATCCGTTGAGCGAGAGAGGTAGGGATGTGCGGCCATGGCAAATCCACAATTAGTTTGGCGGCCGCGCGCAGGTTAGCTTGCCCCCCTGAAGAATACTGTAGGGCGCGTACTAGCCGCGTGCATGCTTGCCGGGTTCTGCTGATCTTGGTCCAGGCTTTCTGCTGTCGGTATTTGCCCAGTGGATCCCGCTGCTGTTGGCCGTTTGCAATTTCTGCGATCACTTCCTGAAAGTTATTGGCAGTCAGCTCTGGAAGCTGAGGACGCTCCTGCCGGGTTGCTGTGTCACTCTGGGGTGGTGGCATGTTGATATTTTTTTCCGGAATTTTAGTTTTCTTCACTAGCTCTGTCATCATCCGGTCTAGGGCACCGGGAGTTGATTGCCTTTGCTAGGGTGGGCCACTGGTCTTTCTGGAAGTGGTCAACACATATCCGTGCAATTCCCGGCAACCCCGCAGCCTCTGGGTGTCGCTGTTGCTATGACGCCTGTAGATAGATCCAAAGCTGTAGATGATCCTCCCCGATCATGGATCTTTCTTGCGCCAGGCTGCAGCAAACATTGCTGCCTTCCCAATTCGGTGATGAAGAGGTAGTCCAACGCATTTGCCGAAGTGCATGTATAATACGTGTAACCCGGATCTGTGTTGCCCGATGTTGTCCAGGCGTCGCTTGCCAAGGTCTGTTGGCTGAGCCATTTCAGCAGTGGGTCATTTGCTCAGCTAATCTGGGATGCATCTCTGCGGCCCTGACCAGCCCCACTTCTCAGTATGCGGTTAATGTCGCCCATGACTATAAACAGTGCGCCTTCTGCATTGGTATGACGAAACCAGTCACAGGCTTGTTCTTGCGTACGTTTGTTTGCTGCACTATTGTCTTGTCCTGGTGGAAGGTGTACCAGGAGAAGATATACCTTATGTTGCTTGTACTGTAGGCTCATGCAGATGCCCGTCCCTAGGTCTGTCTTTTGGGGATCTTCCGTGTTATACAAGTACTAGACAGACCCCAGGTGTTTAGCAATTTGCCGGGAAAGAAACAGTGCGACGCCGTAGCTGCATGTGGTAGGAGTAGCCGAGGCCATGCAACTTGCAATAACCTTGCCAACTCTGCATACACTCCAGCTAGTAGATAGGCGCTCTGTCTCAACTAGGAAGAGCTACATCTCCGTATTTCCCCAGATGTCAAGCTGTAGGTTTTCAATCAATTTAGTTTATAAACAAGCCATAATGGACTGAAAACTATCATTATTGTCAGTGAATGGTGCTGTTGAGGGACCGAGAAGGAGTCACTCTGCACCCCCTTTTCCCCGAGCGGGATGGGCCCCTCCCCCGGGACGCAGGGCTCGCAGTGGATGGCAGGAGGCTTCCTCGTCACGCTGAACCAATTTCGATAAAGCTCTGAGATTGTGAACACTTGGACTCGGGAATGCGAATGCTCGCGGAAAGGATCGTGAATGCCTTAAAAAAGAGTGAGCCACTTTATCTGATGCAATAACAGTTTTAGTAGTTTAGTTTCCTTTATTTTTATTTAAAAAATCTATTTAATGAAAAAAGCCGACGGCCGAGTTGGCCCAAGTTCTCATCAGAGTTTAACACATAATCTAGCTTTTTTATCTACTCCCGATGGAACTACTCTGCCGTTTATATTAGGTTTCTTGAACGGCACTTCTCTGCCGCATTGTATTAAACATTTAAAATAGTACAAAGTGTGGTTTTATTGGTTATAGTTGTTTTTTAATAACTAAGAAGAGGTTTCAAAAAATTTTGCCAAGCTTGATACTTCAAGCAACTCCTGAACAGTCTCGGACGCATATGAGTAGCGCTTACGTGCGTACTTGTCATAAACTGCTGTATGTTTGCGCGGCAGTGGCAGCAGTTGAAGCAAGTCTGCCGCCAGCGGAGTCAGCTCCGACTCAAAATAGCCAGAGTAGAAGGCATGCTTGCGAGTCCATGGACCCTTGTCTAGTAGCCGATGTGATAGATAGTATGCGGTCGCCGCTATCTTTGAGCTTGTTACTCCAACAAAACATTGGCCAATCAGCATCTCTTCGGCCAGATACTTGGCAAGCGTGAGTGTTGTCGCGTCATTCTCGTCTGCCATTGTGATGCGCTGCATAAATGCAAGTGGTCCGTCATATCCAATGTCATAGTTTAGCAGTCCAAGAATACGTTGCTCATATTCAATAATAGTATCTTTGCCGACTCTGTTTCTGAACAAATTCATAATATCCGCGATTCCAAGATAGTTTCCTTCTTCATACTTTGCCGCTATAAACAGGCAAACAGCGCCAATAAGAATATATTCGACAGAATCAACAACATACTTCGATAGGCAGCGGTCAACGAGGTTTGTACACAGATAAAGTGTTTCAGGCAGCAGGTCCAAATTCTTGTGCTCCATTACGAGCCATTCAATCATAAGCGCACGACTTTTCCATGTCATCTCCGGCTGGCGTTCAATATAGTCTGAATCTGGTGTCATTTTAACTTCCCGCTCCCGCATGTAGCCAAAGATATCCTCGTTATACTCAGAGACGGGCGAATTTCCCGACAAACCAGCATCTTTCTCGAACTCTGAAATTTCGGCTGCAGAGATTGGCTGCTTGTCAAGAAGACCTACATGGTCTGCAGCGTAGTCTATAACGGCTTTTGTAACAAACTTAGGTGCCTCTGGAACGACAACAGTAACTGTGGATGCAGTGCTTGCACGCTTGTCAACCACAATATCTAGAGGGTCTATATCTGTGACCACCAATGCTGCTGGTGCATCAGACCAAGCCGAAGCGTCTGGTGTAACTGATGCACTGGGTGTAACGAAAGCTTCCAAAGTATCTGGCGTGTCCAGTAAAGCTGATGCGTTTGTCAGACCTGGTGTTGTTGTGGTATTCGACGCGTCCCGTGTATTTGATGCAGAAAAGACAAGGGCACGAACAGTGGGCAAGATAGAAGCTGAAGAAGTTGTAGTAACACTTGGAGTAGGTGTTGGACAGGCTGGTTTGGTTGTGTGTCTAGTTGCGGTGCGGACTCTAGCGGCAGCAGTAGCAACAAGGGTGCGAACCCGAAGTTTTCTGCGGTGCACAATCTTCTTTACAAAGTTAAAGACAAACATGGCGATACAAAATTGAAAATGGTAGAGAAACAAAAGAGGACGCGCAAGAGCGGCGAGAGAACCTTGCTTTTATATTGAAGACACACACAGTTGCGTACCCATACGAAATTTAACGCGTAAAGCAACATGACCGCTGCGCGCCTTTTTTGGGGGGTTTTTTTTGGCAAATGTGGAGTGGCGAAGTTCCTGAACAATGGGCAGGGACAGAGTGGCTGGAGGGTAATATAATAAGCTCGGTGGGAGTGCCTTCTGAGGTTCCGTCCTAACATAGGCGGCCAGGAAGTGCACGCCAGTTCCATGTTCTGAGCTGCTCGTACTAACTGATATAGTGATCTAAAACGCAAGTATTTTGGAACCCAGAGTACGCTCTATATTCTAATTTTTATTTGCTTTTTTTGTTTTAAGTATCTTGAGTCGCGGCTTTCATGGGAGTGGGGCTACTTTTTTAACTAGTAAAGTATGTTTATGTTTGTACATACTCTGCTCTACACACAAGCCCAACTGTTTTTTTTTGCACAGCTCGAGCAAACGAGCGAGAAGATCTGGTACAATTGGAACCATCTCTGTTGTTTTTTCCTTGATAGCGTTTGCATTAAGATCGGCACTAAACCCTGGATTTATGTGGCTTGTTATTTTCTAACTTTTTGTCTGACACACGCCAATTAAGTTGTTTTTTCCATACACAATTTCTAAATTTTATTTAATATTATAATAGTGACAGGCGTTTTCAGGGTTATCGAATGAACCCGATATTGCTGATAAAAAGTTTTTTGTACAGTAACCTGGACTATAAAAACCAAGTGTAATGGCTGTTTGCATAAGCGCCTTATATCACGCAAACTTCTATAGCGTTAACCCACTTCCTGGGACTCTGGAAAACAAGAGTGCATATAATTTTAAGCCAGAGGTAATTTTGCAGAGCATCCAACCACATGGTATATCAGATACTCGGGCTGCCGGCAGAACAGCCAGGCTCAAGCTGGTGCAGCTTTTGCCTTGAAATTGAGACGCGTATAATTCGGAATATTACGCAATACAACCGCCAACTTCCGTTAGTCTATTCTTAACTGTTTTATTTACACTTGAACACAATCATATATTGAAAATACCTATAGTCAGCTCAATACTAGCAGCAAAAAGCAAGTGCTTCTTTAACAACGCGCTAATTATCAGTAAGCTGTACATCTCTTTTATTGTATGCTGAGTGTATTGCCATACACAAGATCCATAGCACAACTATGTGGGTCACTCTACTAGGGAGGTAGAGCGGTCATTAAAGCTTTTTTTGAGTGGGCTGGTATTATTGTAGAAAAAAGCTTGCTGGTTGTGCAGCAGCCCTTGGATAGAATTATTTTTTAAAACAGTGCTGTAGAGAACACTACATCACACAGCTCGTTGATAATGCTTCTACCTGTCTGCAGCAGGTGCAGTGCCTCTGTCCAATGTAATTAATACTTTTTGTTTTCCGACATACTCCCTTTTTTTCTTACTATTAATTTCGTGCGTAATTATCTTTGTTTTATAGTACACAATCCTTGGTGTGCTTTATTCTCTGATAAAGCTCTATTATTATATTAAGTATAAAATCTTATGTCCAGAAATGTGCCATTTTACTACTTTAACGTAAAACCAAAATATCCAAAGTTGTTACTACTGTTTGCGGTTTAATAATAAATACCCTTGATAAAATAAAAGACATGCCACGGTATGGTGTGATACTTTCATGTACTACATAAATAATCATGGTCTGATTGTAAAAAATGATTAATAATCCGGATCAACAATGCACTTTGCTAAGCAGCTAGCCTCAATACTCACCAATAATCATACAGTCTTGAATATTACGGTTTTTTGAAATTGTGTATAATGTTAATAGTTATTCACTTGGGTACTGCAAGCTTATAATATGTCCAAGTAATATTGCCTGCGCATTACAATACACAGCCATGACAATTGCAAAATAGTTATTGTAAATATCTGATAACTTAACCAAATCAAAAGCAAACATCCTGGAAAATTATTCGGTTTAATTGTGACTATATTGCACAAAAACACGCAACCGGTAATTGCCACACACACTCACGACTATTTTATTGAATTATATATGTATTCACGTCATCTACGTGCGATCAATTCAGCAAAAATGCCTGTATTTTAGCACCACTGCAGCTATTATAAGGTTACTAGGCCGTAAAACGTATACGGCACTACGTCTGCTTGCAGCCGACAATTTTTGAAAATTATGCACATATTTCCTCCGCGTGCTAGTTTGAGCCATAAATAAAAGCATACACTGATTGCTATTTGTGTCACTAATGCATGTGGAATAAAGATCATTTATGACTATTCAATATTCCGTTTTTTGGATCTTTATATAGACGGATCCCAATTTGATAAATATTGTTGCACGTTGAAAAGGTAAAAAATGTGTGGAGCATAATAACCCAACAGACTTTTGGATACAGACTTGTTCAATGTGCTTATTATTTGTGCATACACAGCATCAAGGTATGGTAGTTTACATATACTTGTAATGCCTAGCACTGCAAACAGTATTAAGGTAAAATGTTTACAATGTATGTGTTACACTGGTGTGTCAAAATTTTAAGACTAAAACAAGGTAGCTGTTTTATTATGGATGGATAACAAGTAACTAAAACATGTTTTTATGACTTGACAGTAAAATATTTTGGCTGCTTTTATTTTATTTTTGTCGCTTACTAGCGTAGAATTAATGGAAAGTATCAATAAATATTTGATAGCATTTGCTTTTGAGCAGCTATTTCTGGGAGCTTAGCTAGAATAATCACTTTCTAGCTTTTTTGTTTTAATATATGTAAATACATTACACTAGCCGTGATAATTTGACATCGAATTGTAATGCATGTGTTTCCTATCTTGGACTAACACTTTGTTTGGAGTTCAAAATGTTACTTGTATAGCCAAGTTACAATATGGTTTGTAGTGGCAAAGCTCAGCATCTAAGCAGCAGAAAGCAGACGTCGTAAAGCATTACCGAAAGGCTGACATTCTATTTGATACACCTCATACGACGCTAAACAGTTTGTGCATAATAAAACCTCTCATTTCACACCAGCAATAGGTTTACCACTACTTTTTTTTTTTTGGTAAACCGTAACATAAACTTTTTTTACTCGAAAATGCTGTAATCAACGCCTAACCACCATGCATGCTCAAACGAGAGTATATTGTGTGGGCCAGCACAAAGCATTGTTGTGGAATAACATGTGCGTCACAATCTCCCGCTTTTATAAAGCAACAATGACCACTCCAATTCGTACTCCCTCATTTGTGAATACAGAATATTAAATATGAGATAGTTGTGATTGTCATCTGCCCCACATGCATTACTGGCAGGTAATCAGAATCAGCGCAAATGCTCATACGTGTGTTCTACAGAATTGCATAAATAGAACAATATGGATAGGTTTTGCAAGAATTGTTGGCTGCAAGCAGGCATAGTGTATTGTACGCATTGCTGCCTAGCATACGTCTAACAACTGCGGCAGTGCTAAAATGTAAGCGTTTTCATTTAATTGATTGCACCTAGTTAATTTAAATACAGTTATGGCCCTATAGCACTTTCAGGTGTGTGGCAGACAGCAGCATCTAGTTGTAGTATAGCCTTCTTACAATAAAGCTTAATGATTCACAAAAACTTTGCTTTTGTGCAGATGTCCCACCATATATGTGTAGTAACCCTGACGCCATGGCAATAGCTGCGTATTTTAATGTTCAGCCAGTAGTCTCTAATTATATTA
>KZ303502.1:285705-303052 GCA_002705745.1 Coemansia reversa NRRL 1564
TTTTGACGTATTAGTGTAATAAATACTTTACCTACATTGTCCATAAATGCTGTTCACAGTGGTAGGCATCACAAGTATATATAGACTACCATACCTAGATGCTTTATCTGCACGAATAATAAGCATATTGGATAAGTTAGCATATGAATTTCTGTTGGATTATCATGCACCACACATTTTTACACTTTCAGCGCACAAAGATGATTATCTAATTGAGATCAGCCTATCTAAAACATTAGACTGTAAAATATTTAATAGCTATAATTGTCTTCTACATTGTATGCACTAGTGACAGATAATTGGAATTACTGTAAATGCTTTTATGTATAATTTACATAAAATGCGGAAAGAATATGTAAACAATTTTACAACAATGATCATATGCAAGAAAGCAAGCAGCTCTATACGTATTGCTGTCTAGTATGCGTCCACCAATTGCGGTGGTGCTAAAATGTAGGTGTATTTGCTAAATTTATTGCGTTTAGATGATTTGAATACAAATATTTCCAAATAGCAAAGTCAGATGCATAGCAGCCAGCAGTTCTGGCACCCAAATAGCTTGCTGCTACTTCATGAGAGCGTCCTATAAAATTGTTTTTCCTGTTTGTCTGTCCCTCTGTCTAAACCAAGTTTAATTAGATAAAAATGTGATCTTGTGTATGAAATGTGCAGAAAAGTAAATGCTAGGTAGGGCTGAGTAAAAAATCAAAGACTGAGCAGTTTTTGTAATGGCAATATCTTTTGCCAAACAACTGGAATTTTTACTTCTTTAAAATAAGCAAAACATATTTCAACTTTCTTTTTGACAAATCACAAGCATACATTAAAGTATATTTGACATTTTTTATTCTAAAGTATTATATTTTAATAGCATTAATTATAAAATATACGCGTGATGATTAGTAACTTTAAAATTTTCATATTTTTTTTAGCAAGCCTTAGACTTAATAACACCACTAAGTGCTACTCCTGATGATAAAGCATCACTCTGGGTGGTAGATGGCTACAAAGCCATTGCGATATAAGACACGACTAGTCATATTGCAATTGGGCTAAGGAATGTCTACCCTGAGAGTGCCAATTAGACACGCTAAAGGCATGGTGAATAAACCTGGCACTGCAGGTGTCGGGTTTTATTTGTATGCTTGACAGGTTGTTTTAAGTTTTGACCGATTTTAATCGATTAGTTTTTTATTGAACTTAACTACATTTGCTTACCCATAGCTAAAACAGCAATTGTTATCTAAACAGTGTACCTAAGTTTGTTTTAGCACGCTTGCTGTTTTTGGTCGGTGTTTGGACGTTGCTTTACTTTTTGCGTTGATTATTGCTTTTCCTTATGCCAAATCAAAACTTGGATTTTAAATATACATGAGTACGTGTGTGGGGTTGCAGAAATTTCTTTCCTAATTATTTTGACATTTCATTTAGAAAAAAATCCTGTTTGTGGTTGTCGCGTGCGTACCTCATAAATTATTTTTAAGCTAAGCTATTGCATAATTTAATGTAGTTGTTTAACTGCATATTTTAATTTTGCGTGTCAATTATTGGGGCTTTGAAAAGCGGATTTCCGTCAGTATTGTCCAATCATATCTGGTATAGTTGGGCTGGTGGATGATTTATTATTCTATTAGCTTGCTCAATCATTTAATTTTTTCCCAGACACGCATTGTCAAAAATGTGTTCTATTATACCTGCTCTTAAACCTAAAGTTGCTTGCTATTTATCTCGCTTCTCCTAGTTAAACTTTTTTCTTTGCTGAGTCTCACTTTTAATAAGTAATAGCAATTGTATGATTAATAGTTGCCTATTTATTGCTTGGCGACATTGTCTTGTTACTTTTGACTTTGAACCGCACAATGGAACCTGTGACTGACTCTTTTGAGGCGGCTCGTCTAAAAACATTACATATAGATAACCAGCAGCCCCGTAGCAGTAAGTATGAGCATAGCTGTTGCAGGTATCCTGAGCAGCTTCTCGCTAGCGGCACACTGCACTCAAGCATTCCTGAAGCACATTTTATGATTGATTCTGCGGTTTCAAATGAGGACAATGCTACTATGACATCCCTTACATTTCGGGTGCTGTTTCTAGGGACTGTATTTACTTGCACTCTAGCATTTGTCAACATGTACTATTGGTTTCGCAGCAACCCTATTACGTTAGGAATTCCTGTGGTGCAATTGCTGAGCTTGCCTATGGGATGGGTCCTGGCACAGGTGCTTCCAAGACACAAGTTCAATACTTTTGGTCTGCGCTGGTCAATGAACCCTGGGCCATTCACGATCAAAGAGCACGCGCTTATATCAATATTTGCTAATGCCAGCACCAGTACAGTTTATGCACTCGATATAATCGTGGTTCGTAGGTTCTGGATAGGCCCACCACTGGCATTCGGTGCAGCGGCGCTACTATCGCTGACATCACAACTGCTTGGCTACAGTTTTAGTGGTTTGTTTCACGGGTTTCTGGTTGAGCCAGATGCGATGATATGGCCCTCGACACTTGTAAATGTCACATTGTTCCGCACACTGCAGGCAATGCTTCCATCTAAGAAAATTTATTCTGATGCCAGTGCTGATAAAACAAGTGTGCAGACAACTGAATCAAGTAATGGTTCAATAAAGCCGATTTTAGAAGATAGCAATGACATTCGACAGAGGCTGCGTTTAAGGCTGTTTTGGATTATAGGTGGATGTAGCTTTGCGTGGTACTTTGTTCCAGGGTGGTTTTTTCCAACGCTGACTATGCTGCCAATTCTCTGCTTTATTGCGCCTAAAAACAAGATTGCCAATCAGATGGGCGACGGATACAATGGCATGGGTATGCTGGCACTTACTCTGGATTGGTCCACAATATCAAACACATACACAGGCTCACCTTTAGCCACCCCGTGGTTTGCTGCCTGTAACCTCTTTATCGGATTTGTTCTGGTGATGTGGATCATTTCACCCATTGGCTACTACTCAGGTGTCTGGGAGGCAAAAACACTTCCAATTTACTCTAACAAACTGTTTTCAATGAACAACAGCGTGTACAATGTTTCAAGAGTTCTAAAGAATGGCCGGTTTGATAATGCAGCATATGAGAGATATGGTCCAATGCGCATGTGCTTTCAGTTTCTTACCATGTATGGTTTCTGCTTCATGGGAATTACATGTCTGATTTCACACGTGGCGCTGCACCATGGAGCTGATCTTTGGCAAACGGCACATAAAATATACACAGAGCAACGTACTGCACTAACTGACAGTACTGGCAGGCAAAGAGAACAACAAAAACAACATACATGTGGGCTACAACCCAGAGTTCCACTCTACTGGTATTTAATTATCTTTGTTGCAACAATGGCCATGGGACTCGGTTGCTGTCAAGCATATGGGTTGCTGCCGTGGTATGGCTTTATACTAGCCATTGTAGTTGCAGGTTTTCTCACACTACCTGTGGGGTTAGTGGAGGCTATATCGAACTTTCAGTATGCGTTGGGCGTAATTACCGAGCTATTAGCTGGATACATCTGGCCCGGAGAGCCTACATACAATGTCACTTTTAAAATGTTTGGTTATATTACAATGAGGCAAGCACTAATGCTTAGCAAGGACCAGAAGCTCGGACAATATATGAAGGTTCCGCCGCGACATCTGTTTTTTTGCCAGGTGTTAGGTACAATTATCGCAGTATTTGTGCAGCTAGGAACATCATTCTGGCTTATGAACACAGTAGAAAATATATGTACAGAGAAGGGGTTTCCATTTACATGTCGCCAAGGACAAATGTTCTACTCTACTATGGTGATCTGGGGGGTATTTGGACCACAGAGGCAGTTTGGTGGGACGTATGGTATCTTGTATTGGATGTTCTTGGTTGGTGTATTTCTCCCTCTACCGTTTTGGCTGCTTAAAAAGAAATATCCACACAGCATCTGGCGGTATGTCAATATACCTATAGCACTTACATACGTTGGATACATGCCGAACGCACCAACACATGACTTTGTAATGTTCACGCTATTCTGCTTTATTTTCAATTATGTGATTCTCAAGTATCGGAGTGAGTGGTGGCACAAATATAACTTTGCAGTGACAGCGGCACTGGATACGGGTCTTGCCATTTCGGGTATCATCGGGTACTTTGTATTGCAGAGTGTCCATGTAGAGTGGTGGGGCACACAGAACCACTGTCCACTGAGCAAGGATCCATTTTATACAAACAAGAAACTATAATCGTTAGTGAGAACTTTATTCTAATAAAGCACCATAGAACACCTCAACCTTTGAACGTTCTTAGGTGAATGAGAGGATCCAAAAATAAAATAATGTGCTTCTGCTTGCGTAGTCGGGGGATGGCTGGACATAGTTAGAAATTACTCTCACACAATGAAGGCCTAAGACATCTACTATTAAAAAAGCTTAGTATGTACACAAGCTACGGCTTGGCTATCGTACCTAACACAAAGAACCCCTCAGAGAACATTTAGATGGGTAATTACTTGAATGCTTTAAGCTTACCTACTTTTATACAACAGATGTTGCATGGGTGCACCGATTAACAAGCGGTTTTACTTTACATATTCACCTAACTTGAAAAATAATATTGCCCAGTTCCGATTTTTTAAAATATTGAAAGGGGCTCTTCAGGAATACATTATTTTTTGTTCAACTAAAGTCGAAGCAGTGGCATGTTTAGAGACAATAAATGTAATGCCACTAATGATTGCAAATATTATATCAGCTTGACTTTGGTTTTGAGGACTTGGATGTAGGCCCTGTGTTCCAGAGCCAGGCGGCGCACAGGGCCAGGAAGCCAGCTACCATGACAAATGAGCCGGCATAGTACGGGTAGGCAGCTGAGAGGAAGCGGGGATATTCGTCATGACGGAGAGGCCAGATGGCCACAGTATCGTGAACATTGATGCTTGAAAAACCAGCGCGTTTGTAATTAACGCTAAATGTGAAGGTGCCGTAGCGATCGGGAAGCTTGATGTCGCCATGATAGGTAGCAACAGTGGCAGATTTGGGAACCTGAGTGCGGTTGAGAGTGAGACGGAGATAGGGATCAAGCATAGTTGCCTCAAACTGGACGTCATCGGCTATATACGGATGCCATTTATTCTCGTAGTAGACAGAGAGGTCAATTTCGTAGTTAATGACATTGGAAACACGGTAGTGATCGGGCTGGAGGGAGGAAGGGGCTGCAGAGGCCAGGCGGTGGCGATGATCGACCTCGCGCAAAACAGATTTCTCCTGAAAAGCCCATTGCGAGATATCATTGATGAACAGGCCATTGGTGCTATGCTCAGCGCCTACGAGTGCGTCGGAGAATAAAGCGGAACTGCCCGAAAAGACAACACGTGCGTTGGAGCGAGACTGGAATATGCTGACAAGACCTAGCGAGCGACCAGACAACTGTGCCTGTGTGGATTTGAGTGAAGGGCGGTCAACAGCCACAGAAGAACCAGAGTAGGTAGAGCGAGAGCCGGTCAGCAGAGGTGCGAGAAGAGGGATCTGAGAGTCGTAGTTGTGGGCAATGCCCTCAAAGTAGATGGTGGGATGTTCGTCTGCCAGTAGTGGTGGAGAGAGCACAGCTGGAATGTGGGAAAGGCGGGAAGCAGCAACGATAGTATGGTTGCTTGAGACCTTTGAGCTGAGGTAATGGCTGTGGTCAATTACAGCAGTTCCGTGCTTGTCGAATTCGACGCCAAACTGGGCTGCTAAGCGGCGGTGAAAGTCGCTCAGGGCGGCTGAAGCAGCAACTATCATGTTCCCACCAGTATTGACAAAGTGGATAAAGTCATGAATGGACAGCGCAGCACCAAAGCGTTTTGCGGCAGGAGCAAGCAGAGCGACGTGATCGTAGAGGCGGTCGCCGTCTATGTGTAAAACAATAGAGGAGTTTGCGGCGTCGCGTATGGACACTTCAAAGCCGCGGCGTTTTAATGAATCCAGGAAAATCGAGTAGTCGTGAATAGCTGCCTCAACGGCAGGAACCAGGACCAGCAGACGATCGCCAGTCACGGATCGTGCAGAAGCTGAGGGCAGGCATATGGAACTGAAAGCCAGCCACGTCCTAAGTAAGGCACCGAGCCGCATAGTAATTCCGTAGAGCTTGGGTGAGAATGTGTGGCAATGTGGTAATCAATACACAATAAGACCGGCAGGAAAACACTAGATGTGGACGAAGACCGAGGTAGAATTGCGATTAGACTTGGAACAGCAAGGCAGAGGCAAAGGCGGTAAGTGAAGCAACTGGGAAAAGCTAAGCACGGGTGAGCCAATATCAGAAGCACATACAGCTCATCGCTCCGAGCTGACACATATAATGACAACAAAAGCGGCTCGGACAGGCTCAATGTTAAATATGGCCATCGTGCGGGTTTTGCACAACGACTAAACGCTGAATCTTTTCCAACTTTTTACTTTATTCGAGGCAACTTGCAGTTGCATGTCATTTGATCGGAGAGGTTTGATAGGAGGTAAATTGCAAGATGCTGATAGCGGGGCGCGTGTTTAGAGCATTGGTAGCGTTGAGCAGCGTGCTGAGCGGAGCGCGGGCGCTGTTCCCGGATGAGGCAGGGCGGATTGACTGGTACCAGGCACAGGTAGGAGTGCCACAGCGAATGGAGGAGTATGTGCGCAACGGCACAGCTGGATTGGTGGTGGCGACGGCACGCAATGTTGTGGCATTAGTGGACGCAGAGAGTGGAGCGCTGCAGTGGCGGCAGCAGCTAGGTGACGAGGCGATCGCGACGCTGCAGGTGCGCAACGGACGGGTGTTAACTCAGTCAGCGACAGCAGGCGCAGCGGCGCAGGTACGTGTGTGGGACGCAGATAGCGGTGCGCTGCAGTGGAGTTTCACGCACGCGGCGGATGGCAAGCGCGGTGGCGCGGCAGCGTTTGTAGAGGACAGCGGCGACGTAGTGGCGGCTGGCGGCGATCAGCTGGTGCGTGTTACAGCGGATGGTGCGACGGTATGGACGCTGGCTTTGAACGGCACGGGTGCGTATGGGCGAGTGGTGGTGCACGGCGAGTCTGTCTTTACAGTGGGTGACGTGCGGCGCACGCGTAAGGCTGGACAGCGGTTGCACGTAGTTGAAGCGCGCTTAGCGACGGGCGAGTTGGTGCAGCAGTACGACGTGGCGGATGGCCAGCGTCTGGGCGACGGCCGCGTGGTTGTGGTGGCTTCGCAAACGCACGGCGGCTTTATTGTGTGGCGTGAAGAAAAAAATATCGTATGGCAGGTGCACCGGCTAGGGCAGACAAGCCCGCGGTGGGAGATGCATCACGCAAAGCATGTGCAGAATGAGCTGACGCCGGAAGACATGCTGGCTTCGACGCTGGCGGAGGCCGGCGCTGCGGACGCGCCACGCTTTACTATGGCGTACACAAAGGACGGCGTGGCCAAGACGCTTGTCGTGGAGCTGGTACGTGAGGGCAACGGTATGGAAATACGCCGCGTAGGAGTTGTCAGTGACCGCGCAGACAGCGTGGCGTGGCGCACGGACGGTGCATCAGGCGCGGCGCGCAAAGGCCGCGTGGCGTACCACCGAGATACGTACGGGCCGGTGACAGGCGTCGCGATGTGTGTGGGCACAGCGCGCGTAGTGGTGCAGACGCGCGGCGGACTAGTGGCAGCGTTAGCGCACGGGCACCGCGAACCGGTGTGGTTGCGCGACGAGGCGCTGGCGCATGCACAGGATATGGCATTTGTGGATCTGCCTGCGCCAGCGTCTCCAGCCGAGCACGCCGCGCGCGCAACCGATCCCAGTGTACTTCCGTCGCCGTTTGCACGCTTTGTGTTGCACTGGGTGGCCTGGGCGCAGACTTTGCGCGCGTGGGTGCTAGCAGGGCTCGGCCTACGTCGCGATGCCGTCGCTGTGTCGCCCGCAGGCGCGGAGCTTGTACCTTTGGCTGCCGGAGACCAGTTTGGTTTCAGCAAACTGGCCGTCTTCGGCTCGTCCACGGGCGTTGTGGCAGCGCTGGGGACGCAGGGCGGTGTGCGCTCGTGGGCGCGCTACGTGGTCCACCGCGACTCGCCAGCCGCCATTGAACACGTTTTTGTCACGCGCCGTAGCCCGCCGCTGGGTGGTGAGCCGCCGGTGGCTGTTGCCGTGGGTCGCGGCGCGCGCAATCACACTGTTGTTGCGCCGCTGAATGCGCTGACCGGCGCACCAATGCCTGGCTTGGTGCAGCAAGCTATCCCGTTTGCCTATGCGCGTGTTTTTGAGCTACCAGCTACTGACCCGACATCCGGCCAGCAGCTACTTGGATTTGTGCCGGCTGATGGTGTGCCGCGTTTGGTGCTGTGGCCATCTAGTGCCTCTGCCGCGCGTGCCTTTTGTGCCGCACCGAAGCCATTCTTTTTTGAGCTCGGCGATAATATCGGTAGCACACGCGTACGCGGCTTTCGCGCTGTGTGTCCCGACGCATGGGCGCCTGACGCTCCGCCCGAGATTGCCGCACAGCCCGCATGGGTCTTTGAACTGCCGCCCGGCGAGGAGCTGGTTGCTGCCGCGCGTTACGAACCCGGAGGTCACGCTGCAGCGCTGCAGGGCCGCGTTCTGGGCGACCGCAGCGTGCGCTACAAGTACATCAACCCGCATTTGATGACGCTGGCCGCTCAGGGTCCTGACGGCGTCTCTGTGTACCTCATTGACCGGGTGTCCGGCTTCCTGCTGCACTCAGCCACTCATGCCGCCGCGCGTGTCGACGAAGCACGTCCCTTCCTGGCTGTACAGTCTGAAAGTCGCGTGATCTACCAGCTGTGGTTCGACACTATCCCGGCTGCCGCTGCCGGTCCGCCTGCGCGTGGTTATGTCACTGTTGTTGCCGAGCTTTTTGAGAGCGACCGTGCTGACGAACGCACCACCGACTCGGCTGTTTCAAGCCGCGACCTGCACCTGCCTAGCGTCGTCACGGAGGCTTTTGCTGCGCCTGAGCCGGCGACTGCACTGGCCGTCACACGCACGCGTGCGCGCATTGCTACGCGCGATGTGCTATTTGCACTGTCTTCCGGAAAACTGCTCGCGCTGCCCGACCAGCTGCTGGACGCGCGCCGACCCCTTACGCCGTCCGCCGACGAAAAGGCCGAGGGCCTGCTGCCCTACGCTGCGCCGCTGCCACTGGACCCGCGCCGTGTAGTGTCGCACCGCAACGCTGTCGCCGGTGTCAGGCGCATTATTTCACACCCCACCGATCTTGAGAGCACTGCGTTGGTGGCCGCTTTCGGTCTCGACGTTTTCTTCACGCGCCTTAGTCCCTCCGGTGTCTTTGACCAGTTGGCCCCTACTTTTAGCAAAGCCAACCTGGTTATCACTACATTGGCTTTGGCCTTTGGCTGCCTGCTTGCCCGGCCCATGGTCCGCCGAAAGCTTACCAACCGCGCCTGGGCGTGATTTTCTTTCTAATACAAGCCACTTTCAGGCTCTTTAATAAAAATTTCAATAGAAAACACTGAACACAAACCTATCTTATACCCATTCCCTATCATAGATGCACCACGTACTGCTGCCGGTCGCGCCGTGACTGCATCCGCCGGCCCTTCTTCTCCGCATACTCTTCGCGCGTGTCTTTCTTTTGCTCACGTCGCGCACGCTTTTCATCCTGCTGCTGCTTCTTGCGGGCGCGCTTCTCGTCTGGTGTCTCATCCCGCCGCCGGGCCACGCCCTTGTTCTCTCCACCTTTTTCGCGCCCAGTGCTTTCGTCATGCGTCCCTTCTACTACCGGAAATCCAGACTTGCCGCTAACGCGGATGCGCGGGGTGTTGTTCCCCTCGTGAATAATCGCTGGGTGATTGTCTAGCGTCGAGTACGTACTAAGAATCGACTGGCAGTCCCACCGCGCTTGCTCCTTCTCGCGGAACATCTCGTCCAGCTCTGCATCGACCTGGCCGCCTTCGTCCTCGTCTACCATGCGCTGTCCTGCTTGTGCCATCTCCCTTCGACTCTGATCCTGCGGTTTGCGGCCATCTAGAAACTCTGCACGGTAAGTGTCCAGCTTGCCTGCGCCGCTACCACCGTCGACAATCACTTGCATCTTTTTTCCCGTCCGCTCATACTTTGTCAGGAACTCATCCAGTACGTTTTCAAAGTCCGGTCGCGTGCTAATCTTCTCATTGCCATCAGAGTCGTACTCTGCAATATATTGACCGTCGGAATCGTACCGCTCCTCCTCGCTGTCCGTGTCTTCACGCTGGTACATCGCCTCTACTTTGTCAAAGTGCTCGTCTAGCAGCGTTAGCTTGTCGTTGCGATACATTGCCGATGATGACATTGAGAACCCTGTGCTGGCCACATCTCCTTCAAAGCTTCCTCCTTCCTCCGAGTACTCGTCCGAGTATGTGTGCTGCCGCTGCTCCTTCATACGCACCACTTGCGCAAAGACATCATCCGCATCAAAGTCGTCGTCGTCGTCGTCATCAAACATCCCTCCGCCATCGCCTTGCGCATCCTCATCGTCTGAATCCAGCACGTCAGCATTAAGCTTTTTCAGGAACCCATCGTCAAATCCCTCCGCATCATCATCCTCGTCTTCCAGCGCCTCCAGTACCTCGCGCACGTTGTGGTCCATGTATGGTTGTGGGCCAACGGGATAGGCTGCGCTTCTAATATCCATGCGGTGCTGCGATTCGAGCACTTCTGGTGGCAGTGCACTCGACATGTTACTGCCATCCGCGTCTCGGAACCCAATCTCGCCCTGCTTCTTCTGGCGAACCGGTGCCTCCAGTATCACTCCACCACCAGTTCCCACCTCTCGCAGGTACTTTGTATAGTCGCAGTTGCGGTCGTCAAAGGAAATGCCGTAAAGAGCTGCCTGACCAGCCTCCCTGCGTATGCCATTGCCCCTGTCCAGCTCCTCCTCATCAATGTCTTCGAGCTGCAAGTCCCGAAGACTCTGCTGCACTGTCTGATCGCCCTCATTGCCCTTGTCGGCCCTTGGACCATGTTTTTGCCCGACCTCGACAAACACTCGATCTGTGCTGCCTTCCTCAAACGCCTGTGGATCTTCCCAAGATCGGTGCACAAGTTTATATGTTTTGGAGTTATTCTTGTCAATAAACTTTTTCCCCATTTTCCACTAACCGCCCGCAAATTTTTAGTTTATTAGTTAAAAGAAAAAATAGTGTGAGTGTCTGCAACCTTGCTGAGCGTGGTTGAAGAAGCCAAGCTCTTCAAACTTTTCTGATCTGTTGATCCAGTAGTGTTTACGATTAACCGCTTGCTCATGGGTGATCACACCAGCATGAGAAGCTGGACTTGCAACGCATGTGGTGGGCTTTGCTTTGTCTTTTGTCGCACTCGCTGTTGTGATGCTCGCCAGACTTTTATTATCTCTTTTCCTCTACTTGCTGCGTTGAGTGCAAAATGGTTAGCCAAGAGCACCTGGAAAAGTGCGCCCGGCTTTTGTCACGCAAGTCCACTGATGACGAGAAATTCGCTGGGCTTTTGCTGGTGCCGCGGATCGTAGATACGCAGGATGCCGAGTCACTGTCCTACTTATTCGAAGCAACAGATCCAAAGTTCATTGCCCGACTTTTGCGTGCCAAACCTCCACAACCATCACATGGCAGCGCGTCTACAGAACCAGAACCTGAGGAGCTGCTCCAGCTGCAAATTGCGCTGCATATTATCGACGTATTTGCCTCCCACGACAATATTGCTGGTGATCGCCGGATGCTGGATCATATTCCGCAGCTGTGTGCGCTGACACGCGTCGGCGCTGCCGATGTGGAAACGGGAGCTGCACAGGTTCTTTATAGACTGTTTGTTCAGGACACTGCAGTCGACGAACTCTTGAACCACCCAGACTGTCTGCTGGCGCTACTCACCTGCACATACACTGGCGGCGATCGGCAGCATTTGGTACGCCTTTTAGAGTACACACTTCCCAGGTGCTCTCAGTTTATACACTTACACAATGGTGACGACACACATACGCGCGGATGGGTTAGTGTTGTAACCAAGGCGGCATCGATATTGCGATCATCACAGAATAAGCTTAAATTTGACTATCTTTCGATACTGGTTGACACGCTCGATCCTCTTACTACTAAGGAAGCTGTTGATATCAACGCTTGTTATTCGTGTTGGCCACTTGTTAGGGATATCAGTGCGGGTTGCGTCGAAATTTTGCGGCAGAAATCCGAGGCCACGCAATATTCGGATTATGCATTGGCGCTATACGCACATTTGGCGCGCCTGTGGCCAGATTTTGTTTTTAGCGGCGTAGCTATGTTGTCAAAAGGCGACGCAGTTGATGCTGTCGAGAAGAAGGAAGCTGCTTTGGCGCTACGTCTGATGTGTGTTGAGGGTCAGGCTGCAATTGATGCAATGATGATTTATCCGCCAGATAGCTCGGATAAACTGTTAGAGCTTGATGCAGACCAGAAGCGAGTCAAACGTGGGTGGAAGCTGACGTTTTGCGCCGATACTGCAGCCATATGGCTGGATTGGACCACCAGCTGGCTGGATTCTCAGGCTGCGACAAAGGATGTAGATGAAGCTGCAATATACGCACTGATGGGTGAGATGCAAAAGCTTGCGAGCTCAGCTGTAGATTTTCTAGTTGACTGGAATGAACGCGTCGGCAGTATGCAGATGCTGGATCACGCATCTGGATTGGTTGTGAGTACAGTGCACTTTCTTTCACAATGGCTTGCAACTGATCCGAATCTGCACAAGGCCGCAACTCCGATACTGTCCATGTGTTTAGATTGGATCACTAACAGGTAAGATGTGCGCAATGAAAGTTGAATGTATTTTTAGCCACGCGGACATGCTTGTATTATTTGTTTTATTCAATGTTCATGTCACCCCGTCTATTATTGTAGTGAGGAATATGGCGGAGTGATTTCTCAGTATGTGATGCCCTGTATCACGTTTGCGTTGGACACGTGCGGAATCAGCGAGGAGCAGTACAAGGCGGACATTAAGGCGCGAGACCTGCACCACGACCGCACTCTGGCACAGGACTTTGCGTCTCCCTGGGTTGGAACTATTGAGCTTGATGATCTGGCAAGGGCAGTGTATCATATTCCCTCCGATGAGGACATCCTCCGCAAACTGTAGGAATACGAAACTTAAAAGCAAATTGCGCATATGGATGTAAACTACCTGACAAAAAGTTTACTATGGACCAGTAGATAGAAAAGGTACAATACTACTATGTGGTGTATCAATAGCAGTGCTAATGATTCTTAGTGAGTATGAGGATGTGGATGACCATAGAGATGTGCCATGAACAGATCCGCCTGTTTCTTTTTCTTTGTTTCTTCCGCCTTCTTGGCTTCCTCTGCCTTCTTAGCCTCCTCTGCTTTCTTTGCTTCTTCTGCCTTCTTTGCTTCTTCCGCCTTCTTGGCCTCCTCAGCCCTCTTTTTTACAATGCTCTTGCACTTATCGCATCCGCACTTGTCAACCAGATGTGGAAGGTAGTTTAGTGTGACAGTAGTCCCTTCGACGGTGACATCCAGTGTGCCGGGCTTGGAAAGATCTGAGATATGAAAGTGGCTCATGGCTCTGATAGTACTGTTAGACGACAAAAGTGCTTTCAATAGGTTGAGGCTTAGTAGGAAAGAAGTCAAGCGAGCAGCTATCCCCCCCCCCCAAGAATGTGCACAACATTTTCCTTGCAGGCTGCGGCAAGGGATGTTGCGGATCAGGGCAATGTTGAAGATGGTAGTTCATCCACACAGACATGTAACTTATCCTTAATTTCGGATAATGTTGATTAAGCGGTTTAAGAGTTGGTAATTGTCTTGGAACCAGTAAACCACCACTGCAACTGAAAGCGCTGGTCATTTTGCACTGGCCTTGCTCTGCACTTGCGCTAAAAAGTAATTTCTGAGCAAAATTTGTCTATATATTTACTTGAATCCCCTGTCTTTAAATTTTCTAAAAAAAAAAAAAGTAAGGGAAAATCGAGTCTGCGAGTACTTTGGCCTTGCTTATCACTAGCGTATACATTCTAAATACACAGCTGAGGATTTTTTTTTTCATGTAGTGGCGAGAAAGACCAAGGCAAGGAACATACTAGTACGACTTATTAGTACTGCCGGGACAGGATACACATACATAAGGCAACGGCCGCGAGCAGCAACATACCGGCTGAACATGATGAAACACGATCCGCGTGTCAACAAACACGTCTTGTTTAAAGAGCACAAGAGCAAGTAGGACTGCTAAGCTTAGTCCATATTTATTCTAGCTGAGGGTGTGTCTAACAAAGTGATAGTAGTGTCTAAATGTATTTGGCAAAGAATCTAGTAGAGAAACTTACACATATAAAAGAGAGAAGCATAGCAGAGCAAGCTACATGTTGTTCATGGCGAGTGTGGAACCCTAATTGTGTCCATGACAGAGTTGGCTACAAAGCTGAACCCCAGAAACGCGGTAGCAGGATCAACCTCACCATCGGCCTCTGCATGATGACCGCTAGTGCGGTTAGGCAAAGTCGATATGGGCGGTGCGTCAGGCAGAGACTCATGCTCGTCCATTCCTCCGTGAAAGGCAAGGGATGGTGGAAGCTGCTCCTCGGTAAACTCGGCAGCAAAGTTGCTTACATCCGCGTCACCGCTGACTGCAGGAATGATTGGCGGAATGAGACTTTCGTGGTCCTTCTCAAGCCTTGTCCAGTCGATCTTGCGGAAGAAGCGATGGCTCTTAATGTTTTCAACGCCCTTGGCGCCGTAGCTAATCCGCTGAGCAGGCGTCTTGCGCAACAGACGTCTGATCAAGTCTTTCGCATCAGGCGTCATGTAGTTGGGATAGTTCACCTTCATTTTGGCAATGTTTTTGGCAACCTGCATGGGAGCCTTACCTTTGAAAGGCACCGATCCAATAAGCATCTCGTAGATCAACACTCCCAGCGACCACCAGTCAACACTAAAGTCGTAGGAAGGCGAGGAATTGAGGATCTCAGGGGCCATATATGCTGGGGTGCCGCAGAATGTGCTGGCACGGCCATCTCCACCCAGAGCTGTCTTGGAAAGTCCAAAGTCGGTAAGCACAAGGTGGCCATTTCTATTAAGCAGACAGTTCTCGGGCTTGATGTCGCGGAACATAATGCCTAGACGGTGCAGATGTGAAATGGCAAGCACAAGCTCCGCAGCGTAAAAGGTAGCCTGATCTTCTGAGAAAATACGCTCGTTGGCCATATGCGTAAACAGCTCACCGCCCGCCACGTATTCCATAATCAAGTAAAGCTTGGAGTTTGATTGAAAAGCATAGTATAGCTTCACGATAAACGGATGCTGCACTTTGGACAGAATTGTTCTCTCCGTCATAGTAAACCCGATCTGACGTCTCTGTAGTAGAATCGAAGCCTTGCGCAAAACTTTCATGGCATAGTGCCTACCAGTGAGCTTGTGCCGCACCAGGTACACTTTGCCGTATCTACAAGCATCACATCCATATGCAAGATGAAATGAAAAAAAAAAAGTCGATTAACTCCAACGTTACTGCTGACATCTTTTTTCGCAAACAAAAAATCACAGTAATGCGCAGTCAAATTCGCGCAGACCAACCAGCATTTCCCCCAGGGTTTTTAGAGAGCACTATGCGCACAAAACGATGTTTCCTGTCAAAAAGGGGTCACGGACAGGGACCACAAAGGCAGTCTGAAAAGGAAGAAAAGGGGGGAGAAAGAAAACAGGGAAACCTTATGCGCGCGATCAGAGATGAACATGAACAAAGACAGTGCAAACTTACCCGCCTTTCCCTATCAAATGTAGCACGCTAAAATCCTCAACAGTCACCCTGGACTGCGTAGGCATGCATTGGTTGCCAGCCACTCCATCGACGCTAGCAGCTGTATCTGCAGCAGGGTTGAAGCACACCGAGTGCTGGGCGCCGCTCAGGCGTGGCTCCATGTTGCTGTTATTGCTGAGACCCACTGGGGAACAGTTGGCATTGAAATATACATTGTCAGCATCCTCATTAACAAAGTCATCGACAATTGGAACTTCAACTTGCACTCTGTCAGCCATGTCCTCATAATCCGAGTCAATGTGGGTGCCATCAAGCTGATGCTCAAGCATGTCCAAGCAACCGGCCGAGACGCTGTGCTTCCGGAATGCAGGAGGCGCCGCCAACTCTGGACGTGCTGCTCCCAGACGCGAGCTGGGACGTGAGAGAGACAGTGACGGCAACATAATAGGAGAGCGAATGTTGGCTTTGATGCGCGCCTTGGAGGACGCATCCTCCTCGAGATCCATATCAAACATCATGGTTGCTAGCGCCTAGTTGATAGTAGACACGGCAGCAAACATGTAAGACCAGATGAGGATTTCTGGAAGCTAAATTGTGTTTCAGACGTTTTCTCGGGCGTGGCGGCCGAGAATGGTACAGGTGAGTGAGTTGTGATATACGGGGGCGTACTAGTCAATTGCCGAGGCAGAGCATTTGTTGAGCTTAGTGTTTCAAGGGAGGCGGCGTGGGCGGAAAGTCAAAAATAGCAAAGTTGCTTGCACACAAAAGAAGCAAGAATAATACGACGGGCGGTTTAGAAAAGAAGAGCGATGTTGTACAATGGCGCGGCGCTGCTGTTGGGTTGCTTTGCTTGATGGGGGCCCCTGTGGTGATCCTTGAGAAAAAAAAAAAAAAACCAATTCAGCGATGCTACAAGGTGGGTGACCACTCCAGCGCAGCTGCTGGCACTCAGATTACAGGCAACAAAATCTTGTGCTTGACAGATTGCAGCTGCAAAGCCAGGCGCCGCCTTCCCTCATACTGTATTTTGCAAAAGTATTAGCGTTTAGAAAAGATTATTTTGGCGGGAGTTGGTATAGCAGGTTTGCGCCAATTATGTAATGTGTTTGCGTTGTATGTGGGGGTGTTGTTTGCGCATGGTCGGAGAGGCTGTTGGCAGTGGAGTAGGAAGCAGCCAATGGCAAGTACCCATGTCCCGAAACATGGGTAGCAATCGCAGTCAACAGCACTGGCAGTGAAAGCCCATAGAGCATCAACATCTGCGAGGCTTGCTTTCATTTGGTTCACTTGGCAGGCAATAGTAACTAATCCATATGCTTCTCTCGTTTCAAGACAAAGCCAGCAAATGACAGCCTATCCATCCACAGTACAAGTCACCCAACAAACACAAACTGAATATCACATAATAAAATATTACATAGTCTTCTTTAAATAAAAGCAGATAGTTGCTATAGACTCTATATGATTTGTTTTACAGTGATAAATACCTCAGTGTAAGGACGCAGGGACTAAGAAGCTGAAAACATGGCCGTTTATATGTATTAGCATATGACATCATCACCACGCTCAAATGTTAATGTGCTGTTAACATATTTATAAAAAAGAATAAATGCTAGTAGTAGTTTTATATTGTTTTCTTTAACTTAA
>KZ303502.1:303904-324554 GCA_002705745.1 Coemansia reversa NRRL 1564
TTTTTTTTTTTTTTTTTGCTTTTTTTTTCAATCTTTTGTCCACAATAGTTTCGATGCTCCTCAGCAGACTTGCGCCAGCTCTGTTCTTCTCCATCGTCTATAGAAACACGCCTGCTAACCCTTGTACGCTCAACTGTTGACTATTTAGCTGTATCTATACTGTTTGTTATTTGTCTTTATCACGACACTTGACACTCCCAAAAGTAACACGTACACATACATCTTGCCGAACATCGACTACGTTGTGAAGGCCAGCGCAAAATAAACATGTCGCCGTCAATCAACCACGAAGCCATTGCTGCTCTTGATTCAGGCGTTGGTACATCGCCGAAAAAGATTAGCAAGAAACATAAGGAAAAGAGCAAGGACAAGAAAGACAAGAAGCATAAGCGGAAGCATGCCTCGTCCTCGGACTCTGATGCCTCCGAGGCAGAGACGGAAAAACGGTCCAAGAAGAAGGTGCGTGCTGAAGCTGCCAGTAATACGTCTACAGCACCGGCCTCCGACGATGAGGCTGACTCTAACGCTGAAAATGAGCTGTCGATTGAAAACTTTTCGCTATCCGATGCGACCAAGAGCGCTCTGCGCGGGCGTGGCATTGAGGCACTTTTTCCTATTCAGTCCAGCACATTGCAGCTTATTATCGATGGGTTTGATGTTCTGGGACGCGCTCGCACAGGCACGGGCAAGACCCTGGCATTCGCATTGCCGATGATTGAGGTTCTACTAAAGTCTAACTTATCACTAGAGCGTGGACGTCACCCACGCGCAGTTATTCTCGCGCCAACTCGCGAGTTGGCTAAGCAGGTTGCCAATGAGATTGAAGCCACAACAAAAAAGTTCCGGATTCTCACAGTGTATGGCGGCACATCCATCCAAGATCAGCTGTATGGGCTGCGCGGCGGTGTAGATTTTGTAGTTGGAACGCCGGGTCGCGTCATCGATCTTATTGACCGCGGCAGTCTGCACCTGGACAGCGTGGAGTTTATTTGTCTTGACGAAGCAGACCAGATGCTGGACATTGGGTTCAAGGATGATATGGAGAAGGTGCTGAAGAACATCAAGCAGCAGCGCGAAGGCTCGAGCTACCAGACGCTGCTTTTCTCGGCAACTGTGCCCGAGTGGGTCAATCAGATTGCACGTGACTTTATGCGCTCCGACCACAAGAAGATCGACCTGATTGGGTCGCAGAAGCTCAAGACCAGTGAGACAATATCGTACATGGTGACCATGACGCCGTGGAAGATGCGCCAGGACGTTGTGGCGGATCTGGTTGCGCTCTACGGCAAGGCTGGTCGTACTATTATCTTCACAGAGACAAAGGCTAACGCCGACAAGATGGCTGTTTCGTCCAAGTTCTCCAAAGGTGCACAGGCCCTGCATGGCGACATTGCCCAGTCGCAGCGCGAGTTGACGCTTCAGGGTTTCCGCGATGGCAGCGTTCGCGTGTTGATCTGCACAGATGTTGCGGCGCGCGGTTTGGACATCCCCGAGGTGGATCTGGTGGTCAACATGGATCCGCCCAAGGATGCAGAGACCTTTATTCACCGCAGTGGGCGCACAGGTCGTGCTGGCCGCTCAGGCATCTGCATCACGTGCCATGGCCCGACCGAGCAGTGGTGGGTGAGCTACATCAAGAAACACACAGGAATCGAGTGTAAGGTGATCCCCCCACCACAGGCGCGGGACATCATCCGTGTTACCGGCGACCAGTCTGCCAAGCTTCTCGAGGACTGCACCGAGTCGGCTGTTGAGCTTTTTATCGGCGCCGCTCAGGACCTTGCAGCCAATACGTTTGGCGACGATCCAATGCGTGCGCTGGCTGCAGCGCTGGCTCATATGTCCGGATACAGCCAGGGCATTAAGCGCCGTAGTCTACAAAGCGGCGATGCATCACGGGTGACGCTTATTGCGCACTCAAACCAGCCTGTCAACACGTGGGGATATGTGCGCGGCGCGGTAGTGCGTAACATCCCAGGGCTTCAGGAGAGCGATATGACGGCGTTCCTGATCGGCGCTGGTCGCACCTCTGTCGTGTTTGACATTAACGCAGATCTTGTCGAGGAGCGTAGTACAGGTCCCGACAGCCCGCCTGCGGTTGTTATCAAGGGTCGCGAGTGGCCTGCTGAAAACAGCAACATCCGCGTCGAGTTTTGCGACGAGATTCCTGAGCTGGATGATTCAGACGCTTCTAATGGACGGAGCCGGTTCGGCGGTGGAGGTCGTGGCGGGCGAGGCGGCTTTGGCGGAGGCCGTGGAGGATTTGGAGGCCGTGGAGGATTCGGAGGCCGTGGTGGCCGTAGTGGACGGGGAGGCTTCGGTGGCGGCGAGCGCAGCGGATTCAGTGGGGGGCGCGGGCGCGGGCGTGGCCGCGGTGGCCGGGGCTATTAAGTTCCTTTTTTCCAAAAAAAAAATTTCTTTTCAGTTTTTGCGGCCGCAAAAGTAACTACCAACAAACCTTCAGATCTGATGATTGAAAGCGAGGATGGGGGAGTAGGGACTTGCTCCAGTTTACGTGGCATAGCGTGTTTTACACTTTAATTGAGAAGACTGTTAATCGGTCATCATTTACTAGTTGCATTGCCAACATGATCTACGACGTATCCGGAAGTGCGGTCGGAGAGTTTCCCGGTGCGTGGGCACATGACTCACCGACCGTCATTTTTGTAGGATTGGCTGGGCAGGATGACCATCGAAGGCGGACTTCAAATGGCAAAGGTGTGCTTTGAAAGGAAGGCAGCCGCCGCATCTGTCTCAGAATGAAGTCACAATACAGAGGCTGCCACATCTTTCTCTGGCTTGGTGCTGCACGCCTCCCTACTCTGTTTCATTCAATCGCAAGAGCGGCTGCGGCGACGTCGGCCGTTGGTTGCTACCTGCTGCATGTTATCTATGGCGCTCATGCACGTCCAATTGTGTATTTCAATTGGGGGAGGTATGTGTTTATCCACTGCATCGTGTGCTTTCCAGCGGAAAAAAGAGTGAAGGATGCGTTGCCTCTGCGCGCCCACGGGGCCAGGAAAGCCCACATGGTGAGCTCCGTCCAAGATTGCATTAAATTTTGGTTAGACAGCACACGAAAGATGCGGACATAGGCGCTTCTAGCTATTGTAGGCAGGCGAGTCATTCGAAGCTGGGCAGCCAAGTCTTGCGCTTTGTGAGGGCGTGTCATGCAGAAGAGGGTGGGGACAATGGCTCTGACAAGCGCTGCGATCTCCAAGTCACTGTTTTCCCAGAAAGAATAGAAGACGTCGCAAGGCAAGTAAGAAAAAGGACACCCTTTTAGCAGGAAAGGGGTATTATAAAGTGTCGCGCACGGCCACCATTATTCTAGCAGAAGGCTTATTTCTTTTTCTAACGTTTTTAATAGCACGTCTTGCGTCTTAATAATCATAGTATTGTATACCTAAATACCTTGCAGATCCCCTTGCACAACACTACTGCCCTCCTCGTTGTCCCCGCACACTGGCACGTCTTCCGTGCCCACAAACAACAACAGCAGGAGCGGTTGCAGCCACTGCCCACAGATAGAGCCGTCCATCACGCGGTTGCCTTCGTGCTCCGAATCCCCTCCCAAAAAGCCAGCACAGCATAAAAAGCGTCGTTCCTCTTACTGCTGCAGAACCAACCAAATAACTCACACAACTAAAGATATGTACCCTAAACCACCACCGTTCTCCACACACGCCGCCTCCCAGCCCAGCGTCGCCGGCGGTTGGCACGATGTCCCTCGGCCTGGCAGCGATGCGTACGCGTACTCACTACCTGCCGCCATTCCGCTCCCTGGGGCACTGGATACCGGGCCCAGACAGCATCAATCAAAGCCAGACTCATACAGCTTCCAGAGCCACGGCACACGGCGGCGCCACGGGCAGGTCCCGAGCTACCCGCCAGCCAATGCCGCCGACTTTTACTGCAGCTGCTGCTACAATCCTGGCAACTTTCCAACTGGTGCCGCGCAGCAGCAGCACCGCTCGTCATCGCCACCCCCACCCCCACCGCCGCCGCTGGATGGCGTGCCTTGCGCCTGCTGTCCGCCACAGCCTGTACACGGCAGGCCAGGGCCATATTTTGAAGCTCCGCAGTCGAACATGAGCGGGGCGCAGCCCATGTCGATGCCCGCACTCATGTCAATGCCACAGCACTACCAATCGGCTTCGATGCCGGCTTACCAAAAACTGCCCATGAAGCCCCGCAAGCGTGTGACATTTGCAGATCCCATTGCCGAGTACAAGGTGCTGCCGCACGAAGCGTCTTCAGCTCCAGAGCACTCGGAGGCAGAGCTGACACGGTTTTCAACACGGCGTCATGGCTCTGGGCGCGAGCGACGGAACAGCATCATGACATTCCCTGATGGCAGCCATCCCCTCTCTGGCGAGCACAGCATCTACAGCAACCAGGGTCTGGCTACCGGGCTTGATATGCTTGTCGGCAGTTTCCCAATGCAGCCGCCGCTGCCTCCACGTGGCAGTCCTGGCCACAAAAAGCGCTTAAGCACAAGTAGCATGGCAGCTTCGGTTGAGTATGAGCCCGGCTACGTCGCCGAGCCCAGAAAATCTAGCACATCCCGCAGGCACCACGAGCGGAGAAAGTCTGACTACAATGCACACCCGACATTCTCATACAACGAGAAGTTCTCGCTGTCCAGAGCACATCTGCCGATAAACGGATAGTAGTTCCCGCCTTGCATTACGTTGGCGTGCCGAGCCATGCTGCCAAGCAAGCGTCCCTTAAAAAAAAATTGCATAGCTCCTAAATGTCACTCAATTACTAATGTTTGCATAAGTATTGCCGTTGGCGTATGATTGTTTTGGCCGAATTAGGTGTGGCGGGTTTGCGCCATTCGGGAAGTGCGTTTGCGTTGTGAACAGGGCGTCGTTTGTGCATGGTCGGAGAGGTCGTTGGCAGTGGAAAAGAGGGATACGGCAGAAAAAACATTGCGTATTATTATCAATTGTACATTAATAATTAATACATCCACAACCTATCCATTTAATCCACAAGTGCTCGCGCTTTAGCAGCACAAAATAGAAAACTTACCTCAAGAGTATCGCGTTCAGCCAGGGCTCTCTAACAGAAGAATTGGTAAAACCAACTGAACTGCAGATGCATGCTGGCTTCAGAACAGTTTCAGTATTCTATAAAATACTGTGAATTAGTGCATCGCACTAGTATTCCGACTCCTTGCCTTTGTAAAATCTGCACCGCATTATAGGCGGATTGTCTAGCAAGTACCTTACTGTTGGAGAAAGCGGACTAAACCCATGGGCACTGCCCTAGTATCTCAGTAGTCCCTAACCAGACGCCCTGAATACAAACGATGAACTAAGATCTGGGTATATTAAAACGAAAGATGTGTTTTAGGTTTTGCTAAGTGTTGTTGGACGTTTTAAAAATTATCTTTAAGTTAAAGAAAACAATATAAAACTACTACTAGCATTTATTCTTTTTTATAAATATGTTAACAGCACATTAACATTTGAGCGTGGTGATGATGTCATATGCTAATACATATAAACGGCCATGTTTTCAGCTTCTTAGTCCCTGCGTCCTTACACTGAGGTATTTATCACTGTAAAACAAATCATATAGAGTCTATAGCAACTATCTGCTTTTATTTAAAGAAGACTATGTAATATTTTATTATGTGATACTTGGTTTGTGTTTGTTGGGTGACTTGTACTGTGGATGGATAGGCTGTCATTTGCTGGCTTTGTCTTGAAACGAGAGAAGCATATGGATTAGTTACTATTGCCTGTCAAGTGAATCAAATGAAAGCAATTATCGCAGATGTTGATGCTCCATGGGCTGTCACTGCTGGTGCTGTTGACTGCGATTGCTACCCATGTTTCGGGACATGGGTACTTGCCATTGGCTGCTTCCTACTCCACTGCCAACACCAACGCAAAACCACACTGCCAACGACCCCTACAACCATGTGCGAACAACACTAGCGCAAACCCTTTGTATCTAATTATGCCAAAATAATCTTTTCTAAACGCTAATACTTTAGTAAATATTAGTACATGTGATACATGTCATGTGTGGATGTGGTCGAAATGAAAATAAAAAAAATATGCTGCAGCTATTAGCCGCTAGATTGCCTCAAAGCTGTCGGAGCTGCCTGCCTCATCTTCCGACCACTCAATGTCCTCAAGCATGCGGTCAGTTTGTCGATGCAGCTCTGCAAGCCCCGTGAGCGTCTCCAGATAGCTGTAATTGGCTGGCACATTTGCCGCCCCGGCCTCCACTTCCAGTGCGCTGTGTGGTGCCTCTTCGGCCACAAGTGTGTTGTTAAAGACGCGCAGCAGGAAATCAAACCCGTGCTGGCGATACGCTTCGATGACGCGGGGTGAGCACGCTGTACACAAGCTCGATGCTTGGCCAACAATCGCATGTTGCCGAAACCCTGTCAAATACCCACGGACCTGGTGTGCCGGCGCACCAAAAACGCCCTCGTTGCCGCCATCGGCCGCGTCGCCGCCAACCGGAGCCGGCGCCAGCCCACCTAATGGGTGCTGCAGGGTTGTCGCCAAAAGCTCAACAGCAATGCCCGATGCAATAGGTGCAATCCCTGGCCGCGTGACAGTGCACTGCTGGTCCAGAGTACGGTCCGCAAGCGAGTCGGTAGGCGCGACAACATCGTTGCAAAAGTAGCACCCGAGCCGCTCCACAGTTCCAGGCCCGCCAGTATTGCTGTCGTGATCTGAAACAATCCCGTGGCGCATGGCTACAAACGAATCAAACCCCAGTGCCACGCAGAGCACAAGCTTCCTGTGCAGCGCGCCCAGCATCGTCGGCAACCAACGGCTCTCGCGGCTGTCGGTCAGCAAAAACACTACATCGTGCTCTACGACCAGCTTCTCCAGCTGCGCTGCAGCTGCACGAGTGCCTTCAACTTCTGCTGCTGCTACGCCATGGCCGGGCATCGGGACACTCAGCTGCACGCCATGTGCGTCGACGCGCGGAAAGATGCGTCGCATGCTGCTTGCCGCAGCCTCGGCCTTGGGCTTGCCGCCATCCACGCTGTCAGCAAACTCGTATAGAGGCTGCCGCGGTGGATTTGAAAACGATACACGTCCGTTATCCACGAACGTGATTTTGCGCACGCCCCATGCAAGCAATGCCCGTGCAACGTACGCACCCAGAGTGCCGGCGCCGACCAACAACGCCCGCGTGCCTGCAATCCGCGCCAGGTCGATTTCTGGCGCCAGCCTCCAGCGCATCAGTTGTAGATTTAAATCCAGTGCCGATGTTGCCAGCCGCTCCGGATCCATTGTCGATGATAGGTCCACCGTGCGCGGCGCCAACCGCTGCGTCGCGTCGCGTTCCCAACCACTGACACGACACTCGGCCGTGAGCAATACTGCCGGAGTAACATTGACTTGAAGCACAATGCTCTCGCATTTCTGTGCTGCCGCCGACACTTTTCCCTGCGACAACGCCGCATCACGGAAGCAGAGCACACGAGTCTGGCTCACCTCTGGATGCTGGTGTCGCAGCCACGTAAGTAAATTGCGCAATGGCCATCCTGGACGGGTTGCGTGGCTGCTTGGGTCTACAAACCCGAGTATTGCCATGCCGTCGTGCGCGCTACCGCACACCTCGTCCCATTCGGTAAGCGCACCTATGTACCACCGCTTCTCTGGCGCGTCGGGGCTGTATCTAGCCACAAACGTGCCGCAGAAATCTGCATTTGCGATGGAGAACGCTGCAAACTCATCCAGCAGCTGTGTAAGGTCTGTGTCGCGAGCCACAAACTTGCTAATTGGCACAGGCACCTCTGTCACGGTATCAGGTGGGTCAGCAGTGACTGCAGGAAACGCAAACCAGTGGTGGAACAGGTACTTCTTTAGGTCTGCAAACGTCAGCAGAAGAAACGGCCATAACAATTCAGGCTTCTGGGTAGCCTTACCGCTGCGTATTGCGTCCAAAACCTCTGCCCCGACACTTCGCAACAGCTCACCCTTATCATACCTCTTGAACTCTTCAACTGTGTTTGTATTGTGTAGGTAGCCGTCCACGCCAACCAATACCCCTGGCTGCTGTTGCTGTTGCTGTTGCTTCTGTGTATCGTTCTCAGCAATGGTCCAGGCGTCTTGCTTGACACGTAGTCGAGCCGGAACCGCAACCTTTTGCAATGGCCCTGTCTGCCCATTACCCCGCACTGCATGACGTCGCCCACCTACGAATTCCCCGCGTATAGTAGTGCGCTTGGTGTCCAACTGTGCCGAATGGAGCTTGTGATGGGCAAGCCCTGCCCAAAACTCAGGCTCAACTGTAGAACTAAAAGTTTCAAAGCGTAGAACCTCAGACATTGTAGCGTACTAAAATTCACATAAAACAATAACTTCAATGTACCTGTCAAGCAGAAACAAACAGTATGGCCCAACTACTGTTTTTTAAAAAACTATTAGCGCATCAAGTGAATGGCGTATGTGATAATCGAGGTGGTTTTTTTTTGGCAGCAAGCAGTCTTGTGCTTTGCGTCAAAAGAAACAAAGTGTGCGCGTGATTGGCGTGTGTAGTTTAGCAGGCACGATTTGCGGGCACATTTTGCGTCAACAGACAAGAAGAAAGAACCAAGAATCAGATAAACAAGAAATTAGTAGTAGTTTTTGAGTAGACACATAACATAGATGGTTTTAGCAATAACATACCAATACAATACAATATATGTAATTTACCCGCCCATGCACAAACAACGCCCTGCCCACATCGCAAACACACCACCTGAATGGCGCAAACCCGCTATACCAAATAACGCCAAAATAATATTTTCTAAACGCTAATACTTTAGTAAATTATAATAGCTGAAACTCATTAAATCTTCTAGTGACAAGCGAGTATGTTTTATCTGAGCCTTTACAAATTATGTGATGAGACAACTATCACCTAAGGCTACCGGCTTTGGCTTCTAACGCCTAGCATACCATATGGAGTCAGGATTAGCACTTTACCCACAAGCACAGTTACAAATGGCTGCGCCTTGAGCAAATACCTCGGGTGCAGGTAAAGCTCTAACATTTTAGCATTTTCTGTAGACGAGAAACATATATTGGGCAATAAAGAAAAAAAACCCCTACACCATAACAAAAAAAATGTGCAGGCGATGAGGGCAGCAGCAAAATCGGAAGACAGAGACAGTTGTCGTAAGTCAGCAGAAGAGAGGTAAGTTGGAAGTGCTCAAAACAGACATGCACTTTTACAGGCTCTCCTCCTCGTTTTCAACATAGTCTGGGTTTTTCTTTAAAATGACAAACCCTTCAAGTACGTTTGTCAGCGGGATGTATTTGTCGGTTGCAAGCTGGGCCCTCTCAGAGTGCGCAAGCAACACGGGCGTCTCGTGAGATTGGAAGCCAGTAATGGTCTTGGGACGCCCGACCTGTCCGACGGCATCGACAGCTTGGCCAACTCGGACGCTGGCGTTAATGGTTTCCAGTTCCTCGTCAAATGTAATAAGAAAGCGCGGATACATGGCGCGCACAAGGTAGTATAGCAGAAAGTGCGAGTCCGTCATGATCAGCTTCTCGGCGTTAGTCATGGCCACAATCGGAATAAGAAGACCGGCCAACGCCGTGTGCGACAGCAGCGAGCGGTCGTGGTGATACGGGTTAATTGTCATCGCGCCCTTGCCCATGTGCAGCAAACCCTGTGCAATTCGCACAATAAACAACAGGTCCGCATCCTTGTGGTAGTATGCGGCCAACTGTCGTAGGAGCTGCGCCAGGCGCGCATTGTTCGTCCCGGCCCCGACAACACCCATTCCAAAGATAGCACTGCTTGCCACAGCTTTGTCATTGTCATGCGAAAACTTGTTCAGTGTGTCGAGCACTCCCACAAGAGGGTTGGACGCACATACTAGCGCAATTGCTAGCGGCACTGCACGTCGCACAAACGGCTCGCCATAGTGCATAAGATGGTCAAACGTGCGCAGCGACATCTCCGAGCCGATGCCCTCGCCCATCGAGATCAACCCGACGCCAATCACAGCAAACGCCTGTGGTAGCTGGTCTTCCTTCTCGCCCAGGTGCTCGGCACAAATGTGCAGCATCTTCTGCACCTCCAGCACGTTTCCTGTGCCCGCATACGCGCACACTTGCATCAGTGTCGACGCCTGCTTGCCAATCGGATGAGTGACAGCCTTGAGAGTTTCCTGGATGGTGTCAAATGTATCCTGTGTGCCCAGGTACAGCAGACTGAGCCCCAGTGCCATAAACCGCGCGTACTTGTGGTTCAACTCCGAGTCCATGCGTTCCATCATCGCCTGGAGGATCACCGTAGACACGTCGCCGTTGCCCGATCCGATGCACACCATACCCGCTGACAACGCTGCAATTGAGGACAAGTCGATTGTAATCCCCGTATCGCCGATAACAGGCAGCAGCAGATCAAGAATATCTTCACGATTTGTACCCGCATATGCAATACCGATGCCGCTGATCGCCGCAAGCTTGACAATTGCCGGACTGTCCTCATCTGTGATATACTCGGAAAGCAGCGCCTTTGCAGAGTCCGTCTCATCGTGGACGCTTGACGTCAGCATGCCGATTGCGAGTATCGCACCAGCTTTGATAGAGTTGTCACTAATGTGCTGATACTTATCAATCTGGTTAAGTCCAACATCCGCGTCCCAAAGCATGATCATCCCCAGCGACGCCGATGCACTGAGCATACCCAAATCTTTGTTCTTGTAGATCCACTCGCTCCCATCGCTGCTGGTCGTCATAAGCTTGTCTGTCCCGTATCCTGCATTAACAAACGCGTTAACAAAAGTCGACGCCAGATTGTGCCGCGCAGAGTCAATTGTCATATCAACATTTGTGTTCTCTAGGTGCGACTTGTAAATGTCTTCAGGCGCCTTGGGCTCCAACAGCTCCAGCTGCCGTGCCAAATTCAGGTAGTGTTTTGATAAATCTGCATTGTTCATACATGCAAGCAACTCCTCGTCGTCATCCTCAATGAGCTCAGGCATGTGCACCTGCTGTCGCGCCATAATAAATGCAAGTTGCGCCTTCTCCAGCCGTGTGCCGCAGCTCTCCCAATCCTCCCTAATTAAATCTGGCCTGCCCAGGCGGATCGACAGGGGCAAGCATTGAGAAGGCTTGCCAAACTTGCGGTAGATCGCACGCGCTGTTGACAGATATCCCATATCCGTGGGGGGCGGGAGCAACGGCGAGCAACTGATCATATACAGGCACACGCGCTCAAACGTTTCCTTTGTGACATACTCTATCACAAGCTCGTGACGGTTCAGCTCCTCCAACAGATCCACCGCGTCGACTTCCGCGTTGTGCTCAAAAAAGAACGAGACCGCATTCAGTGCAACCTCCGACAGATATTCTGTCTCCTGCTCCTGCTCAACCATTGTGCGGTACTCCAGCCCAATCTCCATCGCAAGGTGACGCACGTACTCATGCCCCCACTCGGAGATCGATCCGTTTGCAAGCCCGGCAAGGAGGCGGTACTTTAGGCAGTCGCGCTTGCTGTCCTTGTCGTACGCCATTCCTAGAAGCGACAGGATGCTGGCCAGCGCCATTTTGTTTTGATTGTCTTGCCATTGGTCGTACAAACATGCCAATACCTCGTAGTGTGCCTTTAAATACTTTAGCGGTTTGGGCACCGACGTCATAGAACTGGCCGTAGTCCGAATAATATTCGCAAGATTCTCCAGTGCTGAGCGATGAAGTTCAACCGATGGCTCCTATAAAGGGGGTAAATAAAAAAGTATGTGCTTGCGCTTACTCGGTGCCAAAAAAAAAAAAATTACGGGGGCCAAATTATAGATGGTATTTTTTTTTGTCTGATACACAAGTTTAAAGTAGTCAGATGGCCATGTATTCGTTTGTATTTTTATGTTTGTGTCGAGTATTTACCTTTAGCCGCTCAACAATCATCTCCAACTCAGATACAAGTTGCTGGTCTTCCTCGGACTACATAACTCTTTATAAAAAGTGGTACACAGTTATGAAGCAGTGTTCGTCAGTAGAATGGTATGTCACTTCCCTTGCGCATTGCAACTTGCGCCGAATTGAAATGTTTTTATACAACAAATCTTACCAGCTCATCCTGCTCATCCTTGGCCTTCTTCTTGGTAAGCTTCTCAGCTGCTGTCTTGGGATTAAGTACGTCGTCTTTGGAAGCAGCAGGCTTCTTCTCCTCAACCATGGTTTCTGGGTCAAAAGGCAGTCGCTCTCACAGTGGTGTCGAATTTCTTAGGTCAGCAACAGTTGAAGCCGACAAGGGTGTTGAAATCAAATGTGTGTAAAATAGCAACTGCAACGGCAGAAATAGAATACGTATAGATTGCAGAGCAAGAGACAAACTGCGTGTGTGTGTAAAAATAGGCAGAAGAAAAGCTATTTGCAAGATGTGAGGATCAAAGCTGACCATCGTCAAACCTACTTTTTGTCAGCGGTGTGCTTGCGTGTCGCTCTTTGTAATTTTCGGTGATCTGCGATCAAGCATCAGTGTGTGGAGGTGATGTAGCCACTAACATGGGTGGTGTGCCAGCTGGCTTGTGACAACTTGTCCTTGACTTATCCCTTACGCATTTTAGTATTCTTTTTTCCCCTCATTCGCACAATCAGCATACTTTTAACGCAAGCATAAGAAGGACTTTAGTTATTTTACACATGGCTACATCAATTGGCAACAGACACCGACATCTTGGCGGAGCTCGAGGCGAAGCGCCGGGGACATTCAACAGCTACCCACCCTCTGGCTTCGGCGGAGGGAGAAAGAGTAGGATAGATGTTGGTGGGCAAAGCGAGGAGGCGGATGAGAATGATCCAAACAACAAGGACACGCGGTTAAAGGGAAAGATATCTATGCTCAAAGAGGTTAGCATAAGTATCGGAGACGAGATTCGCGACCAGAACCAGTTTCTGGCTAAAATGGGCGAAGATATGGAGGGCATGGGCGGGCGGTTATCGGCGACAATGAAGAACTTTTATGACATGTGGGCGCGCCAAGGATGTGGGCCGTTCTTTTATCTGACGCTGTTTGCCATTTGCGTTTTCGTGTTTCTCTATATCTACCTGAAAGCCCGGTAGCACCATTCCCAATATTTGACATAAGCCTTTAGATTAGATAGGGTGATGTGTTTGGAAATGGCTTGTATCAGGCCAAGTAAATAAAGTTTGTGGCACTTCCTAAATATGGATTTTTTTTTTTTGTCGCCCTTGTGGTGATCATCTTTCGACAGTCCAAGAACCATATTTTGATTTTAAAAAACTTGATAATACGGTTGGCTATTGAAAGCGCTGCAAGGAAAATAGCAAGCAGTCCAAGACACAAACTCTGCAATAAAACAATATCCAGGGTATTCACAGCTGGTATCCTTCCTATATATAATATAGTTTACGTATTTTGTAAGATTTTGTTTGTCCGTCCACCCGTCCATGGACAACGCTACATAAATTTAGTGAGTGCGCGATATCCAACAAATTTCTGCCACGTTGCAGACATTTGAATATTTTGTATGAAAAGTAGAATTGGTTAGGTGACGTCGCCTAGCATATAGCTTTGTCTGAGATTTTAAGGCTTTCTTCTGCTTTAAATTAATTAAACAGAAATATTTTCTAATATAATACTATGCAATACAACTAAAAAATAATTTAAAAAAAAAACACCAACATGAAACCAGCCGTCTAAAAGTGACAGAGAAACAATTATGTTAGCATTGTATTGTAAAATGCTGTAAAATAAACATACATGTTATTGTAGATGTTATTGGGTAGGTGGCTTTAAAGAAAGTAGATAGAAAGTTATATCAACATAATACACATACCATCATCACTCTACACAAGATTTTAGTACAACGATTTGCTGCCCTGGACAGAAGATAGCATGTAAATTACAGATAGTCTACATCAATATTTTTGCATTAAAAGTGCTGCAAGAAGTGAACCAAGCAGCCCATCACAACAACTACATTAGGAGTAGTAGTCGCCACTACTCCAAATCCAGGAATAAAACCGCTTAGCCCTTTCAAATATTGTTGTTGATAACTAGTAAATAAAAAATAAAAAAATTATTATTGTTGTGTAGAAAATATCTATAGCTCAGCCTTTTCAGCTTTGGCATAATACCTGGACATAAACTCGAAAAAGGCAAACTGGCTGGGAGTTGTGCCATACTCGTAGACAAAATGCGAGGCCAAGAAGGCGCCAAATATGGCCTTGAGGTAGTTGAGAGGTACGCGCTCCAGAATGGTATCAAGGCCAATCTCGCGCAGCAGTCTTGCGGGTAGAGCCTCGTGCATGATCAAACGACGAAGCGGCACGTTGTCCCACAGATTTGTGTCCTCCAGGCTCTTGCGCAGTTCGACAATTGCGACGGAGAGCTCGTCTGAAAGGACAGACTTTGACTTGCTAGTTGCTTTGGATTCGTTCCACAGGCACTCAAACTCACGCGCAGCATTAGCTTCAATAGCGGCTTGCACATCAGCAACATACTCCTGATAAAACACGGGCAGCGAGCCGTCGGCCTGCTTGCACATCAAACGGCTAAAGGCCTCGTCAGTTAGCGACAGAGCAGCCAGAACCTCTAGAGATGACGAAGTCACGCCTCCCTTATTGGCTGACGCATCCTTGAAGAGATGTACGCCTGCCTTCTCTAGACGCAGACGCGCGTCCTGTGTGAAGAAAAGGTTGGCACCCTCCACAACATACTTAAACCGCGCGGTTCCATCATCCTCAAAGAGTTGACCAACATTGTTGATGTCGATGGACTCGGGACGACCACCACAGGGAACAAAAAAGTCAGCGGCAGCCATGCGGTTTAAATGGAAGGTATTGCGGAACGAAAGCCCATCTTGCACTAACGTGCCATCAGGGAGCGTAACCTGGAAGTCGTCAACAAGCACACGGAAGCCTGTAGGGCCAAGCTTCGCAGTGTCAAAGTGCTGGATCATCAGACGTGCGTCGGCCAGGCGAGCGAGCTCACTGCGGTCAATGCCCTGGGGATCGTAAAGCACACCGCTGCCATCAACAATGGCAGTGGTGCGGTCACGACTGATCTTAATCTCATTGGAGCCCAGATCACCGTCGGGACCGCCGGTCTGGAACTTTGTGCAGGTAGCCTCATCAAGCCCGAGCTGGCGCACAAGTCCCAGGACGTACTGATGCACCGAGCGCGTGGTCATGCCGTATGTGTCATGGGGGATGCCGCCCAATGACTGGCTCTTTCCAGTTGTAAAAGCCTTCCAGAAGGGTGCTCCACGTTTGCGTGCGTGCTGGCTGGCCCAATCCATATAACCAGCAGTGCCCTCGTCGGGTCCAAAGAACAGAATCTCGTTGCGGCCAAGGCGATCAACCAGACGGTTTTTAATTCCAGGCGACTCGCCAGTCAGCAGCAAGTCTAGGATGGCATCGACGTACTTCTCAAATGCAGCAAAAGGCCGGTCCTGGGCATCGAGATTAAGTAGGATGGTACCCTTAGAGCCGCCCTCGGGAATGTCCTTGTTCTTCCGGTGCTGTGTGGAGGCCAGTGAGTAGTTCTCGTCAAACAGGGCACGTTGGTTGATAGAGAAAGCCTCTGCGTTGCGTGAGCGCACAATACGGATGCCACCGCGCGCAACGTCCTGGAAGCGCACATGGAAGCCGCGGAACTCGCTACCAATGACTAGCAGCAACCCATAGGGCTTGACGGGGTACTCAATAGCCGGAAGAAAGCCTGGGTCCATGCGGAATGAAAGTGCAACCTTGGTGAGCTGATAAAAGTTGGTTTTAAGTACATGGTCATTAAAGTCGAGCAGGGCGCGCAAGACAGTAGCTTCGTTAACGTTGGTGGTAACGCGAGCAATCTTGAGCTGCAGCTCCTCGGAGGTCAGCGGCGGCTTGTCCTGCAGACGCGTCATGGACAGTGAGACGTGCAGGTTGGTCTTCAGGCGGTCGGCCACAGTGCTGCCGCTGGCAACATCGACGCTGACATGGTGGACATGCGCAAAGTGGGCGTACAGATCCTTAACAAGCTCGCGATGACGCAGCAAGATATCCAGCACCAGCTCGCGGGTAAATGTCTCCTGGCGCAGACGTTTCTTGAGCTTGGCCAGGACCTCGACGTCGGTGGCATCTGTGGGGTCGAGGATCTCGACAAGCGTCGCGTACTCGCTGCCCAGGCGGTTGAGGAAGTGCTGCGCAAAGATCCAGCCAGCATAAGCATATACAGCTTCCTGTACGGACAGCTCGCCAGTCTTAAACTGCGTCTGGAAAGGTGTGTTGGGGATGCAGAAGAGCAAGCTGGCCTCCTTCATGATCTGGCCCACACCTTCCTCGAGTGAGGCAGGCGGCAGCACGGCCGGGGTAAGCAGCGGCGATGCGCTGCTGCTGGTTACGCTGGAACCATTCTCGGAGCCGACAGCCAGATGCCGTGCCAGATCGAGATACAAGCTGATAATTGTGACACCGTTCGAGAACTGCTCGACGTACTTGCGTGATGAGTACATATGATAGTAGTGGTACAGGTCGGACAGAGCCGAGTAGAAGCCTTGCGTGCTGCGCTGGCGGTATCCAAGAACCAGGCGGTAGCCGCCATTAGGCAGCTCGTCCGAGACGATGACGGGACCGGTGCGGGCGAGTACTTTGTCGATCACAGCGCTGTAAAGGTCAAGCACGTGGGGTGTGGCCTTGGCTAGGAACGTGCGATCGGAGACCTGACTAATATCGCGCACGGCATCGCCCTCGGGGCTTGGATTGACAAAATCGCAGGCATTGACAAAGTACGTGCGCAGCGACGCGTCCAGGCTTTTGGAAACCTTTCCGCGGGAGCGATATGACTCGACACGGTAGGCGGTTTGCGGCACGCTGATGTCCAGATACTCGGCGTCAATCCTATTTTCCAACCCAGCCGATGGGAAGCGATAGGACCACAGGGCGCATCAGGTTAGCAAAAGTTGTATGTGATGGGGGTCTGATAAGGGCGTCATGACTGTGACGCGCACACGCACTTGCTGCTGCCTGTTCTGGAGGGGGGGGTGCAGAGGCAGCAAATAGCATGCGTTCCTCAGCATTTCCAGAACAGGCAGCTGCAGGCAGCCAAAAAAAAGCGGGGGTTGTACTTACATCTGTTCAAAATGCAGACCCTCGGTCTTGGAGATGCCAGGAACCGAGTTGTGGATAAACACGGCGCCGCTCTCGTGGCGGCTGTCAAAGGTAATGCGGACGGGGCCAGCCTTGTTGATGTTTGAAAGCTGCGCGCCATACAGCGATGTGATGTGGCCGGCAACAGTGGCGGGGTTCTCAAGCATGAAGTACATGTCGTCCAGGCCTAGTACATCGTAGAACCACCCAACTTGCGTGTCAATCAGGTGCCTTGGGATGCAGTCTTCCTTCTCGAGAATGGCACAAACTTGTGCGCGGTGCTCCTGCTTGCCAGAGTAGACGTTGTCCGTATAGTCTCCATCGGAGACGGCTGAGAGGGGATCGGCGACCGTCATTGCAAAGAAAACTTGCTGTGTGTGATAGTAATGGTGGTGTATGTCTGTGTGCGTGACAGAGGCGACGCTTGGCAAAAAACAAAAGAAAAAGATGAGACTGGAGGAAGTATGTGCTTGTATTTCTCTTTACAAGAGCTAGGCGGAAGGCGCCAGGCTGCAGACTCTTTATACGCGCGTATGGGGGGGGGGCAATCTTGCAAAACCACGCAAAGCATTGCATCACCGCCACCGAGTGTTGCGTACACGGCGCCAAAGAGCAACTGCCAGCAGTGACAGAAAACACATTACGCCCCCCACCGCCCCCTTGCCCGACGTCGCTGGCGTGCGTCTCTCTCCCTCGTGGGCTGCATTGCTATTGCTGCCCTGGCGCGGGGAAAGCCGCAAGATCCGCTCGCCCTTCTGGGAATCCCTTGCTCGTGCGCGCGCGTGCCCCGACGCTGTCCACTGTTATTGACAGCTGGTCTGTGCGCAGGAGGGGCAGCCGCACTGCTGCAGATTGCCGCGCCTCAGAATAGTTGCCCCTGTTCGTCTCGGCAACACCGCTCGTGCATCCAACAGCAACCGCCAGATGCCGCGGCTTTTTCGCAGGCTTTGTTGTCATTTCCAGATTCGTAACCAATGGTAGCTGCCATGATTTCCGCTCCTCTGTTGCCTGCTCACACCGCCCAACAAGACATGGAAATGTAGATTGAGGCTGTTTCCGTCTTCCAGTGCAGGTGGCCCGTGCGCAATCCGCATTGTGCTTTGATGGCAGTAGGAACATGTGTGTCATCTACCGCGGCTGATTTGCCCACCATTTCTCAGCGCTGCGGCGTACGCCGTGCTGCCACGTGGGCCGCCCGCGGCGTAGCAGCGGCCTTTCCAGATGGTTACTGCCTTCCTTGATCCGCTTTGCAGGCCACGGTCAACAGTGCACGTTTGCTCTCAGGCTGTCCACCGCACGTGCCCTGGTGGCGCCTTTCAATGCGATGTGGTGCGATCCCTCCCGCCTCTGTCGTGCCATTTCCTGCCGTCGCCATGCTTATCAACCTTTATCGCCAGTGTCTCCTGTATACACCCTCTTTTGTTGTACACAAGCACTTTATTGTTGCCATGCGCAACAACGCATTGTTGCACCACCGTGTAGCTCTGCCCTCTTCCATGCAAAGGACCAAGCACTGGCCTGCCTCTCGCAAGCTTGCTCTCCACACACTGTTTCTGGAATGTCACCACCCCTGCGTTGCTTGCCCTTCCCACGCTGCTCTCGCACGTCAATCTTTCCCAGTTCCTTTCTCTCACCACCCTGATTTGATACTCATACTATAATTTGCTAAAGTATTAGCGTTGGCGTATAATTATTTTGGCAGAATTAGGTGTGGCGGGTTTGCGCCATTCAGGCGGTGCGTTTGCGCATGGTTGTAGGGGTCATTGGCAGTGTGATCGGCGTTGGTGTTGGTGGTGGATTAGGAAGCAGCTAATGACAACTACACATGTCCTGCGACATGGGTAGCAGTCGCAGTCAACAGCACTGGCAGTGAAAGCCAAAGAGAATCAGTGTCTGCAAGTTGTGCAAGGTGTTCTTTTTTCATGGAATTGAGGAGACAGGACATTAGACGTATTTAGGTAGTACATTTATGTGCTTTCTACCGATCCTTGAGCTATACGTCAATTCTGGACCCTTGTAGCTGACTCAGTATTCATCTTGTTGTGTAGATGTCATATCATTTGTAATGCATTGACAACCAGCGACCACTAAAAAATTATTCTCTTAAGCCTACATATATTTGATTCATAGGCGCAGAGGCCGGCGGCAAAGCAGCATTGAGCCGACATCATGGTATACATATGGTAGTGTTTGCAGGCAACAGTTTTTTCTATTGTTTCATTAGTAAAGGAAAAATCCTTAAACTCTAAAACTTTACCACAGGAAAGAACAGCAACAAATTTTAAACATAATAGAATATTCTGGGGTTTCTACTATTAGAATTTTACATTACTGACACAAGGTAAGGCGCTGATCTGTATAAACTGACCATTAAATAATATTCAGCACAAAATAACAAAGATGTTTAACTAATTTACCATTTATTCACTTCTATGCTTGGTTGCGCTTGTGTATCTAGTAGAATCCGACACTAATACTCAGTAATTGGTCTGCAGAGATGGTCTGAAACCATGCCCCATCCCTGGAAAGGGTCTGCGGCGCATGCTCATCGAACAAGGCTTCCGCGTCCTGCGCATTGATGAATTCAAGACGTCAACTTGGTGTCTGTACTGTGGAGAAGAAAAACTCGAGAAGTTCATTGATGATAATAATCCGCGGCCGCACAGACGAGCCGAAACGCCAGTTATTAGGAGTCATGCTGTCCTATGTTTTAACAACATTAAATGTATAGGACGGATGATTGATTATGTGACTGGCTGGCTGTGTCCGCGGATTATTGACCGCGACCTCGCTGCCTGCCTGAACTTCAGGCATATTGTGGATAGACTGCGGGAGCATGGTAGTGTTTCTGAGCACTTTATGCACCCAAGACGTGCAGGTAATGTTCTTGCAGTGGCTCCTGACGATGGATCCCCTACAAGGCACCAGCGGACAGAATAACCATACACAAACCTTGCGGCCTTTAACGATTCCACGCCTGACTACACCCTCCTTTACGGACATACGGGCGACATTAAGGTAAGTTGGATGTGTTGTGTTGTGTATTATTGGTATGACATTGCTAGAAATGTCTGAGTCTATTCAGAACTGCTACTAATATGTTGCTGTTCTGTTTCTTGGTCTTTTCTTATCTGCCAACGCCAACTACGCACGCCAATTAAACAAGACCACTCGCTGCCAAAAATTACCTTGACTGACGCAAATATTATTTTTTTATGTGCCAATAGTTTTCTTAAAAACTGTAACATCTAATATATAGAATGTTTAACTGTCCATGTCGTCAAGCTTTTCCATAAGCAGAAGACGCTCTACAACAAGCTCTGATTACCATAGTAGACGACGACGTAGGCGGTTGAGCCGGATCAGTCGCTTTTTGTACCCCAGCTTCTCCCATTCCTTATCTGCATCCTGCTGGATCTCCTGCTGTCTCCAGCGAGGACACGGCGCCGTCATCAGCACAAGCTGCGATGGAATTCCATACTTTTTTGCAAGCTTCGATACCGTCCAGCGTGCCGGATCTGTATTACGAAGTTTGACCAGCTCACGCTTCTCCTCGTCCGTTAGCG
>KZ303502.1:333282-377391 GCA_002705745.1 Coemansia reversa NRRL 1564
GTTTTGAAAGAACAACACAATAACAAAATAAAGTAGGGTTAAGGAAGGGGTTGAAACGACTGGCCATGGATGTTGACGTTTTTTTCGTACCCTCGTAAATTGACTCGGTTCGAGTCGACATTGTCATTGAAGCCGAATCGTATATGCTCTAGCACTCCCTCTCCATGGCTCTGAATAGTCTCTATGGAGGCAATCTTCCTCTGCATCTCTGCATTTCGCTCTTTGTATTTTTTTTTTTTTGGTCTTCAATACTTTGAACCAACCTTTATATATTTTTCTCTACATTTCGTTTGTGCTATAGCAGTGGCATAATCTACATTTCGTTTGTGCTATAGCAGTGGCATAATTTTGCAAGAATGGGTGGTGCGCTTGTGTTCTGGGTTGGACTCCTTATATGTGGCGTCTGTGTCGGGGCAATGTTCACATTCAAGAGTAGGTCAGACCCGACACTCTGGCGCACGTGCACGATTCTTTCACTAACGTGCTGCTACCTTATGTGGGCTATTACGTATCTAGCGCAGCTCCATCCTATTATTGTGCCAAAGCGGGATGACCTAAGGATTGACCTGTAGCCTCTGTCTTGGATGTAGAAATCCGCTTGTTTGGACTACCTGCTGCCACTGTAGCTGGTATTTTCTGCTTAGTTTGCAAGGACTTTTTTCTTTTAAAATTTTTATCTTTCTTGTGGAAGTTTAGATGTAGTTAATGCATGCTACCAAGTGTTAGGAACTATAAATGCACTTGGATAGGTGTTCTGGATACCATAGTGGGGGTGAATGCTGGGAACTGCAAACCTAGGTTTTGTTCTCTTTTTGCATTGCAGATGCAGCTGAAGGTAGAGGTCTAAATAAGCTCGTCCTAGCCCGCAGAATATTGCACGCCTCTCCCTGCCCATACTACGCCATTCTCATTAAGGGGTTTAATAAAGCAACTTATCAATCAACCAACAAAAATTAATCGAAACCCCCAAGAAACCCAAACTAGGACCACAAATCATGTTCTGTATTTTGTATTTGCATTAATACTAATTATCCTACACTTTCTTGCTGACCCGCTTGCACAATAATCTGTAATTTTGGTTAGAGAAACAAACGCAAAGGATTAGACGATGGAGGTGGTTGATCGCCAGGCAGCGCTTATCAGCAACTACGAGGCTCTTTTAGTGCTTCGTGAGGAAGATGAGCGACACAAGGAATCCCGTCCGAGGTCGCAGACCAAATACTCAGAGAATGTGACGACGCTGATGTTTGAGGCGCTAGAGTATCTTAACAACACACCATGCTCGTCTCAGTCGGCGGACCAGATTATAGCGCTAAAACAACAACTTGGCGGCCTTGATCTGACCAAGGCAGAAATTATGCAGATTATAAACCACCGACCAAAGTCGCTGGTTGAGTTGCATCTGATTGTTGAGGAGTGCGATGAGCGGTTCAGCGTAGAGGAGCTTGAACGTATTGTAGAGACGATACTGGAGACATTACCATACGGGGAGGCTGAAAATGACGATGGTGGTGATCAGAACAGCGATGGGATGGTGGTCGAGTAGGGTAACGACGACGACGAAATGATGGATATTGCCAGCGGCGGCGAGGGCCAAGTGTAGCATAAACTTTAGTCACCAATTGCTACTAGGGTGCCGCTAGTAAATGATACAGAAGCCTCTTAGATCTATGGTGTTAGGCAGGTTTTTTTTTGTATTATTTACAAGTTCTGAGAATAAAAGCTAAGCAACCTTGTCCCTGGTTCAGAATAGTGATGACTGTCTCTGAATGTTGTTCTTGTAATGTTGCGTCTTGGACTGCTTGCAGCTTTTCTTGAAATTTTTTGAATGCCAATAAATTGGTTTATACTATTTGTATTTTACATGTAAACTTCCATCCAAGGTAGTGGATTGTTGTTCTAATAACTTGTGTAGTAGTATTGTGTTTATTTTGATATAACTTTCTATTTGCTATCAAGTCATTTTTCCAAAAAAAAAAAAAAAAAAAAACTTTAATTGCGCTTATGCTTCTTTTTCCTACGCCATTCATGATAATGTTATTTAGCGAGTTTTAAAAGCGTAGTTAATAATATAAATAAGAAAAGAGAAAGCGTAAACAATATTAGAGACCTAATGTTTCTTGTCAGCCTTTCTTGAGAGACGATGCTTTTATATGCTCAACCGTCTTTCCTGTAGCTATCGCCGATGGCGGTAGCGTGCGGGAGGAGGGTCCTTGTGTGGCAACCGCCTTATCGGTCACTACACGCTTAGAAGGTTTCCGCCAACTTATGTCGGACTTCCGCCCAAGCCGTAAGCTGCTGCGGCTTCCTCCTAGGACAATAATACAGCGCTTGCACGATTGTTTCTGGGTTGATTTAAATAGTTAGTTTTGTGTTTTTAATGTTTTTTATTTGTGTCGCGCAATACTGCATTAGCGATTATTTTTAAAATTAGTTTAAAGCATAAGAGCGCAATAACCTATGAATAAAATATCCTCACAATGCTAAATGCTATGTGGATGTTGCCTAACCATTTCTACCTTTCATACAAACCAATCAAAAGACCACGACGTGACCAATATCTATCGAATATTATGCATTAACTCATTCTACTTAATGTTGTTCCCATGGTTGGTTGTTCGGTAGGCCAGAAAAAAGCTAGCAAAATGCGTAATAAATAACAGTTCATATTTAGCGGGGGGACTAGCATCATAGATTTAGCAGGCTTCTTTATCACGCGAAGAATTCAGCAGTGACCCATTTCCGAATGCCACATGGAGGAGCTAGACTTTGTGAAAATAGCTGATTTTGAAAATGAATCATGCAGGGTTTAATAAAAACACTGAAGACACTTTGATATTGACATTGAGTATATTTAGCAAGGAGTAGTTGTATAGACGCAGCGCAGAGTCAATGTTCTACGATCTAAACATTGCGCTGCCGGATGCAGCAGGCAAGCCAAACGGCCATCTGAGCAGTGTCGAGTGGGCGCGGGTTGCGCAGACAATTGAGCAGGCGCGGGTATTTGGGTACTCAGTGGTGGCGCTGAATCAGACGGTGCAGGGGCGATTAGTGCCAGAGCACCTGGAAGTGTGGAGATCGGTGCCTGTGTTCAAGAACGCAGTGCTGGGCTGGGAGCGCAAGACGGGCGCGCGGACAGGTGAAGTAGTGGCAGGGCGGGTTCCGCGGGGCAAGATCCGTATTCTACGCAGAGTTACGGCAGTGATTGCCGACGCAGCACATGGGCACACTCTTGGTAGCAGCGGTCCGACGGCAAACGAGTACGACGTTGTGGCAGTGCAGCCGGCATCGGAGAAGATTATGCTTGCAGCCTGCAGTGGCGTGTGGGATGCAGTTGATATGGTGGCGCTGGACATGGGCGCGCGGTGGGGGTTTTTCGCAAAGCACAAGACGGTTGGCCAGGCACTGGCAAACGGGCTGTCACTGGAGATTGCATACTGGCCTGCTCTGGCGGACGCGACGACACGGCAGCAGTGGGTAAGCAACGCAGCTGGTGTTGTGCGCGCGACGCGGGGTCGCGGACTGGTGTGGACGAGCGGCGCGCGCCAGGCGCTGGACTTGCGGACGCCTTACGACATTGCAAACCTCGGCGAGGCGCTTCAGCTCAACGGGGATCTGTCAAAGCGCGGGCTTAGCGCCAATGCGCGCGCCGTACTGATGCATGCGTTCACACGGGCCGATACGCTGCGGGCGGTTGCTGCGGTTAGGCGTCTGCCGGCGGAAGATGAGGTTGAGCGCGAGCCCAAGCGATCTCGCACAGGCGGTAGCTGAGTTTCTGGCAGGGGCAGTAGCCGTGTTTCCTGCAAGAACGACTGGCACGCATTCAATTTCCGCCTGATGGATGTGGGGAAGAGTTTCTCACACGCCACGGAATAGCGCCTGTACGCTCCGCAGTTGCTTTTCTGCTTCACTTTTACACAATACATAGTAATTATTGTACCACGGCAGATGAAAGCGATGGAGCACTTACTAGCAACTGCTTCTAAGAGTGGCCTTGACCTCGAGGACCTGCGCTTTGCGCAGATAATGGATCGCGCTGATCCTCTTGCCCGACTGCGCAATGAGTTTGCGATTCCGACTGTCAACCAGGCCACTGGCCGCGACGCCGCAGACGGCAATGGATTGTGCGTATACCTGTGCGGGAACTCTCTTGGCCTGATGCCCAAGCAGTCCCGCCGCATTCTCAACGAGGAGATGGATGAGTGGGCAACCAAGGGCGTCATGGGGCACTTTCACCATTCTAAAGGCCGCCCATGGGTTGGGTACCGCTCGCAGATTGTCGAGAAGATGGCTCCAATTGTGGGTGCAGAGCCAGTCGAAGTTGGCGTTATGAACACGCTGACCACCAATCTGCACCTGCTTCTAGCGGCGTTCTACCGGCCCACGGACCAGCGCTACAAGATTCTGATTGAAAGTAAGGCGTTCCCGTCCGACCACTATGCCGTCGAGTCGCAGATCAAGTGGCATGGCCGCCCTGCAGATGCATTGCTGCTCGCGGAGCCTCGGCCTGGCGAGCACACGCTGCGTACAGAGGACATTCTGTCTCTTATTAGGCAGGAGGGAGCAAGTATTGCCGTGGTGATGCTGAGCGGGGTGCAGTACTACACCGGGCAAGTGTTTGAGATGGATAGGATTACCGCTGCGGCGAAGGCTGCCGGCTGTGTGGTGGGCTGGGACGTGACACATGCAGCTGGCAACGTGCCTCTCAGCCTACATGACTGGGGTGTGGACTTTGCCTGCTGGTGCTCATATAAGTACCTGAACTCTGGGCCAGGAGGTATCTCGTGCTTTTTTGTCCATGAGCGCTATGCACACGATGCCGATCTGCAGCGCCTCACCGGGTGGTGGGGTCACGATGCAGAAAGCCGCTTTGACATGACCAACCAGTTTGTGCCCGGTGTTGGCGCAGCCGGGTTTGAGGTCTCCAACACACCCATTCTCGTTGCGGCCACACTGCTGGGGTCATTGGACGTGTTCTCAAAAACAAGCATGGAGGAGCTATGCAAAAAGTCTGTTTTGCTAACTGCTTATCTCGAGTATCTACTACAGACACGCATTGGCAACAGGGTCGAGATTATCACCCCTGGTGAGCACCGGGGCGCACAGCTCTCGCTCCTCTTTGCGTCGGAGATCTTTGAGCACGTGTTTGGCATGCTGATGAGTGCCGGCGTGATCTGCGATGAGCGCAAGCCGAACTGTATTCGCCTGGCGCCAGTACCACTGTACAACACTTTCAGCGACGTGTGGTGGGCAGTCGACGTCATACATGCAGCCCTTTACACATCCAGAGACTGATGATCTATCGAATGCAGTCACTGTATTTTTACTAAAGTATTAGCGTTTAGAAAATATTATTTTGGCGTCATTTGGTATAGTGGGTTTGCGCCATTTAAGCAGTGCGTTTTCGTTGCAGGTGGAGGTGTTGTTTGTGCACAGTCGGAGAGGTCGTTGGCAGTGTAGTTGGCATTGGTGTTGGCGGTGGAGTAGGAAGCAGCCAATGGCAACTACACATGTCCTGCGACATGGCAGCCAACAGCACTGGCAATGAAAGCCAAGGAGAATCAATGCCTGCGAGTCGTGCAAGGTGTTCTTCTCTTATAGAATTGAGGATACAGGCCATTGGATGTATCCACATCTCACCACACCCTCCTTTACGGGCATACGGGCGACATTAAGGTAAGTTGGATGTGTTGTGTTGTGTATTATTGGTATGACATTGCTAGAAATGTCTGAGTCTATTCAGAACTGCTACTAATATGTTGCTGTTCTGTTTCTTGGTCTTTTCTTGTCTGCCAACGCCAACTACACACGCCGACTACACAAGACCACCCACTGCCAAAAATTACCTTGACTGACGCAAATATTATTTTTTTTATGTGCCAATAGTTTTCTTAAAAACTGTACGCTTTGAGCATGCGTGATTAATTTGATTCTTTTACGCGCTTCTAGATCTTTTTCTGCCTTGAAGCGCTTTAGAAATGATCCGTGTCTCCAGTATTTGTATCATTGTTCACTGCGCTTTTGCTTTGGGTAATCATTCCGCTAGACACGCTTGTATTCGAGACAACGAGAAATGGACGGTGAAGACTGGGACGAGACGGCAGCAGAGGCCCAACTGCGCGACATGGAGCGCGAGTGGGAGGCTCAGGCTTCGGGAAGCCTCGACTACTATGCCGTGCTGAATGTATCCCGGCAGGCTACGGATGAGGAGGTGCGCGACTCGTACAAGCGCATGAGCCGGCGGTTTCACCCAGATCGGCACCACGACAGCGAGAAGCGCGAGTGTGCGCAGCGGCAGTTTCACGACATCCACCGCGCTTACGAGGTGCTAACCGATCCACGCAGCCGGATGGCGTACGATCAGCTTGGTGAGGAGGGCCTTGGGGTGAGCAAGGCTGTCGGGCACAAGGTGCGGTCGGCCCGTGACTTGCAGGCGGCATTTGAGCGCGAGGCGCGTAGGCGGCGCACAGAGGAAGTGGAGCAGTGGACCCAGTCAAAGTCGAAAATTACCGTGGAGCTTGACAGCAAACGGCTGACGTCGCTTATCATTCGCGACGCGCTGGCTCGGCAGGGCGTGCGACACGTGGCGCTGAGCGACATGGTGGGGTTGGGTGGCATGTTTATGAAGCACTCGTTTTCTGCAGACCTGGCCACTGGGCTCTCGGGCTCTCTTACAGGGCAGATGTTTTCGCGGAGTAAGCACGGGTCGGGCAACGTCGTGGGCACGCTTAAGTATTCACCTGGGACACAGTCGTGGGCGTCGATCAGCGTGCCTGCGCTGCCGCCCTATGCCATCACGTTGAAGTCCATGCACCAGCCATCGCTGGAAACGTTCTGCTCAACGCAAGTTGTGCAACACACGCCGAGTTTGTCAACGCCGCCTTCGGCTACGGTCACTTGTGGAAGGTTGCTTTTTGGCACAACTACGGGGACTATGACCATGCGCACAGGCAACCAGTACGCGCTGGGCTCGTTCTGGGCTGCCAGCCCGACGCGCGTGCCACACAAGGTCGCGGGTACAAAGAACCTTGGACGAATGCTGCCACGGGAGCCGAGTGGTGTGACCCTGGGTCTCGTGGGGAAGCACGGCGACCACAATAGCTTTTCTGCCGATGTCACGGCTGGTGTCCAGCATTCGTATGTCACCGCCAGGTACACGCATCAGATCGATCCGCACTTGTCTATTACAGGCGGTGCCGTGCTGGTCGGCCTGGGTGCGCCTGCTCCTGATGGCCCGTATCTTAGGATCAGCGACAAGGATGACGTCGGTTTTTCAGGTGCTCAGTTGCCAGCCGCGGGGCTCCAGCGTCTTGGTGACGTCTCCGCAAGTGTCGAGATGTACGCCGAGGTTGACAGCTGGACGCGTTTGCAGTGGAAGGTCGAATTTGGCCTGGCCTCGGGTGTCAAGGCGACAGTCGCCATGCACCGTCTTGGGCACACAGTTCAGCTGCCGATCCTTTTGTCGCCGCTTCCCGAGCCGCTGGTAGCCGTCTGTGCTACATTGCTACCCATGGCCGCCGCACTCGGCCTGCACTACGCTGTGCTAAGGCCGCGGCGTCAGCGCTTTATCCAACAGCAGATGGCCGATCTTAAGGAAGAGCAGCGCTCGCTGCTGTTCCACCAGAAGCGCCGTGCCGAGGAGGCCGTGCGGCTTATGGCAGTCTCTGTTGACCGCAGCCGCGAAGATGCTCGCGCGGCTGGCGGCCTGGTCATCGAGATGGCGCTGTATGGTGATCTGCCTTTTGGAATTGCTGCTCAGGACTCCAACCCGCTGCACGCCATGCTGGAGCACGCCAATGCATCTCGACGTGCCCTGGGCTCCACTGACGAGTCCCGTGCATGCGATGTCACGCTGCCTCTTCAAGCGCTTATCACAAACGACCAACTTGTCATCGCAGGCGGCGCAAGCAAGCGCTCGCTGCCGGGCTTTTATGACCCTGCCTTCGGCTTGCCAAAGTCGCTATTTGTGCGCTACCGCTTCCGGTCCAGGCTACATGAGGCTCTTGTTAAGGACGAAGAGCCCCTGGCCATTCCACTACGGTCGCATTGTCTGGCCGAGCAGTAGTGGGAACCAAGTCCTGTTAGATCTTGTTGTCCTTCTTTTCGTTGCCTCCAGCTGGGCACGTGACTTTTGTCTGAAGTGCATCTTGTTGATGCAAACTTTGTTTCTTGGCGGTGATTGTCCTCTTTCTTCCTTGCTACGCTTACCTCAACAGTTCTCACCTGGTGCCTGCTGAAAGTCAAAGTTCATTTACTTCTAACTCTTCCGAATCCGCTGTTTGCACTCAAATGCCTGCTTGGGCAGCATTCTTGTGTAGCCCACAGCACAGCACAGCCAGACTCCGCCGCTGCTTATTGCGCCAGCATCTCTCGACAAAGACACACTACGACGAAACCGTAGTCTACAAATATGCCAGCCAAAATATCAAGCCCGTCAGCATCGGCCAATTGCTAAAGTACCGCCGCCTGCCGCTTTCGGCCGAGAACATACTCGACTCGGTCACCTATTCGCAGGCAGAGCTGCCCGTGCGTCTGGCTAAGCGCGTGATATCGTTCCACCGCTTGCCTTTCATTGTTGGCACCAACCCGCACATCTCGCAAGTCTATAACCGCTACTACGAGGCATTTGACCGTCTGCATGCCTTTGCACCGATCAACGACCTGCACTCCGAGTGGGTGTTTTCCCGCACACTCGAACACCAGACGCAGCTGCTAATCGACGTCATTCCCGAAATCGCTCAGGGTTTCCTTGAGTGCAAACAGTACATGCCACGGGAGGAGCGAACTGCCTTTATCAATGACCTGATTCGTTCTCGCATCGGTCTTCGGGTTATCGGCGAGCAGCATGTTGCGCTGTCGTTTCAGTTTCGCGACGAGCAAAAGGCTGCAGAAAAGCGCCCCGACCTCCGCGCTGCGAAGCCGTCTTCTGTGGATGATGTCTGGGTTGGCACCATTCACACAAAGCTTATGCCTGCACGCATGATGGAGCAGTGCGCACAGATGGTGCAGAATATGTGTGAAATGCACTACGGCACCGCTCCGAGCTACTATGTGGATGGCGACATCAACGAGACCATCAGTTATGTACCATCCCACTTTGAGTACATCACATGTGAGTTGCTGAAGAATGCCTTCCGTGCCACTGTGGACTTTAGTAGCAAGTCTGCTCGCTCTTCGCATCCGCCCATCCAGATCACCATAACAAAGGGCGAGGGGTATGTCGGTGTGCGCATCAGAGACCAGGGCGGCGGCATCTCAAAGCAGAACATGCGAAATGTATTCGAGTACTCCTGGTCGTCGCTCCAAGAAGCCGACTCTGTTGACGATCATGGTAAAAGCGGCCAATCGATGGCCGGGATGTCGCTTCAAACAAACCTCGCCCTACAACAGGGCCTCGGCGGTCCAATAGCTGGCCTTGGATTTGGCCTGCCTATGGCGCGGCTCTATGCCGAGTACTTTGGCGGGTCGCTGGACATTGTTTCCATGGAGGGATACGGATGCGATGTGTTTCTCAGGCTGCGCAGCATAGAAGGCAGCGTCGAAGACAAGCAGATCTGAGCTAAATGTGCTGCCAAACCCCAAAGTGTGTGCAGCTCCCATTATCATCCCTTATATCAACAACCTTATTTTCAGCAAAACAGTACGTGGGAAGAGAGGATGTCCTGTCAAAGGACCATCATCTAACCATTCCTTCATATCGGCATTCGGCAGGCGAGTAGCAGCAACAGGGCCATAAGATGGTAAAGGCAGTCAAAGGCACTTTCATTGAATGCGATTCAGCCGCACGCGAAGTGCTGCTAAAACTCAACAGCAAAGAAAAATTCATTATCGAAGACCTCGACAGTACACACCTGTTTATTAACTCGACACATCTAAAGAGAATACAGGTTGTGTTAGACGAGCTGATGGACGCCAACACTTACAAAGCGAATGTAGTAAAATAGATGTCTTTATTTCGAGTTTAAAAGAATACAAGGATAGGATTTATAAGCGCCAGGAGTAGTATTGCGCAACGACGACGATAGCCTGCTAGTGTAAAAGAGTGTGGTCCACAGCAATTACTACCACGCGACCCCCCTCGCATCCAACAATAAGCTGCTGGTTGGACGTGCCGCTCCAGGCAACCGAGCATCCGCAGGACGGAAGCTCAAACTGGCGGACAATGCCCAGCGTATGGACCTCAAAGATGGCCACACGCGAATCCATGCTCACACATGCGCCGTATTTCCCATCGTGGGTCAGTGCTATGTCGCGGAGGCAATGTACTAACCTTCGCGTGCGCAAGCGGCGCCCGTTAATGTCATAGACGTGTAATGCACCCACTTCTGCAGCACCGCCATCAATATACCCAGGCCGGGCTGCTAAGCCAATGTCGCGGTCGCTGTTGGCGGCAGTGTTATTGTTGCCTGATTGAATACCAGCGTGTGCCTCTTGCACAGTTGGTCCGCTACCAGCCACAAGCTGCAGCATTGTCATTGCATTTTGACCCACAGCACGTACAGGATCAAGCTTGTCGCAGTTCTCATTCACATCGGCCGATCCTGACACGCTGTAACAGACTATTAGTGCCTCAATGCTAATCAATACTCGTTCAACCCGTGAGTACCGCGTGTGGTTGCGAGGAAAGGGCAACACAAAATCGTCAGAACTGCCGTCGTTTCCGTCACAGTATGCAGGAACAAGTGTGCGCAGATACTGGCCAGTTTTCGCAGCCCACAATATCACAGTGCCATCTGACGAACCGCTCGCTACAAGATCGTGATCTGCATCTATAGCTGCATCCAGAACTGCCGCATCGTGACCGTGCAGAACATGATACACAGCCCATGAACCCGGCCTGATGTCGCCGGCTATGCTAGAGTCATCCCGCACAATGCTACCTGTATAAGCAGCCATGCTTGTGTGGCCGACGCTGGGGTTCATCGGATCTGCCATGCCTGCAGCAAACAGAAGAGGCGCATTGGCGCTAGTTAGCCCAGCTTCAGAGTCAAACAAAGCTGCAGAGCCAGTCCTGGGTCTGCTGGTCACCCACCCAGCCTCGCCGCCCAAAACAACCACGGTCCCTTGCGAGGACCCGACCACAGCATACAAACCATCGCTGCTAACACCCACACACGACGGTGGGTCAGGAAGGTACGTACTGGACGATTCGTTTATTGGCTCAAGGAGCCGCGCAGCCAACGGAATGTAAATGTTTGGATCAGCAGTCGCGTCCTCATCGGTGGCAGTGGCCCCAGCGACGGCGGGGTGTTTGCGGCGTGTGCTGTGTTGACTCTGGGTAGTCTGTCCGGCTGAACTGCTGCCGCCTCCAAACAGCCCGGCAAGTGCGCGCATCGAAGATGTCGTCACATCATGCTTGACTGCTTTACCAGTGCTCGACAGACTGCTGATGCTTCTGTCGCTATCATTTGACATGGCGCCTACCGCCGCAGATGCATAGGCGTTGGTCATCCCAATGCTGCGGCTTGTCGACAAGATTATATCTGATAGTGAAGCTTGCTGGTGCAGCTCATGTTCGGACTCAGTACCACTACCATTGCCAGTGAGCCGTGTGCGTCGGACTGCGCTGTCCAGATGTGCACATGTAACAAGATGCCCTGGCATTTCAGGAATAGTTGCATACGATGTCGGTCGCCCAAGTGCATGCACCAGACGTTGGCTGAGGCTAGGCGGGCTGGCAGCAGCAAGTGCACAGTAGCCCTCCACAACAGGTTCCACCACAAGCTCCAATCGGCGATTTTCGTCGGTGAGCATTGCAAGATCATACACAAATACGCGCCCAACAATGTCTACAACGGTGACCACCTCGGCTGCCACCGGCTGCCTACGGCTGCCAATATCTGAACCGCCACGCGCTGCTGATAGAGGTAGAGCGCCGGGAGGGCAGGGCTGCATGCTTGGCCACAGAACAGGCCCCGCAGGAGCGCCGCTGCTGTCAAGGGACGTCAAAGTTGCGCGCCGTGAACAGCCAACAAAGGCTATGTCTGTACCAGAAACCTGCAAAGTAAACTGCTGTACCGCTCCGGATGGAGTGGTTAGTGGTACATGAAGTGGATCTGGAGTGCGGACATGGCGTGCTGGGTGAGGCTGGGTAAACAACTGTGCGGGCGTCTGGCCAAAGTAATGGATTTGGCTCTCAATACTGGCCCGCTCCATAGGATCCTGAACCGCATCGATGTTAACTGCGCCCTCGTATGTTAAATAGTAGAACACGTTGTGCGCTTTTGCTGCTTCGGCGCCGCGCTGCTTGTACCCAAATATAAGATCAATCCATTTGTGCAGCGTTGCCGAAACATAATCAGACTCTAGTGCCTGGCGGTTAATGTGAATAAACTCCTCTGGTGTCGCAGCCCAGGGCGGCAGTTTGACGTCGCCCAGGCGCGTGCCATCCTGCTTTTTGCCAAGGTTCAACCCGTTGTGGTTGGTCAAAAACTCCGGCATGTAGAAAAACTCGGGGATAAGCTCCTTGACATCGCCCGAGCCAGTCATGCATGAGTTCCATGCGTCGCCAACCGAGTGGAACTGGCGGTCGGCGTGATCAAACTTGCCGCTTTGAAGCAGAACGTGTACCGATGCAAATGGCTCTGCACGGAGAAGATAGTAGGCCACTGTCGCCGCAGATGAGTAATGCGTTCCATACAGAAACTTTTTTATTCGCCCTGTGGGGTCCTCAAAAGACTCGTATCGCTCGATAAAATGACGCAGCCGCTTCTCGTTTAGTGCGCCAATGGGTCGCGATAGATCGCGGTATGTCTTGGGACTCTGGAGGTCGAGCCATTTGCTACTGTAATCTCGGATAATCCACGGAAACACTGGATACTGCGACAGATCGTTGTATGACCTGCCAGCAGCAGTGTTAAGAGCCATGAGGTAGTCAAAGTTACTCATCTCGCCGCGTTGCCAGCGCTCGGTTAGTCGGAGTCTGCGCACAAGAACCTCTGGCGGACGGATATCCGAGAGTGACAGGCCTTGGTTCACTGTCTGTAGAGAGGTTAACTTCCAAACAAGTTGCATCCGTGCCTTCTTGTTCGGAATGTTCAAAAGAATGGATGTGCGGTCCCTAAAGAATACCTCAATAGCAGAGCTGCGCATCATAAAGCGCCGGAAGTGAATTTGCTTAATATCTGAAAGTGGCCAAGAAAAATCGCGGTTCAATTCTGCGTATATTGCCTGCGGTACGTCGCTTCCAGCCGCCCCCGGCTTGCCGGCGTGTCCTGAGTTATTGGAGGCATCGGCAGGTCGTGATGCGCTGTCAGCGCCTCTGATGTAAGCACGGCCGCCCGTGTCGCGCTCAACTGCGAAGCGCAACTGTGATTGAGACAGCTCCACATGCCCATGTACCGCCCCAAGCAAAGCAATACGTTCTCCAGAAATACGAAAGTGTGATGTTTCCAATTCAGCCGTCGCTGCAACCACGCTGAGATCCTCGGGCGTGACCAGATTCCAATCCTCGTCATCGTTACCGTCTGGCCCGCGTCCCTCTACGGAATCCATCCCCGAAACGCTTAGTGACAGATGTGGGGCATCATCATCGCTGTCAAATCCTTCTCCTCCCTCAATCTGACGCTGGCTTTTGGCTGTGCGGCGCTGCCCAGTCTTGTCGCGGCGATCTGCAGCCAGGGCATGGCTTTCGCAGTGAATGTTCCGCACCAGACGCCGGCGCATGCGATGACTGTTCTCGAAGGAGTCAATGATCCAGTGCTGCCCTTCTAAGCGCACAGGATTGACTAACCTGCGCCCCATTTGCCAGGGACCACGTGGCGCAGACAACAGCTGCAGTCTGCGGCGCCAGATTTGTGACCATTGCCCAAAGGATCTGCTTAGCTCGTCGACCCTAACTGCAGATGTCTCGTCCGCCTCTATCGGCAACGTGCTGCTGGCGACAGATGTTTGTGCTCCTTTAACTTCGCGCATCTGCTGTGCATCAGACCTCTGTGAACGCACAAGGAATTCGTGTAAGACGGATGCAAAGCAAGTCTGCGACGAAGCAGCTTGCTGCATCTCCTTCTCTTCCATGGCACGCATCGCTGGCATAAATTCTGTACGGTACAAATCCTGCCACTCGGTCGATCTCACAAGACGCAAAAACCATCCCCAGTCTAGCGACAGCTTGTCAGCATCAAGATTAGTCTCTAGATGCATACTTGCCAGCAGCTGCGGACACTTAGCGCAAATATGTGTGCGAAGACATTGAAAGACCACCATATATTGTCTACCAATATTCTCGCTGACAGATACCCCGGGACTGCCTTCAACCGTATATTCATTCACCGGTGCACCTTGCTTGGCCTGCTCCTGAGCAAACATAAACGCTTCATGTACGTATCCCAGGATAGCAAAAGACCGCTGTGTAATTACACAATCTCCACTGCATACGGGGCCGAACGATGTCCGGGGCGAGCCTGGCGAGACATCGGCAAGGAACGGATGGCGCTGAAGCAGCTGTACCAAAAGGTGAAGGGTCTCCTCCACACGCTGAAGGTGTGGGCTCCGTATCCCTGAAACGGCTAAACACAGGATCTGTCCGCATATCGGCTCTGTCAAGTGCATGTTATAAGTGCCTAGCTCAAGCATAAACTCAGCAAGTCTGCGTGTCAGTTCTGGCATACTATCCCACGGGCTGTGTTGGCTCTGATATGCAGCACCGCGTTCATTAGTGAACGAGTTCCCGGTGACGGGCGACGAACTAATAGAGAGTATCTTGAGATGCTCGTGATGATATGCCACATACTCCTGAAACTGACGATAGTTAAGAAGTATATCCAGCGCTAACGATGTAAATAGTGCCAGGCTATTGGGAAACACCCACTCGTCTACAGATGGCTGATGCATACCAGAAAACTCTACAAGCTGTGTCTGTGCTTGGGCCATCATCAGCGACAGAAGCTGCACAGCCAAAGGCACTGATCCAGTTGGTGTCAAAGCCCAGAGCGTGATAATACCTTGGTGCATATGCCTCGCGTACTCTGGAGCGGAGTAAAAAAAGTGACATGTGAGCAGTTGCAAGAGACTCATTGCTTCGTGCGACCATTCAAATACAAGTGCCATGAGCTCTGTCTGCGCCCGTATCAGCAACAAATCGTCACTGTCGCGACATTCCACGCTTTCTGGCAACTTGCGCAGCTGCTCAATCCGCCGCCGCACCCATGCCTTGCGCGCTCGGATGTGGCCAACAGCAAGATTCTGCATATGATAGTCTAGTGTTGTATGTGGAACGAGTTCCAGATGTCCCATCGCACGTGCGTATGTATCAGGAAGCCGCGGCAAGTGACCAAAGGCCATGATGCCATCAGCCTCATCTGTCTTGTCCGAGATACAACCCCCAAGCACAATAATGGCCATAAGCCGATCTAGCAACGGCTGCTGTGCTGATCCAATGCAGCCAAAGTTAGCAGGCTCATCCTCAAGAAGCCGCCTTAGATCCTTTAGCACAGTTATCCGGATTGCAGGATCGGTCCCAGGGGCACAAGCTAACTCGAATATTGCCTCCCATGCCCTGGGATTTTTGATCAGACGCGAAGGCAATACAGCTACAAATGATTCTTGTGTATCGGACAACACATGATCAGCCAAATGCACTGAGCTACTAAAACTCTGAGGCGCCGACAGATTGCGGATATGCCGAACTCTTCGAGTGGCAGGGTTCCTAGCAGCGTCGCTTGGCGCAGGATCCATGTTTATGCTAGCCAAAAGTGCAGGATGGTCCTGCAGCGACATCAATAAAAGCGACCGATACAATAAAGGAGTCAACGCACGCTTAGTGCGCACAAGCGCCAGAATCCTTGCTATGTCTTCGTCATTTACTGCTATAGGTGTGCGACCCCGTAGGCTATTGGTGATACGGCTTGCAGCACTTGTATGTTCACGTGTAGTGATGGCCATGGTAGACAAAAGCACGACAATGTTGATAGCCGCTGCCGCCATTCCGCTGTCGTCACATTCAATAATATGCGCCAGCATATCCAAACCATGCAGGCTTATCATCCGAGATGCCATACTGCTGGCATTGGCAGAACCGTCTGCTAGGCACCGGAGTAGTAGCACCAAAACTTCCCGCGTGTGCTCGGTATCGCGGTTACATGCATAAAGCAGATGTCGAATAAGATGGTGCATGTCAGCTTTTGTTATGGCTGGAATCTGTGCGCTGCAAGCAACGCCGCTACAACTTTGTTCCTCAGAAGCAGTCAAAAATAGTTCCAGCGTATGTAGCAACACTCGACGAAGAAGCCTTGTCTCACTGCGTGATAGACTGGGAAAGCCATGCATGTCGCCACTTGTGTCATCGACATTGATCTCGTCAATCTGGCTCTCCTCCTCTGCAGGTTCTCCTGATGGCTCGGTAAAGGATTTGGCTGAAAACGACGCGCCATCACTGTCTCCAATTCCAGGAGTGGAAGGGCGCGTAGACAATGAGCGCGCACGCAGCCGTGCTCGATGCTGCTGCTGAGACATGTGCTGTGAGGCGTCATAAGGATAATAGTTAAACAATGCGTATAAAATCCAGCGTATGCCTAGGCAGCCATCACTAGTACTCCTCCCGCAGACACCGGCAGAGGCATTACAGCGCTGGCCGTGGTCATCGCCTACTCTGCCTATGCACAGCTGCCGTTGTATCTCGTTAAGATAAAGCAGTTGTGTGTCGACATCCGCCTGGCGCCATATGTGCAGGTTGAGGATCAGGTCTTGCTGTACCTGATTCCAGAAGCTAGATGTAAGCCCATAAGCCGCCGGTAAACGTCCGCCCTGCGAGTCAAGTGCAGTCTGGAAAGCCTGCATCGCACGAAGCGCAGCCATGCTCAGGTGTAAAGATAGATCGTCTCGTTGTTGAAGAATGCGAGCTAACAGTCGCACCATATTAAACGACTTGATCCTTGGTAGGTGACGCGGATCGCCTCGAATCAGATCGCGTAGCAAGTAGAAAAACGATGGCAGGGGCATACACTCGAGAACTCGTTGGTCAAAAACACTTTCATCTGAGCCAAGGGGACCCATAGCGGGACAGATGGCTGCGCCAAGCCAATCGAGATGCTGCACCAGAACCAGTACCGACTCAACGCCGCCCAGAGAGTGCAGCAGCCGGTGAACAGTGACTGCATCAACAGCCAGCGCCGTGCCGCACAACAGCCACGGCTGTGAAGCCTTTTCCACGCGTACTTTGTCGGCCAGTGACGCCAGCGGCTGCCAAGCGCCCTTCAATGAGGTTCGGGAAATTACACCTAGCTCATCCGCATCAGCGAGCGGTACATGGGTGCTGCAAGCGTTGTTTCGGGCAATTGACTGGCAAATACCAATGGCACTCAAGTCGTCGCAGTTTTTGCTGTCCGAAGCGCTGGCATCGAGCGCCAGAATCAATCTTCCCTCCAATTCGCCACTAGTAAAAAACTCTGTAACATCCTTGCGAAGGCTGGTGGACCGTGAGGCGGCAACATGAGTGCCTGAGGTTTGCAAAAGTGTCGCCCCATGCACTCCTGGCGCTGCTGCCTGTGATCTACGAAGCTGAGCCGCATGCGCGGGGCCCAGGTGATGTAAAAGCTCAATCTCACTTGTGCGCAGCACCCCATCAAACATGCGCACTGCGGCGATATGTCCTGCAAATGATCTGGAAGCGCTTTGCACATTGCTTTCAGGGTCAGCGGCAGGGCGCCCTCCAATATGACACGCGCGGTATTCAGTTTGATTGATGTATGGGTGCGAACCCTTGTAGACCTGGATGCCGTCGAGATACATGCGTATGTTGGATGCGCCAAATGGAGACCACCCGCGCTTGGCGGGCGCATAGCAGAAAACTAGCGAGTGCCAACAGCCAGGTTCAATACGCCCTTCAGCGCAGTGGACAATATGCTGCGCACCATCGACCGCTATCTTCAGTGATAACCCTTGCCCAACCCAATCGTATTCGATTGAGACACTGCTATCATTACAACACGCAAGATGCAGCACTGTCTCGGGTATATTGCTAACATTGAAACTTTCGCAAGCTAGCATCCGGGATAGCGCGGACGGCGAGTAGTGGGAATTTGCAACTCCAGAACCTTCAGCCGATAAAGCGCCAAAAGAGCCTATCGGTAGCAGATGTTGGTGGGCACCCTCACGTATAGGCCTGTCTGAACGCACCCATGCGGAAAATGTAAACCCACGCTCAGAAATTCGACGGAAATATGGCTGACTCAGGGATGCCGTCTGTCCACCAAAGACAAAGTAGCTTTGGCCCGTGTCGCCTTGTGCGCACCTTATAAGTACGCCAGCCAAAGTTCTCCGAACTGCCAGAGTATATTCGGCAACCTCTAGTACTGGCAGCACCACCCCAAGGCCGCGCGCAGAATCTATCCCAGACACCAACGTGCGCATTAGAAGCTTGACGTCGGAGGCATTAGTAGACAGACCCATTACTGCCACCAGCATACTTTGTAGATACCTCATATACGAAGCTACGCAGTCCCGACGATCTGCTGGTAAAGCACATAAGGTAGCGACTTCCGAGAGTAGTATTTGCAGCCGCTCAACGCTTTGCCTAACAATGGTGCTCTGCGACCACCACCAACGCGCATTGCTGCTATCTTCACTCCAATGTGCAATAATACGCAGCACAGATATGCACTCCCGTAGGGGCAGCTTTGGATAAATCGCGGCTAGCGTCGGTATCCAATGTCGATCGATCTTTAGCTGGGCCCATGTGCGGCGGGTGGCAGCGTCCATCACTCCAGTAAGCAGCGCCATCACACCCACCGCAGCAGGTGTTGGCGTTTCTGCTGTGTGCTGTACAATGCGTATTGTGGAGGTATGTACAATTCTGTATCCACCGATTCTCGCGAAATGAGCTGTGTGGTCTGCGGAACCGTGAATCAGAAATGCTGCCAGTCTTAGCGCCTCACGTATCAGCATGCCCAAACATGCATTGGTCCCAAGCCCCTCGTGGTCAGAAGAGAATATTGCCTCCTCACCAATCTTCGCAGGCTGCTGCCCACCTGCAGGGTCTACAAAGGGATCAACTGTTGCAACCAGCTGAATTAAGGTTAAAACACCCTCTAACGCACCATGCGCAACAGCCATAGCACCAATAATATTGCAGCTTTTCTGTGAGGCAGTAGCCAGTGCGGCATCTGCAAGACACTCGCGATATTGAGTTAGAAATAACGCGTGCTGGCGGATGGAGGCCGCGGAACCAATCTCTGTGGGGACAATCCACGATACAACGGCCTTTGACCACATCCTTGCTTGCGACAATCGATCGTGTATATCGCCAACCATACCCCCAGTATTGGCACCATCACAGAGTGCGCTGAAAAGTAGCCAGCTAAGTGCCGTGGTTGCGACCTCCCTCGCATAGCTGCTAATGGCCAGACTGCGGCCAGATGATAGCTCTTTGAGTGCGTCGATACAGTCAACAGTCTCTGAAATTATAACTCTCTGTCCAAGCTTTATATGACACAACTGCCACACAAGACGTGGAATAGTTGTACTGTCTGCTAAAAGGGCTTGACTCTCATATAAGTCCCTGCAACTCGAAGTCATCTCGGCCACACAGTGCGGGTCGCGCAAGCCAGGAATAGAAGCACGCAGCATAAACATTGCCAGGCACAAAAGCTGCTTCTGCTGGAAATTATCTTTGGTGGGCTGCAAACCGCTCGTAATATTATACGCACTCTCGTCTGGTAAACTCACAACTGAAAGATTGACAAGGCTCTGGTCCACAGAACCAATAGAATCAGTTAGACTGACATAGCCATCAGCATTACGTAGCTGGTATATCGCGTCCAAAATAAATCCAATGCTTTGTGTTTCGTGTAACAGCTGCCTAAGCCACAGCGTATTTTGCCAGCAGATAAACGCAAGTGCTTGAGCAGCAAAGAAACCGCCAGCGCATTCAGATTTGCGCGTCCAAACCCCTGACGCAGGCCCCTGCATAGCTTCGGCAAGCCTACTGAATACTAGCTTGTAGACCGGGGGATCGAGGATTGCAACCTTGCTTGCAGCGCTGGGGAATACACTTGAGTATGCCACCAACCATCCTGCTACGACAGCAACCTTTTGTACTATATTTAGTATGTGGCGTGCTTGCTCTGAATCATTCACTGCCGCGTCTGCGTCTGTCTTTAAAGTTCGAAGTTGTAGCAGAAGCCGATCCCAAACATCCGCACCGATATTCCCAAAGATGACACGCATCATGCTGTGTTCAAGTGGCAGCTGCCAGAGACGCCATATAAACAAGGCATACTCGAGAACAAAAGTCTCTTCTTTGGCGGTGGCATTGTCGCATGCATCAACCTCCAGGTTCCTGTCGTCCTGGACGCCATTGCTGGGCTTCAAAGTCATTGACAAGAATGTGCGATGAATAGAGTCAAGGTCATCCAATACCGATGCGGACATTGTCTGTAGCATAGATCGTCGTGCGGCAGCTGCTATCACTGTGTCCATTGCACGTCGCATCCGAGTCCCTGGAAACGGATCATAAATTACATCCATGTATTTTGCAAGCAGTGTCGGTTTAATAAGTGGACCGGTTGATCTATCGTGTAGCTTCACGCCCTGTCGAAGCGATGAATAGCGACTGTTGACCGAGCACTCGTGTTGGTATAAGTACAGCTGCTCCAGACTGCTTCTGTCAGTTTTCGATGCTATCGCCTGTTGTTGATCGTGGCTCGTCAAAATATCAAATGTCTCATAATTGCGTAAATATTCCACTGAACGCCCGGCCATTGCTTTCCATAAATTGTCAATCCTCAACCGCAAACCAATGCGCCATTCTGAAACCTCGGGATGCTGTTCTAGAACAAGTGCTAGCAATCGCCAGACAATATAGGCCTCGTCAACTTCAAGCGAATCCATTGCACGGCCAATTCTGCCAACAGCATCAAGCTCCCGAAGCTTCTGACTGTCAATCAACCCTGAGGCAAATAAGCATCCAGTGATGCTACAGAGACAGACAACGGCAGGACTGAAATGCGGCCGCGGAGATGCAGTCCTGAGCTGTTGCCAGATCAGCAACACTTCGGAAAGCACGTGACCAGGGTACTCTTGCGGGTCCACAATTCCAAGGTCGGCAGCAGGCTCTATTGCTCCAGCACGTAGTACAAATTCTGCGTAGATTCTGTCTGGATCGAATAGCTGCATACACAGATAAGCCGTGTGTTGAAATAGACCATACACTGTATCTTCGATGCTGGGTTTGGCAGCTGTTTCTGATGCATTGCTCCCGTGCCTGTCGCAAGTTGGCCAAGCTGCTGCAATTGCATCTTCCGCACTTCGAGAAGGCTTCCACCACTTATAGCAACGGATATCTGTAGTTGCGAGGTAGTCTTTTTGCGACCTGTGCACGGTATTGGCAGAATAGCTGATTATGTCAACTCTGCTGTCCCGCACCACGCCCAAGAGCTCGCGCGTGTGCGCCACAATTCCGTGGTGAAAAAGAACGCGCCGGTTAGTGTGGCAGCAGCCAATCCATGCAAAAAACCGAAGTATGACAAGCATACGTCCAAAATCCGCCCCAAGGCCATGTGCTGTGAAGCGCTCAGGTTTCATTTCATGCTTCATGACTGTGCTTAAAACGCTAGCAGCCGCGATAATCGTGCTAAGCGAAAGTATTGGACAGTTGTCCTTGCGGCTGTCTGACCACGGCTCAAACCCAGTCTGCCGCACAAGCGCGACAAACAACTACAAACGTCGAGGTGAATGTAATAGCGACAGAGCCATGTTTTAGCGGTGCCGTTTGGTGGGGGGGCTGTGTTGTGGCCCATGCCGTGTATATTGAGCAGGCCAACGTGTTTACAGTTAAAGTTCAGCATATACTTTACCTGCCAGCAGCGTTCATTAGAAATTGACCAGATACCAGCGCGTGCCTGACTGTAAAGCACCTGTGCGTCAATGTCAACAATGCGTTGGTTTTTGCATGCGTCTCTAATCACTCGTTGGCAGTAGGCGCAGTCCGGTAGCTCATGGTCAGGCGCTACATTCGACTCTGAAGCCGACATTTGGTATTTGAGGCGTCAATGTGGTAGGATGGGTTACTAACGAAAGGGTGTGTAAATTATAGAAAAGGGGTGGACTCAAAAAGACATGAGACATTCAACAGCTGATACAGGCGCACAGGCAAAGAAGGGCGTGGCTGCACGCTCCTCCCACAGCGCGGCTATCTCAGCAACGCAAGATTGAACCGCTCCTTGGCTTGATTGTACGCATCAATCAGCGTCTGCTCGTTGAGATTCGACAGCGACACATCGATTGTGTCCGTTCCGCGCTTGGATACATTGGACGCGATTACGTTGGGATCTGTCTCAAGCGCAATGCCATCGTCGATGGCTTCGTCCAGCGCGAGGACGACCATGTCAAGATTGTCCAGAAGACTGCGCTTGTCAATATTATGTCTACAAAGGAAGCAAAGCGGCATCATAACTGACATCCGTCTGTTTCATGCTTAGCGACTTGCTGCCATACACTCGCAAAGACACTTGCCAATACTAATATAACACGTCACTTACTTTAGAAGGATCGAGACGCCCTCAACAAAGCCGTTCAGCACCGAGCTCAACAACAGTTCGTTCTCCTCGGGGTTGCCGATTAGGTAAAAGTACACGTCGTTGACGTTCTTGAATAAAACGGTTTGGCCGTCGTACATAATAATCTCGCTACTCGACTTGCGCGTCTTTGAAAACAACTCGCCCTCAAACTTCCGCTGGTCCTTCAAGGTCTTGTAGCTCTGACTTTGCTGCTGTCCACGGTGGTAGTATTTTGCAATCAGTCGGTTCCCCTCGCTGTCAAGCATGACAGTTGCATTCGCCGTGTACAAAGAAAGATTAGTCATTGCAAATGCGGTGAAGCTGTGAGTTGTGGTGGGTTCTATGCCTCCCACTGTCGTTTGCGAGGCGGGTTGCTTGGTAGAAATAGTTCTAAGGAATCTCAAATGCACAGCTACTTTGTAGCCTGAAGAATAAGTAAACTGTCAAACAAAGCAGAGGAATTGAAGAAAAGAAGGGAAGCAAGAGCGTTTCTGCGTGCTCAGCAAAAATGTATGCGGGCATCATTGAATGCGGCAAGCAGCTTCAAAAAGTCGTGGACGTCCATCTTGGATGCTCGCGCCTCACCATAGCCAAGCTGTGTCAGCACGCCAAGCACTGCGGCTTTGATCTGGAACCCCTCCTCAACCACCATCTCGTTGGCTGTGCAGAACGTCCTGTAGTTCTGATCAAGCATTTGTAGCGTTGCTGTGGTTTTAAAATTCGCGGCCAGCGTCTTGTGCTTGCGCGAAAACGCGATCCGTACCAGGCCATCCCACTCTTCAAAATCCACTGGTGGCGGTGGATTCAGAGGCTCGATCTTGACTACGCTGCTTTCGACGTTGGGCGGCGGCTTGAAGTTGTTCTTGCCGACCTTCATTACATGCGTGACTTTGGCGTAGAGCTGGCTGTTGACCGACAACCGTCCGTACAACGAGTCTCCGGGCCGTGCGACAAGCCGCAGTGCAAACTCGCGCTGAAACATAAGCACTGCACAGCGAAAGATTGGGCGGTGGAATATCAGCTTGAACGTCAGCGGCGACGAGATCTGATATGGGGTGTTGGAAATGCACACGTCAAAAAACGGGAGATCGCGCTTCATTACGTCGCCGTGAAGGATCTCGAGCTTGTGCTGAAGGGGCCCGCCCTGCACTCGTTTGGTAAGCTCGGCCGCAAGCCTAGCGTCCGCCTCGCACGCAATAACCTTCTTTGCCTGCTCGAGAATCTTCACTGTCAGGTTTCCTGTTCCTGGACCGACCTCGAGGACCGTATCAGTCTGCTTCAAGCCAGCCTTGTCCACAATTCCCTGTGACACAAGCGGATTTATAAGGATATGCTGCCCGAGGCTCTTGTTAAACATAGGTCCAAAATGCCTTGATCCATCTGCACCATCGCTCTTCGTTGTGGTCCTTTGTCTTGATTGTGTTCTGTCGTGTGAGGCTCCAATAGTCTGGGGCTTAATTGCTGCGCTGGCTGCCGACGCCTGTGTGCGCTTCCGAAGCTGCTGCGTGGTTACCTTTGGCATTGCTCTTTAGAAAGAATATTGTAAATGCCAAGCACAAATAGAGGAAAAATTAAAGGCATGTTGCAATAAAAAAATTTTTTTTTTTTTTTTTTTTTTTGGAAACCTTGGCAACATTTATCCACGTGCGCATACCCCTAGACTTTACTTTTTAAAATGCACTTTGAATAACATTTAGCGTAAAGTGCCGCCAACTTTGTGAAGCAATGTTGGAAGACATCCAATAATCTACGTTTTGATGCTTGTGCTTGACTGCATTGTATATTATAATTACTTTAGGTTGCTAGAGTCGATTTTGAGCGATCTAGATTGTGTCTGTGTTCAGCGAGTAAATACCAGTAGTATGTCTGTAATTGAGTTACCAGCAGCAACTAAGCGATCGCTGCGGTTCAAGCGGTTTTCATGGAATCGAGCTGAAGATGGAACGTTTCCGCCAATAGATGCGCTTACTCGGAGCTCTCAGCAGAGTGCCATGGTCGATGAAGTTGTTATAGAGGCATCTAGTAATGCAAGCTGCGGATCAACGGATCTCAACCTGCAGATTACGGCTGTGAATAACCATTCGAGTAAAGTAACAATACAACAAGGCCGAGCCGTATCAGACCGCGTCAATAAAGATACAGCTATGAGACCACACCAGGACATGGAATACATTTCTCAAAATGTAACTAGTGGAACCACAAGCTGTCAAATAGCAGATGGTGAGGTGGCAGCAACAACAGCAGCAGTTCCATCCACCGCAGCACCACAAAAGAAGAACAGCAAGGCTATTAAGAAGAGAAAGGTACATATTAAATACTGCAGACCACATCACTTGAACAATGTGGGTATTTAAGCAGGTACTATCTGAAGTATCACTAGCTCAACACATATTACATGGCGAATGTTTTTATTGTGTAGGGTGTATATTTAGGCCCGTCATGGGATGATGAGGCAGGAACGCTGCCAACATCGGCGAATGCGAGCGAAGTGGACTTTGACACACTGCTGTCACAAATGGTAGGTGCGCCATCCCCATTCTCAATGGCTGAATTGCTCCAGAACAACATACTAACGTGGCCGATATATGTCACTTGACTCCCAGTTAGCAAACACATCAGCGCGATGACTCGCAATCCATGCCTGCACCTTCCAAACGCAAAAAGTTAAAGGCCAAGAACCAAGAAGATGGCCAAGCAGAAATAAGACCAGACAATGCCAGCAAGTGAGAGACAGCGGATACAAGGTCATCCAGCTTGCAATAATGAGCTGTGAATGTCATGCGGTGGATTTGGAAAGATTCTTAGCTGTTTGCGGGTTTACAGCTAAAAAAGCACAAAGCGATATACATTTTACCTGGCTTGAGGCAGCAGTAACCAAACGTCATTCAAATAGACCGCCCGGTAAATAAACATAGTCATTATCTGGATTTGTGATCTAGCAAGCCGTTAAAGTGACAGGTTTTATATAAGAAGTGTATGCCACCACAAGGTACTATTGTATTTACTTTAGCTAAAGGAAGATGACATTTCAGTGTGTACAATGCAAATACGTGGACCGGAGCACTGAGGACGGTGGTAATCTCCAGTCGCCTGGCTTGTTGGTAGGCGTAACGGGAAATGTAGCTGCTGTGTAGAAAAGGCCAGTGAGTGTGGCTATATGCGATTGCGACAATGCTAGCAGCAATGGCAGTAATGGCAGTGGGAGTGCGAGCTCTTATCACAGGTGCACTTCTTTTCCTTGGGCGGAGGCGCGGGCTTCGGCTCTTCCTTGGGCTTCTCCTTCTCCTTTTTCGCGAGACAACAGACACACGTACCGCACGTGCAGCAGGTGATGCTGACTACAAACTCGTCCCCGATTTTGGTAGCAGGAACATACGCCTTTGGGAACCACTGGAGATGCTGCTCTCTCTCAGCAAGCTCCTGGAAAAACCCGCCCTGTCTCCAGATGGCCATGCTTTAATAAACGTGTGTATTTGGGTGCGAAAGGACTATGCGCAAGAGGCACTGGCAATGTATAAATATGAGGCTGTGTGTCAAGACGATACTTGTGTGTAGAATATAAGGTCGGGGCAAGCACTTGAAAAGGAGAGAGAGCTAAAGTGGTGATAAGGCTATTCGAGTGGAGGACTAAAGTCATACGAATGCTATAGTGCGCCTGCACTGCGCAGGAAAGCACTATACCACATCTGGTGGGGGGGGGTCGTTTTCGGATATCAGAGTTGGTGGAGGCGCGGATCAAGCTACCTGGCCTGGAGGACTGCCTGGCTTACTATGGGTCTCAGTTCCAATTGCAGTGCAGGCAAAGCAGGTCGTAGGTGTGTATAACAATAACAGCAGTCTGGCAGAGGTGGCGATGTGACGACACAATGACGAAGCTACGGACACAGCAATTGCAGCAGCTGTTCCAATGTGCTTACAGCGGCAGAGATCGCTGTCAGTAGCGAGCATAATCAAGGAACAGCGATGCGTCATGGGGATGGGGATGCACAATGCAACTGACCAGCCCAGCAAAGACGCCTTGCACAAATGTTGGACGGCGAGGGTAGTGCTTTGGACAGGGAAGACGTTTTGGGCGCCAGCAGCAGAAATGTGTGACAGCCATCCGGACGGGCTTGGCGAGGCCGTAGCTGCTATGCCGTAAATATTGTCACTGCAGCGGCCACGAGGCAACAGAACAGCACAGACAAAATGGGTGCAGGCAGCACTTGCACCGCCCTGCATGCGGCGACCTGTGCCCATAGATGACTTTATTGTCAATTTACAGCTGCGGCATAATTTAGTTTGGCAACAGCAGCTGCCAGGAAAAGTAAACTGCGTATGTACTGGTCAGCTGGACACGTAGCAGAGTGTCGACTCCAGCATGCATATCCAAATTAATGGAAGAGCCGTCACCCCAACAGCGGAGTTCCAATTGAAGTAGGCATCAACACGTAACGCGTTATTTTACACAAATGGCAAGAGCTAAAGACAAACTACAAACGCGGGCCCTGAGATCTGTAGGCAGTGCGTAGCGGGCCCGGCGGCGGGAAGCAGCGGCAACAACACTAGTGGTGGTGGTGGTGGCAGCATCCGCAGCATGAGTGGTGTGTGTGCGCCGGGGCCGGGGCTGGAGCTGGCGGCGTGTACGTATACTTATATGACCACTGCTCCTTTTTCTTTGCTTCTTCGGCGGCTTTCCGCTGTGCCATTATAGACTTACAATTGGTGCAGACACAAGTCTCAACCACATGCTTGGTGCTGTGGATGGTGATAGTGTCGGCGCCATTGGTGATGTCAACGGCCCGGGTGATCTTTTTAAAGTCTTCAAAGTTGTAGATGAATTGGCTCATGGTGTGGAGGATGGCGGGCTGTGAGCAGTCCGAGAAGGCACTGGCAGCGGCTGGGCGGTAATCCGGATGGAGATGCGTATATCCTCAGACACACACGTAGTAAATGGCAAGCTGCAAGAGTGTAGAAAAAGAATCGAGCTTTGGGATTGAGAGAAGCGAGGACGAGATGCAGCTGTCGCGAAGTGCCTCTTTTTATACAACTTCACTGCTAAATCAGACACGATGCCCAGAAAGGGGATTTGCTAGCCCCTGGTTGCAATTCCTGCACATATCCCGCCCCCTCCTCTTTGCGGCAGGCATCAGGGCATGTGGGGGGTGCTGGAAGGGGTGGGTGGGGGCCGTCGGCATTCCACAGGCACGCCGCCTCCACTGCCCCAAGGGCACACAATGGCGTGGGCAGCTGCCATAGAGCATCAAATAAAAAAATTTTTGTTCACGTTCTTGGAGCTGCTTGGCCCAACAGCGCCTGCGCTAATTCACGCCCTGCCCTGTCTGTCACACAGCGATTGCCCAGGGCGCCATGGAACCCACGGGTATGAATGAGTGCATGGCAATCAGCGGCCGCTGGAGCTGCTCTGCCAATTCAGGCAATGTCTGTACTTATGGCCATTTCGGATGGTGTCAAGCACAGCGACACTCACGTGGCTAGCCTTCTCCTGTATCGGATTACACAAGCGCAATCAACGATGGCCGCAGCCCTGCTGTCTGCATGGCGACAGAGGATAACTGCAATGACCCCAACTCTGGCTAGCAGGCCCCCACGTCTCTTGCCCGCCAGAAGAGCTGGGAGCGTTTCACAAAGCATGGCTTGCACAAGGACAGGTTTTAAGGAAAATCAGGGCACCCGGGCCTGGTGGGTCAACCGCAGATTCCGCTGCTCTGTCCGTATGCCAGCTGGTCACCGCATTCCTCTCTCCCGACCTCCCGATCACCGCGTCAAAACTTGGGGAAAAGCACACGTAGGATGTGACACACGCAATCTGTGCGCTTTAGACTGCAAGTCTTCAAGATAGCGGAGACAAAATATAAGTTGGATAAGATGAATTACAGAAAAGAGTAAAGATGAGATGAAGGCATTTTAGGGCTAAGAGCTAATAATGAGTGGTAAGCAATGCAGACCCGGAAAGGAAACCATTAGACTTGTCTGTGGCGCCGCCCCGGATTAACTTGGTTGGTAAAGGATGTGGGTGATGAGCCCTCACAATTCCGAGCGGCCTGTGCCAGGGACCGGAGAAAGCCGTGCGGGCAGCAGTCGCCTTACATGATGCTGGCAAAGTTAGAAAAGAATCCGCCGCTGTAGCAGGGCACATCACGGCGGTAGTTGTTGAAAGGGCTCCATGCCGACGCAAATGGCGATGGATTATATGTGATCGGTGCAGCCGGAGCGGGCGCCGGTGCTGCTGCTGGTGCCGGTGCTGGTTTTGCGCATTCCGGGCATTGGCACTGTTCCTTCTTCGCTGCCTCCTTGGCCGCTGCTTCTTTGGCCGCTGCTTCTTTGGCCGCTGCTTCTTTCTTGCACTCGTCACAAGGGCATGGTTCAGGCTTTGTCTTGGCTGCCTCTGCTGCCTTCTTGCACTCGTCGCACGGGCACGGATCTGGCTTCTTGGCCACTACTACTACTTTGGCGGCCTCCGCTGCTTTGGCTGCATCTGCTGCCGCTTTCTTGCATTCGTCGCAGGGACATTGCTCGGCCTTCTTTGCGGCGGCAGCGGCGGCAGCTTCTGCCTTCTTGCACTCGTCGCAGGGGCACGGATCAGGCTTTGCCGCGGCCTTCTTACACTCGTCGCACTCACACTTCTCAGCCTTCTTCTTAGCATCCTCAGCAGCCTTGGCGCATGTTTGGCATGGACAGCTGGCTGCTTGCTTTGCTGCGTCCTCGGCTGCCTTGCATGTGGAGCAGGCGCATTTCTCAGGCTTTTTCTCGATCTTTTTCTCAGCAGCGCACTTGGAGAAGACATAATTCTGGTCTTTACTGCTGAGGTTGATGGGAAGGTTGACCCACTCGTCGCCATCGCAACTGTACGTGGGCACTGGCACGCCATTCGCGTCCTCAAAATAGGGCGTCTTTTTTAGGCAATAGGTCATTGTTGAGGGTTGGCACACGTGTCGCGCGAGATGTGTGTGAACTGCTGATGGTTTGTGTGCAATAGCTTGTGGTGTGGGTAGTCTAACTTGAAAATGGTAATGTTTGTGAAACAAGACAGAGAATCCCGCGGTAATCCTATTTATAACATTACCAAGAATAAGCAGAATAAAAGTCCTGCGGCAAAAGAACGCCAGGCAAAGGAAAGTTTAGTAGATATGCGCAACGATGGCTCATTGTCGCGCAGGTCTTTTAATACTTGAGCCTGCCTGCTTACGCATTGAAATTCTGGCTTTGTGGATACCACAGCCAGCAAGTCCAGGCGCCATTCCTCACTTTCTCACATATACAATGTGTGCGGGAAAGGGAGAACTGGCGCCTTCTGTCTGAGCTGCCATCCTTGGCACAAAACCCGCTTGTCAAAGACGCATTTGGATAATGCCCACAGCGCTGTCTTTTAATGCTGATCCTCGAAGGCATTTGACAAGTAGGCTTTTGGGGCTTTGCTTCTCGCCGCTCAAAGGACATTGCTGGCGCTCTGCATGGGATGTCTCGGCAAGTTTCTGAGCAGCCCGTGTGTGGCTTTCTCTCTGCGCCCGGATGCCAGCTCACATGCGGTGCACGCGGCTTGTGAAGGCAAGTCAGGCACAAAGCTGCACTCTTTATCTGAGAAAAGCGTGAATGGCCGGGTACTCCTGCAGAAGAGAGCACGTTTGGCAATATGTGCTATGCAATTGCTTCTTACCTTCTACGTATACCAAAAGTGATGATGGCTTGTCGTTGGTAGCAATTGCTGGTATATAATTGCTGGGCGACGGCTGTGTGATAATCTAAAACTAACGTGGACGCTGGAATGGGCTATACAATTTGTGCTGAGTGCAAAGGCTGTGTTACGCGGAGTAAGGGCGTCTTTTTGGGCGTAAGAGGCGGTCCGTAAAAAAAAGAAAAACTTGGCTTGGAGAAAGAAATAGTTAATTGCTGCGCTGCGGCGTCAAAGCTTAGTGAAAGAAATGTTAGAGAGGAGAATTGGTATATTTCAAAGGCAGAGGTGGGCTGTGTGAAGCCACCTTTCAGCCGCGACTGTCAATTTATACCACGCACATGCACTCGGCCGCAGCGCCCAAAGTGCCGCTTGCAAAAACCCCACGGGAGCATCCCCCTCCTCCTCATCTCTATCTTCATCCAAGTTGCCCATGCACGATCGTCGCGCCCTGTTTCCGTCGCCCCCAGCTTCACGGCTGATGATATAAATCTAATAAATGACCTGCTGTGCGCCGTAGCATGCAGACGCGCAGCTGCGCATGGCACTGCTGCCAGCATCAGCAGTAGCAATAGCGCCTACCCGAGTGAATTTGCGCGCGCATGCACGGCCTGCACAAACCGCAGAAATCAGTGTCCGTGTCGGCCAGGCCAAAGTAACTCACACCACGTCTGTGTCACAGCTGTGGTCGCCATGTCCGCCTCTCCACACATCCCGAGTGACAGCCGGGGTGGGGTGCTGATGCACATGAGCTGCTCTGCGCATGCACTATACCTGCGCTAACAGCGCCGTGTTCCTGGAATTGGTGCCACCAGGACCCACTTTCTGCCCTGCTGCCCTGATTTATCCCCACTTTCTCTCCTTAATCCTTCACTAACAGAACCTTTCCCCAGCCAGTGAGTGGTTTTGCCGGTCGTACGCTTTTGCTGCCTTTTCCATCGAGCATGCTTATATGCTTTGTTCAAACACCCATTGTTTGGCCACCCAGCCCAAAGAATAATGTGGTCTTCCTTGGTAGCATGACACCGACCATATGCACGCACAGACGGGCTACTGCTTTCAATGGATGCGCACCCGCATATGCCTGCCGCAGCTGCTGCATTTTCATGCGTCGAAAACTGTTAGAAACCCCCGCCGTCTTTCACTGATGTCGTCCTCGGCATCCGGAATTGCATTGAGCAGGAAGGGCTTCTGATTATCACCGCTCCACTTGGTTTTACTGCGCATCTCCCCGCACTGCCCGCCTTTCATGTCTGTCTGCAGCCCACAAAGAACATGGGTGGCACCAGTGGGTTATTTCTGTTTTTTTTTTTGGCACAGACTAAGCGTTCCACAACAAAAACTGGTGGGGTTTTTATATCCCCGCTTTCTGCACCAGTTCAAGCTTCCGTGGAGAACCCCATCTTGGGAGCTAAATGCAGTGCCCTGGTAGATAAGGAGGTTATGCATCTTTATGCATGCAAAAGACAAGGCGTCTGAGTGCACACGTTGGAGGGCCACATGTCTGGCCAGTGTAAATCGTATTGATTGCCCTAACAAGTTTATCCACGTTTCCGGGTACTGTGTTGTCATCCAGTAATTTTTCCGAATTTTTCCCTTTGCTCTGCCAAACCTGTCTAGCTGGCTCGCATGATCACTAGTTACAAGTTTTCAAAAAGACCTAAAAAAAAATTGTATGTTAAGCAGTCTTGTTGCTGGCTTAAAGTATTGATGAGCACTCCAAATATTGTTGTTGTTTTTGTGTTGTGGGATGCTTGGTGCTCTTCCTGTGGCGCTTGGTAGGTTTCTGTAACTGATCAGCAGGGGTCGAGGCATTCTTATGCTAAAAACGCTCAGGAGTTCCCTTCCCCCTTCACGCAAGCTAAATAGAATGTGCCGAAAGTTTAAAACAGCAGCAGCAGCATCACTATTCCAATGCCTCAGATTGGGATACGGGTCGGGGATGGGATTGATAGAAAAAGCAGGAGCAGAGGATCCCGTCGCACAACTCAAAACGCCTCTCATTCATACAGTAAAAAAATTGTCGCAAGTTACCGTTTTTTGATGACCTGTTCTTCATTGGAAGGGATTTGAGCCTCGAAACACATCCAATATATCCAGACAATGCTATATGCTAGGCGATATTGCCTGACCAATTCTAATTTTTATACAAACCAATCAAACGTCTTCAATGTGGCTGGAATTTGTTGGATATTGCGCATTCACTCATTTTACCTAGCGTTTTCCTTTGACCGACAAAAGCTGATATAATGTGTAAAACAAATTTTATATAGGAAGGGTGATGGACTTTCAAAACGCAGTCACTTGCTATGCCGATAAGGTGTTACATACTGTGTTGTGGAATAATACATTCTGTAGTAACATCAGTCCGACATTCCAATGTGGCAAACATATGGTATATTATCTATATATGAAAAATGCAGATATAAGATATAGGCAACACCACAGTAGGCTAGGATCGTTTTCTTAGCCCAGGATGTTCGTTAATGCGAGTCTTTTAAGAGAAAACTTGATTATAGTTAATTAGGTACCAGCTGGATGAGCTTTTTGTAGCTCTAGTGGTGGTGGTGGTGGCCGCAATGGTGACCGTGGAAATGGGGCTGGGGCTGAGGCTGAGGCTGATGAGGATATGGTACTTCCCAAGGAGCAGGAGGCCGCCCGTGCGCCTTGCAGAACTCCATAAACTTCTCCTGATACACCTCCAAAGGTGTTTTTACTTTTTCAATTGTGCGCGTAAAGGTGAACTCGTGCGTTCCTGGGATTCCCTTGACCTGGTCAATGAATTGATCTAGCTTGGGCGGTGTAGCTTCATCTTTCTTATGGCAATGGCTGTGACCGCTGCAGTGGCAGGTAGTGTGTTTCGAGTTGGGGGGAGCTGAACTGACCCACCACGGCTTGGGCTCTTCCTCGTGGATCTTGCAGACATGCCAAGTCATAATTAAAACTTTTTTAACTATAAATAGTTTATTCTATACAATGAAACTAAATGCAATCGTTAAATATATATATATTAATGTGTGTGTGTAATACGAAAAACAGTAAAGAAGGAATAAGGAAAACGACCAGAGACTGTCCAGTGGGGTCTGTTATAAATCCTCAACTTTGCCGCTGCCAGCTTCGTTTGTTAAAGCATCACGCTTTCTTTCTTCCTTTTTAAAAAAATAATTTACAATTGCACTGCTGCCACTTTGCGTGATCGGTGCTACTTTGACTGGCCTTTTGCTTCTACAACAACGTGTGATCTTGAGTGAACGTCACAAGGTATGTTAAAAGGGGGGGGATGTAGTGTACATTTGTTTAATGACCCAGTGTTCTTGAGCTTTGCCCAGCAAAAAATAGCTGCGGCGATTTCTTTTAGCAACCTTTTGTGCGGTATTTCTCATGTAAATTTAATATTTTTCAAAGAAAACACTGCCTTTTATAAAAATAAAAAATAAAAAAAGAAATTTGCGCTTTGTTAAAGGGTGCTGGATGCATGTGCAACAACTATCTACTTTTTTTTTTTTATTAATATTCAAAACAAAGGGTATTCTGGCGTCCAATTGCACGCGTCTTTTAGTCAAAGCTGTGCTTTTTTGATATTATATCTGGATAGTAGCATGTATGTCCATTAAATGACAATATTATTCCCATGCCATGCACGAGCAATTGGGATGATTGCACACATGAGACGGGTTCAGTATGCTGGCAAAGTCAATGCTATGCAATAAGCATAGAACGGTTTTATCGTCTGGCTGCGGTCACATCACAACGACCGCCACCTGTCTTAGCACCACACTGCCAGTTCAAACATGTTTATTACATTCAAAACACGCTACAAATAAGTGTGTTTCTCTTTAAACCTTTCATGCCACATGCCAGCATATCATCAGATAGTCACTACTTGTGCAATTAAAATGCAGTCGCGTGCAGCAACAGCTGTGTAGCATGTGCCGTTGCGCTAATACCAGTGACAACAAAGGAATATAGTAATCAGCTACCAAGTTAAAGTAGAACTGCTTGGAATGCGTAATTGGTGCTGCTTCTCATCTCCAAGTTGGATGGTGGAGCTCCTGCACAAGGTCGCTCTAACATCTCAATAGTAAATTAATCAACAACAGACTACAACTTGGCGACGGCGCCCTTTACAGCCTTAAGCACTGACTCTAATTTGAGAGCAAGCATAATGTTGCCCTTTGACTTGAGTTTGCCACCCATGAATGCGCCCTGACCGGTAAGCTTTCCAGAGGCAAGGTCAACAAAGTCTCCATCCTTGAGGATCAGAACCACGCCAGCAGTCTTCTTGTTTTGCGCAGCTGTTCCAGAAAGAACTGCGCTAGTCGCAGAAACCCCAGGTTTCAGATTTAACACCCACGATTTAGTTCCTCGTGGGCCATCAAGATCAATCTGAAAAACCGCATTGGTGGCCTTCAGTATGCTCTGGCGTTTAGCATCATCTGTGCTGAGAGCCTTTGCAATCTGCGCAAGCACAAGACTGCCGTTGTATCCTTCAATTGCAATGCTATGCGTGTTTGCGACGCTAGCGTTGTCCGTTGCTGTCGATGCCGCCGGAAGATTCTCAGAAAGCTTTTTGAACCGCTTAAGCAACGGTTCGAGCTTCAATCCCAGCATCATATTTCCTTTTATCTTGACCCTGCCGCTCATAAACTCGCCAGCAGCCGTGGTTTTGCCCTCGGATATCTTTACAAAGGTCGCATCGTTTAGGGTAATGCTAATGTCAGGTTTGGGTTGCCCCTTTGCAGCCTCGGTTTCACTGACACCATCTGTGACTTTGCCAGCCTGCTTAAGATCAACAACAAAGTAGTGCTTGCCGCCCTTGCTGTTTGTGACCTCAAACGCATACACTGCTTTTGTTTTGTTCACCTCCTTCTTTCGATCCTCTGGCGACAGTGCTGTGAGCACACCCGTAAGCTGGTCGATAATGGAGCTGGAAGCAAAACCCTCAATTGGCATTCTGGTGGAAAATTTAGAACAGACAGCACGACTGGACCAAAGTGGTGAAATTCACAGAATAGTATTAATGTGAGGAAGGGGGTGGGGGGAAGGTTTGTCAGGTAGAAGCAGGAAAGAAAGTCGGCAAATGGCCAGCTTTAATAGCCCTCTGGCAGGCTCTGCCATAAATGCTACGTCACGCAGCTTTCACATGGAAATACTCTGTGGCCTTGAGCTCTTTGCGACCCAAGCATATGCTACCTTGAAGCGCATCATTACGGCTTTCATGTGCCGTAGATGAGGGTGTATGCCGTTTGATCACATGAATGAATGCATTCGCAGATCGGACGCTTGTGGGCCCGAGCCTAATGTGGCCATGGGACAGAAGTCTATCTTGAAGACCCATTCTTGGACTCCTTCTTGTGTTTAGCCATTTGCTGTCTGCGACGGTCCTCCCGCTTCTCGATATCCGCTTTTGATGGCTGAAACTTTGATTTTAGGATGCGCCGGACCGACTCCTGCGAGATCTTAAACTGCTCCGAAAGCCGCTGCATCGTCCATTCCTCGGGAAATTCTGCATTGAGAAGACGAATCTTCTCCATACTCGACGTAGCAATCTTCTTCTCCGGCTCCCACCCATCGCCGCCAATCTTAAGCTTAAGCTCAATCTTGCGCCGTTGCCACCCCGCCAGTGACAAGTCGTTCATCCTCTCTCGCAGCTGTGCCTGCCCTGCTTCGCTTTGGTGCCACTTGGTCTTCTCCTGCAAAGTCTTTGTGGTCAGCGTCTTCTGGCTCTTTTGTAGCTTTGAGTTACCTCCATCTGCCACGTCCTCTCGCCCTCTCTGCTTCCCTGCTCTTACAAACCCTGACGTTCTACTGCCTGTTCTGCGTGATAACGCCTTGGTGCTTCTGGGAAATCTCTTGTTCGCACCTGCGCCATTTGCGCTATGCGTCCCAGATGGCCTATCCTGCTTCAGACGTACCGATTTCTGTGGTGCTCCTGAGGATTTATCATCGAACAGTATGGACTTGCCGAACGTGTGTGGTCCCGCCCGCGTAGTCACCCTCGCCAACTGCAGACATCGTGCTCCACATACGCGGTATATTGAAGGAATAGATCCCAAAGTAATAAACATGCAGATCAAGTCAGGGCTGGCTGCTGGATGGTTAAATGGGCCTAGCTGCTCTGAATATCCACTTTATGAGTAAAAGAAGAAGAAGAAGAAGAAGAAAAAAAAAAAAAAAAAAGTCAAATTGAAGATACAATTTTCAAGTAAGCAGAGTTCAGGTAAGCAGAGAGGGGGAATTTTTCACATAATGTCATGGCGATTGGTTAGATCAACCCGCGACAACGAGTCGCTTGGAAGCAGCTGGCATATGGAGAAATTTTCAGCTTGTTTCCTGCATGGAATCTGCAGCACGCCCAAGCTTGGCACGTGGCACAATCAGTACATCCTCAAACGGCGCTGGCTGCGAGACGTCAATAAAGTCTTTGCTCTTCAGAACCAGCACCTCAAAGAACAGCCTGACCGCATCGTCACGCCGAGCATCTTTGGCAATCTTCATAAACGACAATGCCTGTCCATCGGCAGCAGAAGACGCCGCGGCGGCTGCCTCGGACGGCTGAATATCTTCCGCCTTGCATGCTTTATCAAGAATATGCATGGCGCAGGTCGTGTTTTTGCTGAAGCTGGCACCTCCCGCAGTCATCGTATCCACTGGCTCGCCGCTTAGGTACTCGTATGCTGCTGCTGCTGCTGCTTGGCCCTTGTCGCGACCACCAGTCATCAACCGCAACACATCAGTAGAAGCGCCCTCCTCATACCCCAATGTTATGTCAGTAAACAGACGAACGCCCCCTTGCTGCTGCCGCTCTTCCTCTGCCTGACGCTGGAAACTCTCCTCCTCCAGCCTCTCTAACTGCTCAATAGACTTGTCCGCTAATAACACATCTGCCTCCAGTTGCTGCGCTGCTGCGTCTGTCTCGCCTCCAAAGTTCAACTCCTCGTCTGCATCTTCAATCCTAAAACCACCTTCTTCCACTCCATACTCTGGAACGCGAGTCTCGCGGAGGCCAGAGGAAAGTCCTTCAGCATCTCTGGCAATGGCAGATGCATCTGCGTCGTCGGCCTCTAATAGACTGTACAGCGGGCCACCTGGAACCTGCTGCTCAGTGTCGCGCAAGCTATATTCGAAGAGCGATGCAAACGGAGAATCAGAATGAGCTGTCAAGAGCCGCAGTGCCACTGCTGCCGAACTCATCTCCTCAAGCCTAGCTGTGCGTGTAGACGGCAAGTAAGTAGGTATGCAGACAATGTCCGTGGGGTCGTTGAGACGCCCACGAATCTCGTCAGGAGAAAGCGATGTCGCCTCGTTTGTCACGAGTTCCGACAGGTTTAGTCGGCGACGCTTGACCGGTCGAGAAGCGCCGGTTCTCGTGGAAAGAACTTCTGCCTCTGCATCCTGCAGTGCCGCCTCCTGGATATTGGAAATCATGGACATGTTGCCAACACCGCCAGGAGAAGCCATGTCTTGGCCAGCGCCAAATCTCAATATTCCGCTGCCGCTAGCTTCTGCCCTGAGATCCTCACGCGTAATGTCCATCATGGAACCGCCTGCGTCTGGCTCCCCAGAACCCTTTCCAAGCAAAGCCACGTCCTCTGTACGAATCCCAATCATGCTTTCTTCAAGACCTTGAGCAGCATCACGTCCAGTCTCGGGCTCAAGTCCACTCCCCTCCAGATTTAGATAGGGCTCGGGGAGCTGCTGAGGTGGCGGTGAAAGAACAAAGTCGGCATCCAGGTCAAGTCTAAATTCATCATCGTGACCTAAAAGCTCCTCCTCTCCGAATGGTGCGCCCTCGCCAAACGCAATGCCGCGTGCGACAGCAGAGATATCAAACTGCTGCTCAGCAAGAGTAATATCTTGGAGCCGCGAGGTGTTTGAGGCTGCGGCAAGGCCGAGTTCCATGGAATTATCAGCGAGACGACTCGCACCATCTCCAGCTGCGACAAATTGGATTGATGATGGCAGTAGAATGTCGAACTCTGTTAGTGCCTCGGGAAGCGTAATGGCGTTCTGTGTCGCGATGACTGCGTCAGATGTGATATCCGCCGCACCAGGACGGAATGCCATCTTTATCCGAACAAGTGCCTCGCCACAGTCTTCCAACAGGTAACGTGCTTTTCGCGCGTATATGCGAGAAACGCCAAGCAAAAGCTGTCCTGACAGTCGCAGCGCCAGCGGCGGCCCTTGGTCTTGTCCGATTATTGCGCCAACAGAACTGGGGATACTAGCCTGCAAAAGCTGTGCTTTAGTTAGCTTGCGCTCTAGATGCGCAGCCAGCCAGACTTTTGCTAGCGGCCCCTTTTTTGATAGTATCGCTTCTGCGTAAAACATTATGTTCGCTTAGCAATGGCTCGCCCGTACTTTATTGAAAAAAAAAAAAAACAGAGCTTTAGGCTTTGGTCAGGGAAAACTAGGGAACCGTACTAAATTAACCCTTGCTACAACAAGCTATACAGCAGCTAAACAATGAAATGACGAGTAAACAAAATACCAGGCCTTTAGACATAGAAATGAAGAAACGAGGCAACCAAGCAAAGGCAAAGCGAGGAATGAGAAAGGGCACAGTAGGCAACGCGTGCAAGAACGCGTTCTGTAAATGCTCTCAATGACCAATTAGCACATCTCAGATCAAGGCTGCTGATACCGCCCATAAAGGTTTTAATCTAGAAATGCTGCAGTAATACTCCCTTTCCCCTTTTGCAAACTGAAAGGGATAGTTTAACAAACATAGAGTTTCTTTTTTAGTACTGGAGACTTTAAAATACATAATGTTTTTTATCATTACAAGCTGAAAAAGTTGCAAAGAAAGCCTAGGGTAACTTTAAAACAGCAATAAATAAATAAAAACATCGGGATTCACAAAGTCGATAGCTAACAAAACTTTAGTTGTCTGTTCTAGCGGCGTCAGAGCAACCTTTTAACCAAAAGTGAGACTGCCAATACTGTCTACAAATACATGCCACTCTTGAACCATTGCACCAGATATTGCCTGAAGGAGTCCCAGGGCATGAATGGTTATTGCATATCTATACACATTTTTTTAGTTTGTAGTCCAAAATAGCAATAGGCTTGCTTTTATACTTTTTCATGGGATGAAAGCATCTACAGAAAATAATATTGTCACATTTTTTTTAAAAACAATATCTAGTTGTCAAAAAAAAAAAAAAAAAAAAAAGAGTAAACAGGAGTTCAATAAGTTGCCCTAACAGCAGCCAGTATGCAAAATACAGAAGGGTAATGTTGAAGTAAAGCGCAATCTTTTCAAACTTAAAAATCTTGTAGTTAATGTATATGTATCTTACTGATAAGAGCAGATCGATCTGCTCATTATATTTATAAAACACGCAGAACTTTTTTCAAGAGGGCACCACACATGAAAACAATACTGACTAACCACTAGTTTCTATCAACAATATTGAATATATTTATAGATCACAGAATAACTGATGTTAACCTATACAGGGCTTATTGCTTTTGGCAAACAGCCAGGCAAAACTGCGTGTCTATTCAGCACCAGGCTCGTGTCTCTGGATACACGTGTATATGAGACATAAGTTAGATAATATGGCTTTTCAAACTTACCAGCAATTTATAAAATGGAAGCGGTTATTGTTAAATTGTATAATCAACAAAGGGAGCTCATAGAAATTCAAACGTGACATTATGTATGTATTGAGTGCGTAACGGGTATTACTACTGGCCGATTTTCTGAAATGATGTTTTAAAAAATACAAATAAGTATGCAGACCATGGTCTTTGTTTCTAGCCCACATAAAGTAGATAAGTTGTTGGCGCAAAAAAGCAAAAGTAGCATAGTAGCACAATGAGGTTGAGCGGTCAACAGTGAAATCACTATATGCGCAGGCAGCAATCAGAATCATTACTTAGGTATACCTGCATCTGCTACTGCAACAGCAGCGGCAGTCATATGGGTTATACAATAGCACATAGACATCAAAATTGTGCTAGCGGAAGGTGTAAAAAAAACACCGAATTGTAGATTTGTTCAACAGCCATTGCACTTACAACTAATTGCAGTTTCGTAAACAACCATGTACATTTACTGGAAAATGGAAATTGAGACTAGTGCGTACGCACAGGTTTGTCGATGATACATAAGCAATCATAATGACAGTATGTTGCTTGTTGTACCTGGTGTGGGGTAGATAAACTCAGAACCATCTTTGCTCACGTTTCCCAATATGTGTGTTCTCAATTGTTAAACCTCGCATAAGCATTAAATCCGATGATAATTTTTTATAAAAATGATAATGATAATGAAATCAAAAAAGAAACAAACTAAACATGTGCAGTACATACAGCAGCTTGGAGCTTTAAATGTCTACTACACCCCTAGTACCACACGCATCTACACCGGTAGTTAAAAGGCAAAGTAGCCGGGTTTTCTTTTTGATTAGAAAATACCATATATGTGCAGACAAAGGTGTTGAAGGGGCATGGTTGTAGGTGCACAGGTAACAGTTTGCGTTGTTGTTGCTTCAACAATTATTTTGGCGCATTACTTCTATATGGTGGCACGATACGCTAAACGGCCCAGTTAGACTGACTCGACTGAGTTACTCGTCGTCGTCTATGACCTTTCCCGGGTAGTCACGGTCACTAGAGTTGGCGACGACAAAATGGCAGATATGTTCGATCATTTTTGGATCCGGATACTGATGAGTGTTTACACTGAGAGTGCTTGGTGACTACAGCGGGGAGACAGTCAAGGTTACGGGCGGCAATGCTAGCGTGGTAGAAAGCAAAAAATAAAAAGCGGGATGATCTCTGCCGGAGAGAGAATGATAGCTAGGAGAGGAACTGTCAGTGCGATGGTTTGCTGTTGTTGGTGGCGGTTAGAGCGAGGGGCGGACTATTTATTAGATTTGTCCGCCCCAGTAGCAACAACAGGCACAATATCCCGTCAAGCCTATCCTCGCATCTCTTTGTAAAGAGATGCATGCCAGTTCAGACAGCGCCAATGTACGGAAGAGGAAGGTAGACAGATTGGTCGACAAGCGGAGGTTGAGTAGCGCCGAGGTCTCTCTGGGGCATGGATAGTAACCTGGGGGGGGGTCTGCGCCCCTTCCCTCTTTTTTTTATTTATTTTTTTTATTGCTCCTGTCACGCAGTGCAACGCCTTTCTGGCGCTGCAGATCGGCCACAGACCGCCCCACCCCTCCTGTGAAAGGGCTTATTTTTCCGCCGGGTGCACTCGCCTGCAGATGACTGCACGTACCTCCCCCCTCTTGCGACCGGATATTGAAAATAAAACATTCGGAATCTCCACATATCTGTGGCTCGGTGGTTTTGCCAGCTGAGATGACACTACGTGCCCAAGCGTGGCGGTGTTTTAAAAAAAGATGATTGGCCAACCAGCTGCACGTCTGCGCACAGAACCAAGTGTAGTACTTGCGACATCGGCTCGGCCTCTGCAACAGCCGTAATGCCGGATAGGGGGTTTATCCGAAGATCGCGCTCCTGCATGCCCTTTCAAGCACACATGTTGCTTTCCAGGTTTACAACAACCCACCAACCATATGCTATGTCTTAAGAATATGTTGTGGCTTTAGCCACAACGGTTGTTACAGCACCAGCACCAACTTCGGGCACGCAAAAGACCCACTGCTGCTTTTTTTAAAATCAACGGTCACTTTCTGCTACAGTGCGGGTGGTACTTGATCTGCACTGGATACTCAATCCACGTGTAGGATCTTGTCGCTCAACAACCCAAGATATCGCAATTGGGCTTTTTGACGCGCGCACGGGCATTTGACATCATAGATTCAAACTCCGCACCCCCACAATTTTAGTCATTCCAGAAGGCAACGCACCACTTCCGTTTCCAAATCGCAAACTACACCTGCACTACCGCCGATCTGCCGCCGGCGACAGCGCACTGCCCAGATACTATTGCTATCTGTTACACTGCTAGTTGCGATCTGCGGCTCCATCTGTCGCTTGTGGCTGCAGGCTTCGCAGCATCAACTGCGCCCATTGCACAAAAAGAATAAAAAAAAGCAAAGAGCAGAGAAAACGCAGCGATGAGACGCGATTCATTAACGCCGGCTAGCCTGGCAAATGGTCATGTCATTGACAGCATCCGTTGACTTGAACAGGCAACGGCGGCTGCGGCAACGTGCGGTGGACTTGCAATCATGCCAATCGGCGCCAGCCGCGGCAATCTTCTTAGTAGAGAAAATCCTTTGATTGGCCGTGCAGGCGTCGCCAAGTGACAGCGTGAGTGGCGGCGGCGACCGCGGCGGGAAGGTGCACGCTTGGCTGGCGGCACGTTTCCGGTTTGTTCTCAGATCGCACCATGCGCTGCTCGATTTTGCAGATGCGAAGAAGCCACATCGCATACATTAGGAGCTTGTCGATCAGACGAACAAGCACACGCCCCAGAAATAAAGAAGCCGTGGCATCATCCGCCATGCATAGCTTTCAGGCACTTCTGCATATGCTTTGGGCGACACGCAAACAAACCGCTGCCTGCACGCACGCTTGGAGCCCGCACCCGCGCCGATCCATCTATCCACGTGTCGCCGCAGAACCGACTGGCACCTTTAGGTGCAATTTCCAGATACGCGCCTATGCTGCACCACAATGCCTCCCCAACCACAGACTTCTTACTGTACGCTGGTATTGTCCAAGTTCAAGCTTTTGCCGGCTGCCGCTGCGTGTTGTTGACGCATTAGCCATGGCTGCGGCAGTCCCCACATGCTAGAAGCTTGTAATGCCTACATTCTTTCCAACTTGCGTTCTGCGTTTAAGCCACGCACTTATTTATCTGCCATACTTGTCATTGGTGGAACCACCGTCCAGGTAACTGCAGTTATGTGTATAAACTTTTTCCACATTCTTTTCATCTGAAGCCACTACCGTCACCAGTGCAATATGCATTTTATGTTACTCACAGAACCATGCAATGTGTATTACAAATGTGATAACTATAACAAAAAAGTCTTTATTTCTCGACAAGGAGACCATCTAGCTGCTGCCATCTCAACGCTGCCTTTATCTCCTTGCCCAACCTTAGCATACAGCTAACAAAGACTGTTAATAAAACCTCTAGCATTTACCTTTGAGCATCAGCTATTACACAGAGCTCGGTGAGCTTAATCGCTTTCCAACTAATTTGCAACATGTGTATGGTTACGATGAGTGTTGCATAATTGTGGAACACTGGCTACCTTTGCTTATTTTTGAAATACAGCTTTTTCGCACTGTCAATCACATACAGTGGGCTCGAAAATTAATTCAATAGTCTTTGATGACTCTTTTTTTCTAAAAAAAAAAAAAAAAAATTAAATTGTCCAAAACTGAGTTGGCAACCAGTTATGACTATTTTAGTAGTCTTGTTAGTGGAGTTTTAAATGATATTTGTTTTATTGTGTTTCATAAACTCGCTTTTAAGTAAATTTACATAAATGAAAAATGACATTAAATCAACCTTAGTGTAACATATATTAAACATTTAGTACTTTGTATAGCCACCTTTTGCTTTAAAAACAGTAGCTGAAACAGCTAAAATAAACCAAAGTTTTAATACTAAGATCTCAGGAAATAAAACATTAAATATAATTGTTTGAAAGACGACAAAGGTTTCATTGTTCCTAACAAATAAAAGAAACCCTTATAGGGAAGAAAACTTTTACTACTCGGAACCGAACCATTCACACAACCAAGTGAGCTGAGCCAGACCACAAAGGAGAGATGGTAATTTATTACTCCCCGACCAGAACTACCGATCCAATGGTCTGGTTAGTAGCAGTCATAACTTCCTTATTGACTGGCTTGGTTAAATAATCTGCTAGCATTTTATCCGTTGACAAATATTCAATCGATAATACATGGCGTTTAATCCATTCTCTAACTGTGTGAAATTTAATATCAATATGCTTAGCTTCGATCATGATCTACAGGGTTACGAAACCCAATCAA
>KZ303503.1:17259-129835 GCA_002705745.1 Coemansia reversa NRRL 1564
TTATATCTGCCTGTGTGTGTTGTTCATAGGGGTTTGAGTAGGCATACTGGGTGTGTTTATAGGGGTTGAGTAGGCTTTCCAAGTCCTTTGTGGGGGGGTTAAAAATGCTTTGGGATTAAGGTTTTCATGAAAGTACCTGCAGAAGTTTTAAAGTTAGTAAAAGCAATAAAATAGTTGTTAAAAAAGCAGCGTTGATAAATATAATGATTAAAAGGTATAAGCCTAGCAATGGGCATAATATAGAAAAAACTATTATGTTTTACTATAATATTGTTGTAAGGGGTGTTATGGGCATGCAGAACACTAGCCAAGGGTCAAAAGCCTAGCATCACACATACACATGTCACGTGCATATCTGATTTTGGCTAATTTGCTATATTCCAGATTATATGGATACAAAAAGGGATACAAAAAAAATGCAGTCATCTACAATGGAGTATAGTTCCTAAAACTCCCCAAGTCACTGACTACAAATGTATCATTGTAACAACTAAAGAAATATGAAAAGGAATGCGGGTCCAAACCTGGATCCCGCAGAAAGATTACTAATAAAGCGATTGTGCATACTGCTCAATCACACATATTGTTTAGTGAGCGATCACGTGATTATCAATGGAACACGTGACGCTGCGAACAATAAGATGACAGCCTTCAACAGCCATCCTCTGCGATTTCGTAACAGAAGGAACAAGAATAATTAAGCAAAAAAGATAAAAAATAAAAGACATATTTACAGCTATATAAACTATGCACTTTCTGCTAGGTGTCAAAATGTTAGATGATGGATGCCATTCAAGCAGTGAGTATCAGAACAACTGTTAACATGGTGCCATGTTTATATACACGCGTATATAGATGAATATTGACATCCCAGAAAACACCCACACAGAAAAAAAAAGAAATACCAAAGAAACAAAATAAACCTAGAACCAGGCTCTGATAGGTGGTCTGTCAAGCCAAGAAAAGAAGAGCAACAAGCCAAAACGAGCCACGAGCCGAGCTACCAAGGGTATTGCAGCGGTGGAGGGAATGCAGAAATTTTCTGCTGAGCTGAACGCCTGTTGGTGTACTGGAGCTGTTGCTGCTGTAACCATCGTCGCTGTCGATGGAGTAGTTGTCGTATGCATTGGAATGTTCACAGAAGTTGTTAGTATCGGTAGCAAGAGCGGGATCCAGGTGTATGATCTCCGGCGCGGGGCAAAGTTGGCGCAGTGCATGGGCGTCAGCATTGGCGGGCGACAAGGGTTCGGAATGAACGATATGTGGGTAGCGGCAGCAAATGAGACTAAGGCAGTCTGCCATGTGTATGCGCTCAATCGCGGCGACGCCGGAGCAAAGCTTGTATTCCCGTTTCCCGAGGAGATTTCATGCGTCCAGGTGTTCGATGGCGGGAATTACTTTGCAGCAGGAAGCAGGTCCGGGCGGGTGCTCGTCTGGGAAATAGCATCAGGGCGGATGGTAGGTGCCTGGGACGCTCACTACGGCGCAGTCACGGCTTTAGCAAGCGATGAGGGCGTGCTTGTGTCGGGCGGCGAGGATGCAGTTGTGCACGTGTGGTTGCTTTCACAGGCACTGGACCAACAGGCGCTAGGCAGTGCGGGGGTCGCGCCGATCGCGACGATGGGGGAACACACTATGCCGATATCGGCGATAAGCATCCCGCAGACGGGACTACTTGCCGGGCGGGCAAGGATTTACACGGCCAGCGGCGACCAGACCTGCAAGCAATGGTGTGTGCGAGTGGGACGCGGCGAAGAAGGATATGTTGGCGAAGCGCAGCTACTTGCGACGTTTCTGTACCCGGCACCGGTAAACGACATTGCAGTGGACAAGAGCGAGACGCGGGTGTTTGTGGGCACGGCAGACGGGTTGTTTCAGACAAACTTGTACGTATGTACAAGGGCCGATGCGGACACTGTGGAGGATGAGCGTGTGGAGTCGGAGCTGGCGGCGCTTGGGGGAACCAGCGACGCTGTGTTTTCTAAAGTGCACATTGAATATCCGGCGGCTGAGCGACACATTGTGGCGGTTAGTCTGGGGCATGATGGCACGCTGTTGGTGTCAGCGTCGCAAGAGGGAACTGTCCGCGTCTGGGACACGGCCAGCCGTCAGTGCATACGGACGATCAGTGACAAACAGCTAACCACTGGCGTCAGGCAGCTATACACTTGTCTGGCGCCGCCACAGCTTGGCGGGCCCAGGGTGCTAGCAGGCGTGGGACAGCAGCGGCATGAGGCAATGGCCAGACAGATCCCTGGAGGCAAGATAACATCGATCAGCTTTGCTCCACTGCAGAGGCTTTTCCGTGCAAATAGCGTGGCAGAAGCGGGTGGACTCGAGGCAGGTGTCAAAATCAGGCTTAGTAGCGCGGACGAAGACCTGGCACGGTTCGACGCGGATCTAGTTAGTGATACGGTGTACGGGGAGACTGCCCGCGGTGACATGACGCTGGTTGGTGGGCTGGGCACGGTGGATGGGACTGCCAAGCGACAGATGGCAGACCTGCAGCGGCAAATAGAGCAGCTGCAGCGACATAGCGCACGGACACGGAGGCTAAACGATGAGCTGTACCAGAGCGCAGTTACAGAATGGCTGGGGTCGCGGCAGAAGGACTGAGAGGAGGAGGGGCAAGTTCAGCACAAAGTATACAGACATCTTTCTACTTTTTTTTTAAAAATAAAATAAAATAAAAAACTATTAGCACATTAAGTGAATGGCGTTTGTGATAATCGAGGTAATTTTTTTTTTTTTTGGCAGCAAGCAGTCTTGTGTTTTGCGTCAAGAGAAACAAAGTGTGTGCGTGATTGGTGTGCGTAGCTGGCAGGTACAGTTTGCGTCGGCAGACAGGGGGAGGGAACCAAGAAACAGATCAACAAGACATTAGTAGTAGTTTTGATTAGACACATATCATAAATGTCTTTAGCAATATCATAGCAATATAATGAAATACATGTAACTTACCTTGTCGCCTGTAAAATGGGTGTTGGCTGCTCTCTGCTTATCAGTCTGCACCACAAAAACCAACGCCAACCACACTACCAATGAAACTCCTGCCCATGCACAAACGACACCCTGCCCACAACGCAAACGCACTACCTGAATGGCCCAAACCTGTTTATACCTAATCCTCCCAAAATAATCTTTTCTAAACGCCAACACTATAGCAGAATACAGTATTCATCTTTTTCCTTTTGCGATCGCTAGTTCTTTTTCAGATACGGGCGCTCAATTCAACACGAAGAGTAAAACAGATGCAAATGACACAGGTCAAGTCGGCGCAGTTTACGGTGGGCAAATTGGACGCGGGGATGGCAATGCTGCTGACAGAGGATTACCAGCTGATTGAGTTTCCGTCGGTGCTGCTGCCAAAGGGCGTTGTGTTAGGGTCGGTGGTCAGCATCGACGTGGGGCGCGACAGGGAAACGGAGCGTCGGCAACGCAGCGAGTTTCGCGGGCTACAGGAGAAGATTCTTGAGGACTTTGGTAGGCGACATCCCAAAGCGCCGGTAGTGCGCGCGGGGCATACGACGCAGACATGGGCGGTGATCGAGTGGGAGCCGCTGGAGCTTGCGGCCGCGGAGCTGCGGTCGCTGCATTTATATCGTGACGGGCAGCGGATGATGCAGGCAATGCCGAGCACGGTGGAGGCGGCCAACAGCGCGCGGGCCGTCAAGACGACGGGACTGGACGTAGACCACGAGTACGAGTTTCGAATTGAGATGTGCACGTCGGCAGGGACGTACTTTTCCAACACCGTGGCAGTGAAAACGCATTCGCTGGAGAACCTTACGGGGGTGCGGGTGTGCTTTGGCGACTGTGGGACGCAGGCCGAGGAGGACAGCCTGAAGGAGACCATCAAGCGCATCGGGGCGTCGTGGACAGACAATGTGACGCTGAGCATTACGCACTTTGTGACGCGACATAAGGTGGGGGCGGGATACGAGGCGGCGCTACGGAGCAACATTCCAATAGTCAAGCCTGACTGGCTTCTTGCGTGTGAGGCGAACGGCAAGCTCCAGCCGGCGATTAAATTTGGGGTAGAGTGAGTGGGCAGCAATGGTGATTGGTGTTTTTTGTTGACCACGTCATGTATGGATGGTAACACTGGTAGTAGTTGTCGTTCTTTGATAATTGCCTTATATCAAGGAAGATGCTGGAGGCAAGATCTACATATAAATATTTTGCAACATTTTTGGCGGCCATTAAACAGATCAATCGTCCGTCCACATCATTTAAGAACCACCACTTGATTTGTAAGGTTTAAGCATACTGCCAGCTGTTGAGAAAGCACATAGATGTCGATGATCATTAATTAGAGCTTTTGCTTACTTTGTAGTAAACGCGTATTGTAATCATTTCTAATGGTAACATATATATTGAATACAAAGTAATTAGCAATGTTAATAATAAATATTCATCACGATATGATCCTCCGATGACACGACTCGGTTCAGTTTGCTTTAGTTTCTTTCTATACTCTATTTTAACCGTTCATCCGAACGCGTTTAGTTTAATGAAGTCTTTACCTCTTCCAAAACATTAGTAAATGATACAAGTAATAACACCGCTACGCTGTAACGGAAAATGGAGGTTACCATTGCACTTATCAACTAATTACACCTAATTCCATTGACAGCTAAAACATTGGATCTTACATTCAAGCACACCATTAGACATTAATGCATGAATACGGCAAAAAAAAAAAAAAGTCAGACTATAAAAGTTGAACAATATTTGTTTTGTTGCAAAATATAAGTGCATCAATTATTCATAAACGCTAAGCAAACCACTGTCAATCCAAGGTTTTCCAAGCAAAAATGAACTATGAAGCTGAGGAATGCCTTCCATGGGCGTCTCTATTTTACAAACTAGAAGTGCGAGTCCCAGCCCAAAACACACGACAGTACTTCTCGCCATACAGCTGTCTTTTCTTCCAAAGACAACTTTTCCTATCTGCATCCACATCCCCATCACTATCTCAAACATTGGACTCCTGGCGTTGCCACTGTTTTAAAATTTTGATATATCCTATTCAGTAGAAGCAAAAAAATAATAATACATTTTTAGGGCGTTTACAGTGTGTGAATGTGGTGTTCTCTGCTGAATAGTCTCTGAAAACCTAAAAGTATTGCAGGAAAGGCGGCACGCAATCCAATGCACAAACTTACTAACAATAGCTACTCCCGGATAGCCACTGTTGTACTAAATCAAAAACAAGCATAGATCTTCATTAGATAAATTTTCTTTGAGAACTGGTGCAACATATAACGTGGAAGGGGCGTGCAGACAGAGTCAGGTATTTCTACAGCGGGCAATGTAAGAGTGTGGGGAAGGACGTCCTGCGAGAATCTACTACGGCGGCGGCCTCGCAGCGGTATGGTGGTCGGACAGCACGGTAGAATCGGCGGGTGGGGCAGAAGCAGCAGTCTCGCATACAGGCCATTCGAAAGACACATCAGCTGGAACGGCGGCAGAGGAGCATGCGGGAGTGAGAAAATTCGATAGCAGGTCCTGTGGTACTGCGGAAACGAAATGAGGCCATTCGGGCCACAGGTTGGTAGCGAGAGGCGGGGGAGGCTTGAAGTCAGACAGCGACAGCATTAGGGCTGTAGGATCAAGGGCCAGTGTCGTGGAGGGCAAGACAGAGGGATCCAGAGCCAATGCGGCGGGATCCAGCGAGGCAGGGTCCAGGGAACCACCACCATAAACCGGGGGCGGCGGTAAGCCGGCGGAAGCAGCCATGGCATTGACAATGGCCATCATGACGTTTTCGTTAAAGACAGTAGGGTTAGAAGCAGCGTTGGCCTCGGAGACAGGCGCAGCAAGGTGCGCGGCGGGAGAAGTGGCGGATTGAGCGGGCTGGCCAGAGTGTTCCGTGGCATAGGCAACACCAGGCGAGGCAGGACGCGACACATCAGCACAAGTAACACGCGACAGCGGTGCCGGGCGGCGGGAACCGGGGGCGTCGGCGTGAGCAAAGGCACAGTGCATAGCGACAGCCAGCTCGGCGTCAGATTCGCGGCGCGGCGCGGCAGCGTAGGGCGCTGGACGGCGCAGCAGCGAGCATGAGGCGCGCGGCCGCAGCGGCAGTGCAGGCGGCGTCGACACGGATGGGACGGCGGGAAGAAACGGCAGGGAAGCAGAGCGCTGCGTCTTGGGGGGCGCAGGTGGCGGGTATGGCAGCCAATTGACGTGCGGCGCAGCGGCTGCGTAGGGATCATCAATGTTGCCCAACCACAGCGTCAGCAGCGGGTCGGCAGCAACCTTGAGGCGCGCGCACGTGGCCAGCAGGACGCGTAGCTGACAAAACAGCGGGGCAAACGACCCCACCACCGTGTGTACGCGCGCAGCGCTGGCACAGTGGCCCTCGGAGAAGTCGCCCATGGGACGCCACGAATCTTCACCATGAAAAAAAAACGCTGGTGCATCATAGGTGTGCACAACCAGCTCGCCGACCGCGTGCGGGTTCTTTAGCGTCTGCCCCAACATCGCCAGTGCTGCTTGCGGATTGGCCACCTCATCGCTGGCCGTATCAACTAACGCGCCGATGCAGTCAGGCACTTCGCGAAACTTGATCCGCGAAACCGCACTAAACGGCAGTGCCATCTTGTACCGCTCTCTGCCGCTGCTGACCTGCCACTGAAATTCGCCCACCAGCGAGTCCAGCTCTGCCGGCCGGTGGCTTCCTGGGCGCGCCACTGGCCGCGGCGCCGGCGGCTCTACATATGCCATGCACTTCAGTTCTGTGTCGGGTTTAGGCACACGGTGCCATGTGCCCACGACCAGCCGCGTCGTTTCAAGCATCATGTACGCAGCCCCGGAAGGAAACGCGGTCGACCCAGTAAGAGCCGCGGAGGCGCTAGCGTATCCCGCAGGGCCAACAGACCCTGTGTGCGTTGCAGCCAGCCCCGTGTAATTCACAGGAAAGCCTGCAAATGGTGTCGCGGGAGGAACGGTAAATCCTGTGGAAGGGTCCGTGTACCCTACCAAAGGTATCGGGATAGCGTACCCTGTCGGCTGGTCAATGTACCCTGCAGAGCTTATCGGGGCAACGTACCCTAGCGAAGCGTCAGCAAACGCAGTCGCCCCCGCGAGCGGTATCGTTACTGCCGACGCCGCGCCTGCGTCGCCTGCTATATCCGCCGCCCCTATCGGTGAAGCTACCGCCGTAATTCCTGACATCTCCGACTCGCGCCGGCTGCCCGACATCTCCGACTCGCGTAGGCTACGCTCTGCATCGCCCTTGGCGTCCAGGGTCCACCCGAGCCAGGGCTGTGCAGCACCAAACCCGGCTGCCAGCGTGTAGACATCCGGTGGATACGCCAGCGGGTCAAACAGTGCCGGCGCGCTTTGCAGCGCCCGCGGGTTGCGCTGCTGCGACTTTTCCTTAGCGCGACGGTTCTGGAACCACACCTGCACCTGCCGCGGCGCCATACCTAGCCGCGCAGCCAGATCTTCGCGCAGCCGACTGGCTGGTGACCGATTAACCGCAAACACTGACTCGAGTACCGAAACCTGTTCTGATGTCGCGCGAGCGCGCTTGCGGTGCCCGCTCTTACTACCTTTGGTAGCGTCCTTTGCGCCAGCGCTACCCTTAGCTTCGGCGCCGCCCGCTGCGACGTCAGTCGTGATCATGTCTATGTGCGTTGCGCACTGCCGCTTGTCTATAACCTGTCGGGGTTCGAAAAGCATTGAAATATGTTAGCAATATGTTGGTTTTTAGTGCATGAAAGGCGGCCACTGAGGAGCTGCTGCCCGCCCCGACGCGCGCCCACCGTCCATATATACGACCGCGCTGCTCCGCCTGCATGCACGCTTGCTCTGCCCGTGCGCAGACGCAGGCGCAGGCGACTGCACATCCCGCCTTGCAGGCCTCCCGATGCGTGGAGCGGGCAGTAAACGCCCTGCCGTGCAGGGGTCACTGTGCTGCCGCTACGTGTGTCGCGCAAGCCTGTCCGCCACAGATGCAGATACTGTCCCTTCCCAATGCACACTAGAAGCCAGGCGGCAGCAGCCGCGCAGAGCCACCGCCTTTCAACCAGTGCAGTTCTTCTAGAAGTAGGTGATGGGTTTCAAGTAGCGCCAACTTCTCCTTCTACCTGGAGAGCAAAGTGCGGAAACTGTCTGCGAGCACGATCGGGGAAGAGCACACTGGAGCAATAAGATTAACAAGCTGTGCTGCCAGCGACGTGTGGCTGCATCTCCGTGCAGCCCCTTCTTGCAATTCCCGCAAGCTGACTGGACCAAGAAAAACACACCGCACTTATCAGCGCTGTGCCTTTCCGCCCGCCCTGCTGGACCAGCCAAGAAGCCAGCAAGCTCATCGGCTAGACTATCAAAGGTGAATTGGAAAGGGAGAGGAGAAAGGCGGTGGGGACGATGTGGCAAAGGTGCCTGGCAACCAAAAGTGTTCAGCACCAGCAACCATGGGATGTCTTACCTGTTGAACCAGCTGTGTGGTGGTGTGATGTGGTGCGGTTGTAATCTAAAGAAGAGAAAAGCGTAACGCTGGATGTATGCTACACAGATGCCCAAACAACATATAATACGGCGTGTATGTGCGCGGTTAGTGAGGTGCTGGTGGATGGTAAGCGTCAGAAGACGCCTTCTCCACGCAGCATGCACAGGATCCCCTCTGCCCACTTCTTCCCCAGCCTTGTGCAAGAAGACAATGTGCACTGTCGTCGCCCCTGCGTCCCAAGGTCTTCACAGACATGCAGGGATGGAAGGGATACGTAGTATATTTTAACCTGCCCACTGTCTGCTGTCCGTGTGTTCTGAGTGGCTGGCGCTTCCATCTGCGAACACACGGATGGCAAACGGCAGAAGGCCCCGATTACCATGTACTGTGGCTTACGGCCCCAGGTTTGGCGACGAGACGAGGCCAGGTGTTGCTTGACAAAGTGCTTCCCTGGTCAATATACAACCCCCCCCCCCCACGCTCCCGCGGACACGGCTGACGACCATTCAAAAGGGAAAGGATGTGCGCACTGGAAACCCACCCTTCTGGAACTGACGTTAGTTACTTACTTCTAGTTGCGTGGGACGCTTGGGCTGCTGCTGTGCAATTGAAACCCTTTGTCGTGGGTGGCGTAAGCGTGTTGTGTCGGATGAGGTCGTTGCAAAAGAGTGCGTATACGCACACAGCGAAAACGCGTGAGCTGAGATTGAAAAGCAATGGTCCGCTGTGTCGATAACCTATGCGCAAGTAGCCCATTTAAATCCAATGCATCAGCAATCATTCTTTCCTAACTGCACAATCCGCAGGCCTGCTGCACGCTCCCTCTGTGGCCCTCCTCAGAGTCAAGCAGACAAACTTGTCGCTTTCTGGCGCCACACGCAACCGCGCTGCACCCATCGTAAGTGCGCCACTGTGCAGATTCTTCAGCTATGTCGCAGCCGAGAAACTTGCATCTGCGAAGGGTTCTCAATACTTTCCTCTGGCGGCACCAGCGCCAAACTGCAACTTGTCAGTACAAGTTTCGCGCGCTGTCTGCACAGCACAGAACGCGCAGACATCAAAGTGAGAGACAAATGCTTGTAGAGGGAAAAACATGGGGAGAGGGAGGACATACCTGGCAGGCTAGAGACGCCCAATCATCAAATGCAGCGGCGTTTACAGGAAACGGATATCTGGTGCTGGGGGAGGGGTAAGCACCAAAAGACAGGAAGAGGATGAAGAAGGGACCGGCGGACGATATGGTGCTTTAAGATAGGAGGAAGACGTACTTGTAAGGAGAAGGAAGAAGAAAATCCTTTACAGTCCAACAGGGCACCACGCGTGTAAGGAGCACAAACGCACAACAGCGTAGTGGAGGCTTGCAACACCTGCGCCTCCCTGCTGACGGGATGTGTCTGCGTGAGCTTACCTTTGAGCCAGATATCTGGCGGTGACCTGCTAGCACGCGGATGGTACGCCCAGTATATCCGCCGAACAGCCCGTGCGCATGCGCCGTCGTCAGCGAGTGGGATGGGAAAAAAGAGGCTATGGAGATGGTTGCGTGCTAAAAAGGCTCGAAGAGGAGAAGTGCAATGCAAGTGCTTGAGGAAGTGCTGGCGCTCTCGTCTGTCTGGCTAACTGGCTGCAGCTCCTCGCCTCCCCGGGGATCGCCCAGGCGCTGCACCCGTCCATGCGCGGGGTCTGCCACCCAGCCCCTTGCACTTGCTGCTGATACCCAAGGAGCAGGCGCCGTGTTGCGTCGTCTCCCGCTCTGTATGCAGACACGATCGCCCCGTTGCCCAATTGCCAGCGCTGCGCCAATCCCCTTTGTCTGGTCTGCACAGCGCTGCGGCTCTGTAAACTCCCATTTGCCCGAGCCGCCCCCGAGCCGCCCCATCCGATATTCGCGAGTGTGTCTCGGAGTTTTAATGTCCGAGTCATTGCGCAACTACCGCATCCAGATCGGTAGGATAAGCCGGGTTGGGTTGGGTTGGGTTGGCTGCTGGTATCTCGACATGTATCTTCGTTGATTAAAAAGTTCACAACAATATCCGTGTCAGACTCAGCCCGACAATCTAGAAGACTACTTTTAAGCAATCTTGTTCGTTGTTTATGGCGGTGGTGTCTACCCCCACCCTAAACGTTGTTATTAGGTTTGTGTCTTGTGCTGCTGGCTGATCATCTTGCGGCACTTGTAATAAACATCAGCTACAACCTAGTTCTGTTTATGGACGGTCAGTCAGTCGGACAAAGCTAACAAAATGCACAAAACAGCTTATAAAAAAAGGGACACACACCCATGCACACAGGAGCACTCCGCACCTGCTGGCCTCACATGTTGACAATCTTGTCGCGGAACAGCTCGATGTTGTCGTAAGTCAGGATGACCAGGTCCCGTTTTGACAGCGGCTTCTTGGTCAGCGGACAGATGTTGCGCTGGCTGCCATCGGGTGGAAACATCAGGCAGCGCACCCAGCTGTTGTACCCCATCACATGCCCATAAGGCGAGATCGCCGGCTTAATCACAGGCTCCAGTGTGATTGGATCCACCAGGTCTGGCAGCGGGTTGCTTGGGTCAACCTCTGCACCGCATGCCTCATCATCCGAGGAAATCCCAGACTCGCCGCTCTCCGCCCCGGCACCCGCCCGAGGCGCTGCCAAATCGCTGCCTGCTGGAACTGCCAAATGCACGTCGCCATGAACCCTGCTCGACGCCTCAATGCCGCTGCTGCTGCCCGCGTCCGCTCCGACGCGGTGGTTGCGCCTGCGCCCGCCGCGCCGACGTTTGACCACCAAAGTCCCACGATACTCGCCATCACTGTCATCGTCCTTGCTGTCGCTGAGCTCCACTTCGTCTGCACGAATGACGTCCTCGTCTGATGATGCGCTCCCGTAGCGCCCCCGGCGCTTACGCTTGCGCACGCTGCCTGCTACGCGCGCCACCGTTCTCCGCCCGAGCGGCCCATCGACCGCTGCCACACGCGCCGAGCCAGCCGAACCGTCGTCAGCCGACTCGACCGAAGACCCGGCTGCCGCCTCGATTGCCGCCGTCATGGCGCCTGCTGTCACACCGCCACCCTTCGCGCTGGACGCTGCTGACTGCTCCGCGTCCTCATCGCTATCACTGTAACCGTACTTCTCCCGCGACATGCGTACGTGCGGTTTGCGGTGCTTGCGGAACACGCGCATCGCTGTGCCATCGGGATTCTTCTTCTTGGTTGTAAACAGGTAGTGCGCCTTGCCCTTTTCGTCGAGCACGTAGTTGGGGTCGTGAATCAGCCGGTTTTCTACCAGGTACCGGTAGTAGTTCGAGCACTGGTATCCCACACGCCCAGGAATCGTCATGCTGAAAATGCCCCACTGCCCATTGGCCCCGATCTCTTTGAGCCGTCCGTGAAACAGCCGCTGCTCCTCGGTCGTCCACTGCCCCGTACGCTGCTCCTCCCCGGGTGCATTAAACCTGTAGTAGTATGTGTTGGGCTTAGTCTTGATTGCTTTGAACGCCTTGATCCGTGCCTCTGACCACCCCTTCATCGCCCTGCCAAGGTCGATTCCTAATCCGTTCTTGGCTGCTGCTACCCGCTGAAGCTGCGCCAACGCCTCGTCCAGCGGCAGCCGCCCCACCGTACGGTACTTGTCACGCGCGTCGCTCGTCGTCGTTTTCTTCTGCACCCGCGTGCGCTTCTTCAGCATCTCCTCATATCTGGCCCGCTGCACCTCCGTCATTTGCGGCGTTGCCGTCAGCGGCGTGTGTCTGAGCGCTATGGCCTTGCGCAGCTTCTGCAGATATCCTGCCGTCGTAAGCTGGTAGATTACCTCGTCCACATCATTCTGACCCTCCTTCAGCGCTTCGCGAATCTCCTCATCTGCCAGATACGTGTACATGTGCCGGATCCGCTGTGCCTTGTGTGCAAACTCTCTCCGCTCGAACTCTGCGAACTGCTGCTGTTGCAGTGCAACCCGCTGCTGTATGATTACCATCTCCTCCTCGGTCACTTCATCCTCAAAAATCCGTTCTTTGCGTACGCGCTTGATTGCGTCGCTCTGTTGGATAAGCGACTTGACGTGGTCGCCAGTTTCGCGATCCAGCTGCACAAACTGCGTTTCATTCCACTCATCATCGCCTCTTAATTTGGCCTCCGCGACCGCCTTGGCCTTCTCGGCTAGTCTGCAGCACAGCACATCGCGCACACTTGCACTGTTCAGTCTTTCCGCCGCTCCACTCGTTCTGTAGCCTCCACACTTTGCCATTTGCCTGCACTTCGTAGCTGTGGCTGCTGCAAAGAATTGCGAGTGGGGGCGTGACTCTACAGTGCTTTTTTTCCCTGACATTGCCCAACTACCCTACTTGAATGTGCTGCTAATGTGGTTAAAAGTAGAATTAGAATAGGGGTTTAAAAACTATAAAGAAAAGCTTGCTTGCTTGCTGCTGCTGAAAGCAGAAGCTTGGTTGATTTTTTTTTTGTGGGCTTGACGCGTGTCGCGCGTTTTGTTTTTCACGCGACTCAGTCCTACTGTTCCCCACCGGCTCTATGCTTATCATATTATTGGCTGCTTTCCCAACCCTCGTGCTACTATTTAAAAAAAAAAAAAAAATTATAAGCACATCAAGTGAATGGCGTTTGTGATAATCAAGGTAGTTTTTTGACAGCAAGCAGTCTTGTGTTTTGCATCAAGAGAAACAAAGTGTGTGCGTGATTGGCGTGTGTAGTTGGCGGGTAAGATTTGCAGGTACAGTTTGCGTCGGCAGACAAGAAGAAAGAGCCAAGAAACAGATCAACAAGACATTAGTAGTAGTTTTGATTAGACACATAACATAGATGTTTTTAGCAATGACATAGCAATACAATACAATACATGTAACTTACCCGCCCATGCATAAACAACACCCTGTCTACAACGCAAACACACTACCTGAATGGCGCAAACCCGCTTATACCAAATGACGCCAAAATAATCTTTCTCAATGCCAATATTTTAGCAAAATACTGTATCCATGCATATTCGTGCTAGCATGTGGTTACGACTACATTCACAATGGCTTCTCCTCCACGGAGCAGAGAGCTTACAAAAGATCCTCAGCATGTCATGCAGTCATCGCTTTCCGGAGCATTTGCAAAGTGCTTCAAAGACATCTGTAGAGTGTTTCTGGTGTTGGGCGCTCCTACTCTTAGATGAAGTAGCAGATAAGTTAGTAAATGCACACGTGCACTTGCAATATGGCTCCTTATGATTTTTTTTTGTGTTGCTTGTGCAAAAGTCATTACTGGTAATGCTGATATGTTTGAATAACTTATAATAAATGCGTTAACAGCAACTTTAGGTGAAGGTAATATGTTCTTCACTTGTGACGAATATATTTATCACATGTCGTTACTAAGGCCTAACACCCAATATCATAGCTGTCTGCTCATTTCTTGCATACTGGATCTATTCCCCAGGTGATGAACACTTGCTGGTTCTTATGCGAGGCCAAATACAGTATTTTGCAGAAATAATGGCATTTAGAAAAATTATTCTGGCGTCATTTGGTATGGCAGGTTTGTGCCATTCAGGTACTGTGTTTGCGTTGTGGGCGGGGCGTCGCTTGTGCATGGGCAAAAGTGCTGTTGGCAGTGTGGTTGGCGTTAGTTTTTGTGATGCAGACTGATGAGCAGAGGGCAGCCAACTCCCTTTTTACGGGCGACAAGGTAACTTACATGTATTTTATTATATTGCTATGACATTGCTAAAAACATCTATGTTATGTGTCTACTCAAAACTACTACTAATGTCTTGTTGATCTGTTTCTTGGTTCTTTCTTCTTGTCTGCCGACGCAAACTGTACCCGCAAATTGTGCCCGCCAACTACACACACATTTTGTTTCTCCTGATGCAAAACACAAGACTGCTTGCTGTCAAAAAATTACCTCGACTATCACAAACGCCATTCACTTGATGCGTTAATAGTTTTTTTTTAAAAACAGTAGTGGCAATTTGGTAGATAGGCTTGTGCACATATTACGGGATTTAACTTAAAAATCACTAAGACTGGTACTGAATTGAATATATTAACAGTGCAGCGAGCCTGTTTTTAGCAACAAAAAGTTGTATCAAGTATGTTTGACAAGAATAAAGACCCGGCCATGCATACCAAAGTCATATATTTTGAGCAAGCTGGTGAAAATGCAGCAGACACATAATAAGTGCCAGTTGCTGTAGAGTCCTCCTGTTCGGCTGGGTGGCCAGCCCTGGGTTGGAGAGCATGACGCGAGAAACACATACATGGTCTATGCTTTGACCAAAGCAAGCTCAATATATAAAATGCGCAGGGTGAATCTCAAGCTGACAATCATGCCACGCCTTGTTCAACCACTCAAATCTGGCAGACCAGGTCGCGCTGTATATGCCTGAACACTCAATAAACTCGTCATTGTTTGTGCACCGCCGGCTCTAGCCAGAGCTCAAAAGGTTGGCTGAATCGAAATAGAGTTTTAAGATGGACAAGCAGGTCTGCTTCGCCAGGCCCCTTGATTCCACCACGATGGACAGAGAGGCCTTCTTCTCAGGATATGATTTGGCAGGGCGTGCCACGGGTCTTTGTTTTCTTTCTTGAGGGGAGACAAGACCCCAAGTCCATCACAAGCGTGTAGCACTTACTTCCAGAGGAACTTGCAAAAATCCAGTAGAGTCCCTGACCCCTACTTCCAGGCTAACGATTGGCTCAAAAGTCATACTACATGTCCTATGGAGTGTTTAAAGAATGCAATGCGCTCCCGTAGGCTCTTTACCATCTTCACTCTCGCGTTGGTATCCTTTTTATTTTTTTTGTTCGCCCTACTTATTAGCCATAGTCATGTCTCGATCTGTACACTCTGAAGAAGAGCCGGTGCTGACCCGGAAGGATCTCTGTGAGGTAAGCTGTTCTTGATGGTGTTTAAACGTCGTAAATAGTTTTTAGCTGTTGCCACGCCACAACCAAGGAAGGTTCTGATTTTGTTATTGGTTCCTGGGTTTTATTTTATTTGAGGACATGTAGCTTGCAGAGCTTCATAGCAAGCTTGCAGAGGCGTACGCGCGTATCTCAGGAGGTCAGCCAGTCACCAAGGTCAGGAAGGTGCAGCGCAAGCCTGCAGCGGACCCTGACCGTCCAAAGCACCCGTTGGGAGCTTTCTTACTATTTAGCAGGGTTGAACGAGCATCCATTGCTGAAAAGAACCCGGGCGCCAGTCCGCGGCAAGTTGCCATTATGCTTGGCGAGCACTGGAGAGGCCTTGATGCCAAGGATCGCCAGCAGTACGTGGACAAGGCCAATATCAACAGAGAAAAGTATGTGGCAGAACTGGCGCAGTACGAGGCAAACAAGAAGGAGAAAGGAGGAGAGGATGTGCCTGCTGATGCGGACGATAGCAGTGATGAGCAGAGCCGTAGCAAGACTAGCTTGGTCGAGTTGGCAAGCCAGGAACAGCAGGCCTCCAAGTCGGCTAAGATAGCTGCGACGGCTGGTGGTGGTGTTGGAACGTCAGGAGACTCAGTCAACGAAGATGACGCTGCTAAGAAGTCCAAGAAGAAGCACAGGAAGCACAAGAGCAAGGACAGAGCTGATGGCAGTGATGAGACTTCAAAGAAGAAAAAGAGCAAGTCCAAATAGGACGTCTTGGATCGAGTCTAGATCGTAACGACGACGTGATGATAGACAGGTTGCTACCTGTCGCAGCAGAGAATCGGTAGTTCAATTTTTGCTTGAATTTTTTTTATTGCAGGTTAGTGGTAAAACTGGGACTTTGAATATGGTGACATTATAACTTCTTTAGCGCGTTTAAATTTTTTAATACGTGTATGTGGTGCGGGTTATCTTGTAACCAAGTACCAGAAGCAACGTTGCAAAAAGGTTTGGATGTGTATTCTCCCAATGCGTTTTTTGTTTGTTTGTGTGTCCACATTTACGCAGAGTATTTTCTCGATCTGAAACCCAAGTGTGCACTGACACCAAAAATGTTGCATGCCTGCAATATTCTCCATAACATCTTGAGTTCAAATACCAAGACTTGGAAAAATTATTTGCTCCATAAGAAACTTGTCTAGCCGCAGTCTACACAAATCATAAAATTGCATACTTGATATATAGCTATATTCAACTCTTAATGGCCTCAATCGAGCTTCTGCCACAGTATCTGTTTAACCAGATCGCCCTGGAGCTTGACTTGGCCGATCTATGTGCTGTAACCTTGACTAGTCGCCGTCTGCATAAACTAGCGATATGCGATGAGCTGTGGATTGGAAAGATAGTTGAGGACTTTGGTGACCGTGATCTGGTAGTTGATCTGCTTACCGACGCTGGTGTGGATATTGCAGAGCACGTCAACGCTAGCACGCAGCTGGTGCCGTGGAAATTACAACAGCAGAATCACGACAACTCACATACAGGCATGGAATACTATCGGGACCGCTTCGTTCGGGTTTTCCCCACATCAGACGATGATCGACTTAACTATGCAAAGAATTCCGAGGTCGAAGTTGATCAGGTAAAACTGATGCTACGTGACGGATCCAAGGCCAACGCTGAGGTGTTTGTAGAGGCTGCGTATCGGCTCATGCTTGTTCAAGAGTACTTTCCCGCTTCAGCAGAATGCTACTACCTGTGGGCCTTAATATGCTACATGCAGAATGCGCTAAGTCCATCGACCGCTCTCCTGGAGATAGGACACGATCTTAATAGCGATTTCCTGCCTATCCGAGAACTGATGACAGAGGTGCAATCCATGAAGGAAAGCGTACACGGGACCAATGGCGAGGCGCCATTACTTGACTCCACCTGTTCTCGCCCTAGTGCACAGCTGGCAAGAGCATTAGCCATCATTTTTCAGCGGCTGGATCGCGACCGCGATGGCGTCCTGGGTGCTTCGGAGCTGGCTGCCATGGTCAAGATCACCAATGGTCAACCCGCACCATCCGCAATGGTTGCGCAGATTATCAATGCGTTTGGCGGACAGATTCAAACGCCTGGTGGCCGCAGGGTCACAGGATGGAACCTTGGTTCACTAACAAGTTTCTTTGTTGCGCAAACTATGCAGGACCCGAAGGAAACACGCCAGGATCTTGCAAAGTTTGGATTTGATCCACACACACTTCAAAGTAATTAGCACCTGTAGTGGTCTTCTACTTAATACTTATGAGTTTCTGGTTTAGAACAGCATCGACTGCCCTGGATAGCTATTCTTAAAATTTCAGTGTGTTGTAATCCTTGTTGTTTATTTTTGGGACGCTCGTTAGCTTGCAGCGGCAGATCAGCAAGAGACACAGTATTTCTGCGCCGGAATGACTCTGGAAATTTTTTTTCACCACAAGGACAAATAAGGACGTACTTTGGGTTTACAACAGCTTCAATGTTGACATTGGTAGCATTAGAATAGACAGAATCAATAGCCAACAAAGTTTCGGTTGTCTGTGCCAGCAGTGAAAGAGCGACTTTCCGATCAGAAGCATCAACTACAGTGCTGTCTACAAACCTAGGCAACCCAAGACTTAAATTGACGTGCATCAGTTGGAGAAGACTCAGAACATGAAAGAACATCCATAGTGGCGATGCCTTGTTTGCATTGATAAATAATGAAAGCCTTTATTACGAGAAGTGCTATTATATTTTGACCATCATTTTGTATTTGGCGTCATACAACTACCACGACTTTTGTAACAAAAGTGAGTTAATATATTATTGACAGAGCGGTAAAAATATGCTATCAACGTTGGTGTTAATGCGTTTTATGAGCAAGTGGAGAGTTTTTAACCGCCTATTTAAAGCAGAGGAAAGTGTCACGCGCATTTATCAATCAGGGGGACACATCAAGACCCTGAGATCAGCGGGTAAACCTTGCATCTATTTAAAATTTCATTTCCCGAGATCTTAGTAATAAACCTTTGGTTCGATTTAATCGTTTCAGAAAGCCTCAAAATACAGCTAAAAACTTTTAGACCAAGCTATGTGCTAGGTGGCGTTGCTTCTATTAACTCTTTCTATATAAGTAATCTGTTTTACGCATTTTGTTTGCTTTTGTCCAACTGTCTCCGTTCATGAACAACACTAGGTAAAATAAGTAGATGTACAATAATTAGTTTCTGTTGCGTTTCGGAGAATCAATTGGTTTGTACAAAAGTGAAACTGGCCACGCAACATTGCGTAGCATTCAGCATTGTCTGGAAATATTAAAAATATCTTGACTTTCTACCTTTAACTAAAAAAAATAAAAGCAGATTATAACTTGGAAACAACTGTATAAAAACAAACAACCCAGAACTAATTATTTAAGCATTGTGTCGTAAAAAATAAGTGCACATGCAACTCTAGACATTACTCAAAGGTTGGCTTTGAAGTAAATAGATTGTACCAAAGAAATATACACAAGCAATTAGAGCGGTGAACCACTGCCTTTAACAAAAGGTAGCATGTAGATTACAGATATTTTATACCAATTTATTTTCATTAAAAACGTTACAAAAGCAGCAGGCAGCTCAAGTAACAAACGTAATATCCATGATTGGGCAAACAAAAGCTAAAAAAGTAAAACGTAGATTATATTGGGGATCCAGCATCATCAGTTTCCAACTAGCTTCTGGAGTAGTTGGTCACGCTCTGATAATGCATCCATATCCTCGCTATACATAATTGTAGTTCGATGTGCAGTAGGTGGAGAATTTGTCTGTTGTGGCGGTCGAGCAGGCCCAGCATTCTTTTCACTACCTAGAAGTGCGCATGTAGCAGACCCTGCCACTGTCACCGCTCTCGGGCTAAAGCTAGTCATAGTATATGGCATAATTGTGTCAACGATAGACGTCACAGTAGAGCTGCCATTACGGAAAGGCATGTTCAATGACTCTTCAATTTTTGCTGTGTCAGGCATGGAATCCAGGCCGCTGTAAACATTTGGATGGAATTCCTGTGAGTACATTGGCCTTGAATCGCTAAGCCTGTAGCCATCTGCAGTGGTAGAGATCAAGCTTGGCGTCCACCAGTCATGCAGATGTGTCACGTTCCTGATGCTGCTGCTACTATTTCTAGAGCTACAGTTTGCGTTATCATCCATCGCAATGTTAATACTGGCAGATGGCGGACTGCTATGTGGAAGTCGCTGTTGTTGCTGCCGATCTCGAAGCGTGCTTAAAGTCACACCACCAGAAGTCCTGGTAAACTCAGTCTTTGCTGCGGATGCATTGTCCCTCTCAGCCACCACATTCGCGCTTTCAAGTCTTTGACGATATCTGCGATGTGTACGAGATACTCTCTCCTCGATCAAGCTGCCAATAGCCGCTGTGTCATCAACAGATGCTGGTACACTGCCTTCAAATGAATTAGTTTTTTGGACTTGACACTCACTGCTGGTGTTAACAATATCATCAGCAGAAAGTTCATGGGCACTTTTGTGAGGATGAGTGAGGCCAACCATACGCTTTTTATTACAGCTGGGCTGTAGAAGCACTACAGAACTCGGATCTCCATGGCGCATAAGGGGTGAAATTGCTCTAGCTGGCTTTGATGGCATTCTGGTAGGTGTAGTGGATATTAGATTCAACCGCCTTTCCGGATGAAAGGTATGTGGAAATTCTGATTCAGGAATATGAGCATTGGCGTCACGACAAGCATGCAGCCACCACGGAGAGACAATCATAATGTTGTTCTTGGCTGCAAGACGGCAGTCGCGCAATGTCTCACGTTCTCGCGTCGACTGATGAATAAGATGAGTCGCCTGGCCAACATCGAAGTTTCCAAGAACACGGCATCCCAGTCTACGCGCAAGATCTGTAAGCTCTTTGCGTCTGTAGTAAAGTCGCGAAGACAACGCAATAACCACGCCATTGAGGATTTCTGAATATCTACTTTCAGACCCAACATTACCTGTTAGGCTATAATCATCTCTCGTCGTCGACAAGCCTAGAACACCAAGAGGAGACATCTGCGTGGCATCTACATCGTTTCCACCCCTGTCGCTGTCATCGTTTTGAATATTTTGTGCAGTAATAATAGCAATACGCTTCATATTGTAACGATTGTTGTTATACATGGCTTGGTCAAGGTTCCGATCGAGAGAAATGTCAATTGGTGTCTGCCCGGGTGTACTAGTATGTATCTGTGAGCATAACCTAAGAGGTGTACTCGCTATATCCGCATTATTATTAGCGATAGTCACATTTTTCTTACAATTGTCGATATATATGCCAGCAGAATCGCGCACAGGTGACTTGGTACCCCCATGCTCACACTCTTGCTGCTGTTGTTGCTGCGGGTCCGATACCGGTACAGAATCCACTAAATGAACAGTAGTGCCAGTTTTGGTAGCTGCTTCTCTGACAGCCAGTCTGTATAACCAAGTCGCATCAACAACTGAAATGTCTCGCTTAAGTGCCCGCTCGTATTTCTTCCCCGAAAATGGCGGGCTGCAGATCAAGTGTGTGGTTCTGCGGCAAAAAATCTCACTAAATGACAGTCCCAATGCAGATGCAAGCATACCAATGTGCTTGCGCTCCAGGCCTTCGTAGCCACTAATACTCATATGCACAGCATCTAGTTCCCGTGCCGTTACCGCTCGAAGCGGGTAAAATAGAACATGCTGGCTTACACTCAGTCCAGGGAGCTTTGGCGAGCGAGACTCAATATTCCAATAATCGGGATAAACACGCCCATCCTGCAGACATTGCTCAAACCAGCACTCGGTGACAATATACATGCGTTGGCTGGTCGTTGCTGCAACCTCTTCACACAACTGCAGATGGACTGCTCCGCCAAGTGGGATGACAACATAAGTGTCGGCGATATCTTGTCCATCGGCAAGATGTGCAAAACTAGAAAGAGCATTACGCAATAGTGCGTTCGGTTCAATATCAACATAAGAACCGCCATTTTCGTTTGCGGCTTGCTTTAATACTGACTGGGCCGTTTCAGACAGCCCGAATGATGTAAATGCACATTTTGCAAACAAATGGGTGTCGCTAGACAGCGTGGATAACTCCAGCAATGGTGAGGAGGAATAGGATGTACCCCGGAGCTCTGCTGCATCGTTATAGTATGCTACCCGCTGACGTTTGTGTTTATTTTCTGAAAAAGACTGCTTGTGCTCTTCGTCTTTGTCTTTAAAGTCATAGCGGTTACAAGCAACTGATACCTCCGAGTATGCTTTATCCGCAGCGGCTGGATCGGACTTGGAATCACCAACGCTACAGCATTGCGAAGGTTCGTCAATTAATAAACGTAGATTACGCCTTGAATGTGTCGCATTCACAACAGAGTGCTGGTTAGCCGCGTATTGTGGTTGCGGCGGTAAATATGTTGTGTTGGCTCCTCTAGCGGTGATCGACCTTGGCGAGGTAATTGGATACCGTTCCAAGGGCGACTGCAATGGCTGGTGTGGATGCTCGCCAGTAGTACAACCTTTGTCAAAAGTGCTGCATCCACCGTTCAGGGCAGGCTTAGATTTAGAAACCTCGTTTGCATCAATAGCGATATCTTGGTCATAGTGCATATATGGCTGCTCAGCAACTCGAGCCTTGGCACGCCAGCATGCGCTAAGCCATGAGCGACTAATCACATATGGCATGACAAATGAACCCGCCAATGCCCGCAGTGTAACTCTATCTTCATCGACTATATTCTCAATATCCTCGACCACGTAGTGTGTACATAATGATTTTTGTGCATCGCCTATGACATGAGCCTCCAAACGTTTACAACTTTCTGCTAGTGCTTCTTTAGAAATCCAGACGCCACCCATTGTAGATATTCTTTTGCACCATCTCTTGCGGTCCTCGGTGCTCATGGATGCTTCAGAAAGCACAATTCTGCAAGGTGCCAGCGCCATGCAACTTTCAGTCGACGATAGCGATATGGAAGAAAGATGCGAAACAGCCGATCGAGACTTAGCAACACGACTATGCAGGTCTTCGGAGGCTGGTGGAGATTTTAAAGTCAAGTTAAAACAGTCTGGATTAAGTATACTTTTCGATGACAAGTTCTTATTTGGTTGCTGACCAGTAGAGTGGGCGCTAGCTTTTCTTCCAACGTCAATCACGATACTCGAAATGTCCTCGTCAGAATTCTCGCTTTGAAACGACATCTTTTTATCTAAAGCCTGAGATCTGGAGAAGCATACCTTTACTGCTTCCAATGATTCTGGCGAAGATCGAATAGAGGCAGCTGTTGATATTTGCCGAATAGCTCGTGGAATACCTGCAGCACCCTCGGGAATAACTTTTCGACGTGTTTTGCCGCTGTCCTTTAATGCATATTCATCCTCGCTTTGACGGTAGCCGGTTCGCAGACTCTGCAAAAGCCATTCGATAGTAACTACACATATATTCCAATGCTTCGCAAACATGTACTTCTGGCCTTCTGCTGCTTGTGCAATAAGATGCGTGCAGCTTGGCGTGAGGACGCCGTGGTATATCCCGCCGCCGCCAATCCACCCTGCATTAGGAAAAATGGTTTCCAAGCTATGTTCTTCTGTGTATCGTGCAAGCGCGTCAAACCGATCATTGCTGTCGCTATTGCTAAGCACAATGTCTGAAACTAGACTCTTTATTTCTTCACGGATATGTTGGTCAAACCCCGTTGTGCAAATATGACAGCCAGAGAATGGCCGGTACCAGGTCAGTTCAACAATTCGCCTAATAGCGCAGGCAGCATCGTCAACATTGTCACTTTTAGTGTCTGTGCTATTACTCTCGGCATCACCAGAGATATGTAGGCGTATCAACTTCTTGGCGCGTCTGCGCGCCTCGTTCTCACACTCATCCAGAAAATTCATTGATACAACTGGAAGCCCGACCTTTGCCGACACTCGGTATTTGTTGGACAAAAGGCTGTCCTTTGTTATAACATGTGTGACAAGGTTCGTCAACTGGAAGCTCACACTTCCTCCTAGCTGCTCGATCCGCCGGTGGACTGCCTCCTACCAAAATGGCAGCGGGTCAAAAATAATAAAAATATAAACAAGAGATGAGCAGCATCCGCTGATGTAGCCTACAATGCATTCGACCAGTTCTCCAGACAGCACCAAATATAGCTCATTCCAAGCCTTTACAAAGTGCGCAGCAGCTCGACTGTCTTTTTTACCTTCTCGCTAGCTTCAAGCCCGCTGCAGGAAATACAGCACCTACTAAGAAGCGCGTACGTGGGACCAGACATTGTCCTACTAGCTTCAACCATAGAATTTGTGAGCGCAAGATTTGAAAAAGAGAAAATAGGTAAAAAGGGAAAGCAAATTGCTGCGCAATGCGTTGACAGGCGTAGTAATTGGCAGACGGTACATTTTTTTTCACAGCACGTGTTCAAGAAATTCATTGATGCCTGTGGTGCACGATTTGTGGAGAAATGGGCCATCTGCCACTTACCCTGGCTGGTGGTGTGTGGTGAAAGAATCTGGTGGAAAATGGTAATCCACCGAGCACCGCAAGAAAAGACCCAAGCAGCTTAAGACGCAGACATAATAACAACAAAATTTCGAGTAGTTATTACTACCCTAAGCCAGAAACAAGGATGCCTAACAGTCTTTTAGAACTTGTAGAATATCCAATGCGACAAGATGCATATCGTTAACTTTCACACTTGTTATGCATGCGAAGCAAACAGAAAACACCAAAAGTAAGAACAAAAAGAACACCTTGCTGCGACCCCAATCCGCTGCATACGCTAGAAGCACTTAGGCCTCGGTAGCAGGAGCAGCAGATGCGGCAGGAGCGCCAGGACGCTGAGGACGAGGACGGCGCTCGCGGCGGCGGAAGTCGCGACCTCCACGACCAACACGCACAGGAGCCGCAACCGAAATGCCAGGGAGCTTCTCAAAATTGAGAGCCTTAAGCATGCTCTCGGTCTCGGGATCAATCTCGATCGCCGAGATGTCAAGAGCAGATTGATCGGGCACGTAGTTATCCTTGCGCTCACGCTCCTCCTCCTGCAACTTGAACGAGATTCCGGGAACAGGGCCCTTCTGAATGCGCTTCATCAAATGGGTGGTAAAGCCAGCAATCTTGTTGCGCATGCGCTTGGAGGCGATGATGGCAACATCGTCACAGATGCGCTTGTTGGTGTGAAAATCAAGAGTAAGCACCGGGTAGTACTTCTCGATCAGAACGCGCGAGGCCTTCTTGACGGTCTTAGTGCGAACGCGACCCTAAAAAGCACAATAAAGACCAGCTCGCATTATCCGCAATATTCACCACATCCGCCGAAAAATATAACGATCGCGCGAGCGTAGAAACAATAATCGCCAAGGCCGTAAGCGTATGCCCATACAAATAAATAAAGAGACAAGCAAATTGGTAAGAACACCGAGTTTAGTAGCATTTCACTGCAGAGTTACGGCTTTAGCAACGCTGCGCTTCATGTTTGGAGAGCGGCAGCAAAAAAAAGCAAAAACAGTCCTCAAAAACAGTCTGCATATACAGATTCGCACCAGTTTTACAGCAAAAGCGCTTTAAAAGTAGTAGCTCTCATTTTTCCTTTCGACACACTGCTTAATTCAAAATTGCGAATGCAAAAATATTTCGAATTGGCTGCATGTGGTATATTCAAAGGAAAAGAGACGCATCCATTGCCCTTATCGCATCTCATTCCATGGATTTGTCCAACAATGCACCCGTTGACACTGTATCTTTCGCCATCTCTATGAATTCCCTAAAAGCAGCCTGAACATCGCTGCCGCATCCATCGTCAATAGATGAATCCATCACGCAGACAACACCGCATTTCACGCCAGAAATAGCTCACGCACCATTTTGAGATACTAATAGTCAAGGTTTGCTGACGATAGAGTGAAAGAGAGAGCCACCACCCAGATAGAATTGACACTGCGTTTTCGCTTTCAGCGCTACCCAAGTCTACTATGACCCTATCAGTTCTCGGCTCGGCTCAGGGCTTAGCTTTAATATTGCGAGTCGTTGCTGCCATGACATATTGACAGATGTGATAGCCTGGGTCAGGGTATAATAAGCCCTATATGTGCTTGCCTGCAGCGCACTTTTTCTTCTTTCACTTCCCCACCAAGCAGCCTCATTTGACATTATATATTGCTTGTTCTGCATATCACTATCCATTTGCCTCCAAGTATTCTAACGGTCTGAGATGCGCATCAACGTGGACAAACGCTCTTCCACAAAGTCCGGAGCCAAGACCCAGGCCAAGCAGGCGCCATCAAAATTTCCTTTTGCTGTGGAGCTGTCCGATGCAGCGACGGTCGACGACCTTAAAGCAGCAATTGCAGCACAGACTAAGACACTCAACCCGGATCGTCAGCGCCTAACTAGTGGCGAGAAGAAGACCGTCCTAGAGTGTAGCAACACTCTTGCAAAGTATGGCATTAAGGATGGAGATACGGTCCATGTCAAGGATCTTGGTCCGCAAATTGGGTGGCAAACAGTGTTCTACATTGAGTACTTTGGCCCAATTATCTTTCACTATCTCATCTACAACTTTCAGCATATCTTCTACGGACAGACATTCGAGCATAGCGCTGTGCAGCAGTAAGTTGAGATGCGCACCTTCATAAGGTCACTTGCATACTACTAGCAATAACTGCGAATGATGCGTGATTGTATTATTGCAGTATCTGGGCAAGTGTTTTTGCCTATTAAATTGGTTGCACTAAACTTTTAAGTATCAGGCTTTGACATCGAAGATTCCATGTAGGCGCGTCTACATGTTGATCATGGGCCATTTTATCAAGCGTGAGCTTGAAACGGCATTTGTGCATCGCTTTAGCCATGGAACTATGCCACTGTTCAATGTATTCAAGAATTCGGCACACTACCACGTATTGTCAGGGCTTAACCTAGCGTACTGGATATATAGCCCGGCCTCAGCGGAGGGCACAGGCCTGGCAGCTAAACTCAGCAACCCACTATTGTTAGCAATATTCAGTGGCGTTTTCTTGCTCGCTGAGATGTCAAACCTTATTGTCCATATAAAGCTGCGCAACCTGCGTCCTCCAGGCACGCGAGTGCGCCGCATTCCTCGCGGGTTTGGCTTCAACCTCGTTAGTTTTCCTAATTATTTTTCGGAGATTATCGCCTGGGTTGCAATTGCGGGGATGACACGCAGCTTGGCCGCTGCTTTATTTCTAGTCGTGGCGACCGTCCAGATGTACTTCTGGGCGATCAAAAAACACCGTCAGTATCGAAGGGAGTTCCCAGACTACCCAAAGGCGCGCAAGGCCATATTCCCATTTATCATTTGAGCTTTTCTTTGACCATGAAACCAGATTTCTGCAGGATTTGCTCTGCCTACCTCTTTTGTTTTTTGGTGTAGTGTATCTTGAATACCAAGTGAAACTAATTTTGGTTGTGGTTGGGCAGACTGACATCCCACGCATGTGGCTGACATTTGCTGGTTGTGTTTAGCAACGAAGGAGGTGAGCAATGGCATTGAGGAGGATCGCCTGCTGAGAAGAACGGATACAGGTCAGCAATGCGGGAGTTGAGGCTTCATAGGCTGTTGTTGTTACTAACTACTACTCATGTTCTTTAATAGGTAATAGGCACTTGCTGCTTCTCTCCCAACTGTCTGTAGCACAAAACCATTGGCAACCACACCTCCACCACGGCTCTCTGTGGCCTATGCGTAAATGTTGCGCCCACCCACAACGCAAGCACAAAGCCCTCCTGACGCAATCCCACTATGCTGATCGCCAGAAGAATAATCTTACGGATATGTCAACTTTTTCTGCAATAAAAAAAATAATAATTTCCTTTCTCAATCACCTAGGCACTGGTTTTTTTTTATATAGAACTTTTGTCGCAACTGTATGCTTGGAGACAGCTGTTGCTGCTGGTCAACGAGCTTGCATCTCTTAGTAACATTATCATCGATATCGACAGACGTCCTTGCAGAAATTGTAATTCTGTTAATCCTAATTAGTACACCCTGGCTTTTCTTTTGCCGTCTATCTCTAGAGTTTCAGGCCGATAGAAAGTCAAGGCAGGGAAACACACAGCTGGTTTTGTAGACGCTCTATCTTTAGCGACAGCACGTCTTGAATTGGTATTGTGCGCGATAAGTAGACAGTCTACGTGGCCCGAAATGGAGCAAATTGAAGAGGCAGTGCGTTGCGCACTTGATCCAGGGAGCGCTCCAGATATCAAATCCCAGGTAAGTATGCTGTTCTCTGTCTGCTATGGTTATTTATAAAATAAACGCACGCGAGTCTATAGGATATTTGATGCTTGCTGATATGTACACTGTCATTCATCTTTGCTATATTACACAGAATAGGCGACTCAGTACTGCGAGCAGGTGAAGGGATCGTCTGATGGATGGCGGGTATGTTTAGATCTATTTACAGCTGCTCCCGAGCGCGGGCCTGAGGTTCGCCTCTTTGCACTTCAGGCAATTGAGGCGATGATAGCAGATGCGGGAATCCGCGGTGATGTGGGAGACGCGCCTGCTAAGCTTGAAATTGTTAGAAAGATTTTGCTAGAATTCGTTTCAACGCAGTATTCTGGGGACCGGTATCGCACAGAACCAGGCTTTATTAAAAACACGCTAGCGCATACGATAACTATGCTGGCGCTCGCTAGCTACCCAACACAGTGGCCTACGTTTTTGCAGGATATGGTGACACTGACCGGGATTTTGGATGGGAAAGGGTCTTCTGACGAGCAGAGTGCTCGGAGCGTAACCATAAACGACATCAACCCTGCGCTTGTGGACTTTTTCAACAGGGTTCTGGGCTCGCTAGATGATGAGTTGGTCAGTCGAATTGTTCCACGCAGCGCAGAGGAAACAGCGCGCAATACGGAGATTAAGGACGCGATGCGTGTTGCGGATGTCAACATAATAGCCCATGCCTGGTATGCGGTTCTGTTGCACCTCTCTGACAGTCGCCCAGATCTCACCGAGGGCGTCTTGCGGCTGATGGGTGCCTATGTGTCATGGATTGACATAAACCTTGTGGTGAACCAATCGTTTATGAGGATTCTGTTTGGATTGCTCCGAATTCCAGCATTGCGATGCGCTGCCTGTCGCTGTCTAGTTGATATTGTTGGTAAAGGGATGCGGTCGATGGAAAAGCTCTCCTTGCTTCAGTTCCTAGGCATTGTTGATGCTATGAAGCAACTAGAAATCAGCGATACGGAATTTGCCAACGAGGTAGGCAAGCTGGCAAATGTCACAGGAATCGAGCTCAAGGCAGTATGGATGGATAAGGGGGCTATTACGTCCGACGCCGCAGCTGCAGCAGAGACTATGCTTGAGCAACTGCTGCCGCTTCTTCTATCTTTCCTTTCTCACAAAAGCCCCGAGGTCATATCATCGGTCTTTCCGGTTGTAAACGATCTACTGGCGGTATACAAAAAAATGCAACGCGATAGCGTAGCACTGAACGCAAACCAGCAGGAGTTTTTGACCAAGCTGCTTCCTGTACTAGTGGATAAGCTGCAGTACAGCGATGACTACACATGGCCTTCGCCAACAGATGCTGCATTCGGTGACAATGACGGCTCGCTAGATGAAGACGACGACGAGGCTATGTTTAATGAGCTACGGCATAATCTGCGTGTATTTATAGATGCCATTGGACAGATTGCTCCAGAGCTCTACAATAGCGTGATTCTGGCCACTGCAAAGGGAATCTTTGAACAGTGCAATCAGCACGGCGTTAGCTTTGATCAGGGAAACAAGGGTCATGGACAGCTTGGATGGATACGTGCAGAGTTAGGGATATACCTCACACAGGCTTATGGCGAGTTGCTGAGCAGCAGTAGGGGCCTGCGCTTTGGTGCTCCTAAACATGGCCAGTCTGGCACTGGGAATCAGGTTAATGACGCGATATCCGGTGGGCCTTCAGTAGAGTCGCTGAAGAATCTTTTGTCAATGATGATCCAATCTAACGTCGTCAGCTCCACTCATCCATCTATCGCGCCAATATACTTTGAGAACGTTGTGCGTTTTGGTGGATACTTTGAGGTTCAGCGCGAGGCCGTGGCGCCCGTGCTCACCGCATTTCTGGGAAATACTGGAGTTCACCATCCATATAATACCGTTCGCCCTAGGATCTGGTATTTTCTTCATCGATTTGTCAAACAGCTTCCTGGATCGGTGCTTGCGCCATTTTCAAGCGACTTTATCTCAGCAGTGGCCGGCATGTTAAAGGTAAATGCCGATGCTGCGGTTCTTGGCGGTACTTCAGGGGTGGCCAGCAGCTATGGCTTGTTCGACTCGCAGTTGTTTCTTTTTGAGGCATGCGGGATGATGCTGGCGCCGATGGAACTTGACGACTCGACACGTATGGCGTTACTTCAACATTTGCTTGGTCCACTCTTTTCCGGTGCGCAGCGCCTGATGAACTCCAAATCAGCCGAGCAGATTTTACAGGACACGCAGGGACTACTACAGATTCATCATTATCTTACTGCAATTGGGTCAGTCGTTAAAGGGTTTCCTGACGTGCGCGTGGACTCGAAGACAACCTCGGCAAGCGCGCCGCAGCAGCTGTCTCCCAGCACTGTGCAGGTGTTTCTAAAGGCGGCTGATATGTGCGTTACTATACTGGGAGCGCTGCGTGCCAACCAGCTAATCCGAGAAGCTTCTCGGTTCACATTGTCGCGTATGCTCGGTGTGCTTGGGGCAGAGGCACTGCCCTACCTGTCACAGCTTGCGAACAGCCTGGTAAGCAGCTGCGCTGTTGAGGAGCTTGTAGATCTGCTGGGGCTCCTTGGTCAGGTTGTTTTCAAATTCAAGCCCCGTGTTGCTCCAACGGCGAGCGAGCTTTTGCTACCGGTGATTTCAAAGGTCTACGGCTTCCTTGATCAGGTAGCTCAAAATGGCGCGACTGGGACTGACGAGGCGGTGTTGCTTCAGGAGCTTCAGAAAGCGTACTTGTCTTGGATAGTCGCCATCTTCAACTCGGACCTCGACTGCATTTTTCTCGCTCCTCAGAACGTGCGCCATCTGATCACAATATTTAGGCCTATTGCAGCGCAGCTGGCGACCGATTCATCGAACCCCCAGTGCCAGCGGCTGGCGTTTAGCGCTCTTACAAAGGCCATCCAGGCGTGGCTGGTAGATCCTCAGGGTTGGCATACTCTGGCCACATTGTCCTCAGCGACAGTTGCGGCCATCAACAATAAGGCGGCGAGCCTCAATGAATCCCGCCGCCCACTTTTGCGCCAGGCTGCTACTGCCGCGCTAGGGCTTAGTCCTGACAGCGAAAGCTCCAAGGACGCCTACAGCCAGTTTAGGGACTTTGTCATGAGCACCGTGCTCTCTGCCTGTTTTGAGACGCCAACCCGTTCGGGGTTCAGTCTAGCCGATGCGCAGATGTTGTTGGTTGTTTCAGAGATCTCCAGTCTACTCCAGATGATGCTTCTTGCAGGCATGCCTGAGATCGTCTTTGGGACTGACCAGAGCATAACAATGCAAATGCGTGCTCCTCAGCTGCCTTTTCCGCCCATTGGTGGCGATCTAAACGAAAACCCATGTGTGTTTTATATGTCCAAGGTGCTTCGTGATCTGGGATGTTCGGAGCATGTGGCCTTTGACTTTGTACAAGCGCTGGCCTCATTAGACCAGAAACAGTTCAAAAAGTACTTTGTTGCATTTCTGTCACGCAGTTCCTCGGAACTTTCACTAGAGTAGTATTTTCCTTTTGCAGAAAATGTTAGTGCTTGGAACAAGACTTACAAAAAATATACTGGCCATATGCTTAGGTTTGTCTTGCTTTTTTATATTTCTTGAAGCGTTCTAAACATCCTTATTTTGCTGCTACCCAATTTCAGCACCTTCGTTTGCAGGCTTGGTTGGTCGAATTTGCATTTGCATTCTCGGCTATGCAGCTGCGGAAAAAGCCCCTTAGGCTATACAAAGTCTGAGAGGCTTTTTTTTTTTTTGTTGGGCTTTACTTTCTTTCCCTTTCTCTCTCCTTTGTGCGGACGTCGCTCACGAATAGCTGTTTTATTTTATTACCCAAATCACTATTTTCCTTTTCACTTTTAGCGCTCTTCCGCTCCAAGCACATTAACCGTCGCCCAAGGAAATTTGGATTTTATCCAACAACAACACTGTTTCGGTTGAACTTTCAAGCAAAACCACCCAGAATGTCGCAGAACCGACAGAGTATTCCAAGTTCTGAGGACCAGCAGAAACAGGGCATACCCATTGCCTCGGTTGCTGTGCCGCAACCGGGTTTAGCCGCCTATGGCCGGAACACTGGTAGGTCTTTCTATAAGCTTGTGGGGGGGGGGACCGCGTTGCACCAGCTACTGGCCGACTACCATATGTGCTTGGTGTGGCATCCTGGCTGACTGAGTGACTGTGCTACTATAATTGGCTAGGCGTCTTCTGCATATGCAAGTACAAGCTGTTCATGAAATGTGTCTTCCACAAGCAGATATGAACTAACGCATATGCTTTCTGTCAATACCTTTTTGCTTTCTTTAATGTTAGGGCGAAATACTCACCAGGATAATAAACAAGATGGACAGGCAGAATCTCTGTCTAATGCGTCAGGTTATATGGCACCCCCTTCTTCGATAGTGTCCGACCCCAATATATTTAATAACCTTTCATTTGGACCAAATATTACCAGGCCACGGTTTGACGATCCAAAGGACTTGTCGACACTTTCTAACTTGCAGACCGGCGGTAGTCTCTTGGGGGCGGATTTTCTGCAGTCCTCGCCTCGAGCCACATTCTCTGGAGCATCCGGGCCTAGCTCGGGGTTCAGTGCCCCACCAAACTCATATTCCACACAGTATCCTTCTGCTTTGGCGCATGGAAATCCCCCTTTAGACACGGGTTTATTGCATAAGTTGGCTGCTATCAAAGAGGGGAGCTCGAATACTTCGAATTGGAATGCCGCCTCCCAGAAAAGTGACAAACTCCCTTCAGATGATTCTACGGGTGGTGGTGTATTTGAGATGGATGATTAGCCATTAAATGCAAGTGAATATCTAGTCATAAATGCCACTACTAACCCTCTCCCATTTATTTACACAGCTCTAAGGCTTTTCTGCGCCAGCTGCAGACCATTTTTAATTATAAAAAAATAGCTTACATATTGTATAGCATATAGCTTGCTTTAGTTGTTTCAGTAGTTTACCGATTTTCCCCTCTATATATAATTTGTTTAACGCATTTTGTATGCTTTTGTTCGACCGTCTGTCCATGAACAACGCTATGTAAAATAAGTAGATGCACGGTGTCAGACAAAGTTCAGTTACATTGCGGTTATTTGAATAGTTAGTAAAGTAGAATTGTCTAGCAACATTACCTAGCATATGACATTGTCTGAAAATATTACATAATCTGGAGGTTTTTTACTTTAAATCAACTCAACAGAAATAATCGTTAGTACAATACTGTACGTCACAGATAAAAACATTAAAGACATAGAATCAAATTTCTAAAAACTATCCAGAAACAATTATGCAAGAATTGTAACGTAATTAGTGATGAACAAATAAGCATACATGCAATAGTAAACCTTAGTGAAAGTAAAGAGAAGGTTATATAAAAAAAATACACACACCATTACCACTACAAACAAGTGATTATAACGACAACCCACCACTTTGGGCAGAAGATATCATGTAAGTTACTGATAGTCTACACCATTTTATTTGTATTACAAGCGCCACAAGAAGAGCACTAAGTATCCCAAAAACGCAGACATAACAACAACAAGAATTGAGGTGGATGCTGCTACTTTAATTTAGGAACAAATTTGTTTAACATATATTCTTTTAGATATTGTTGAGGATTTTTGAAACATGTGTTTTTGCGGCGTGAAAAAATAACAAAGTAATGAAGAAAACCAGCATCAATGACTAAAGACTATGCAAGCCAACGTGTATTTCAACTAAATACTGTGTTCTGTTATAATATACGTAATTACAGCATGTTGAGAGCATCTGCTTAGTCTTCTTACTAGCCCAAAAGCCAGCCAAAGATGTTCTGAGAGCTTCAGGACTCCAAATATCTCGTCGCGATCACATTAATCAATTAAACAAGCTAGATTTACGATTCTGCATGTGACAACTTGTTCTGTCTTATGATTGGGTTATTTATAGAAGATGCGACTGTTTCCTAGATAGCGGGAACACACAACTTCTGATAGCGAAATTGGCCAAAGGCAAGAAAATCTTCTGTTCTCACTTATCCACTTATTACTTGGAAATTCACGTTTTCATTTAAAACCCACCGCGCCGTTAATTGGCATGGTGCGACAGCGATTATCGAAGAAAGCCAAGGGTGGCGGGGCTGCATCGCCCGATGATTGCAACACAGTTGCCAGCCTGGAGAAGGCGAAGGGCGCAGTACTAGACAGTAGTGTAGCTGCGCACAAGGAACGACAGACTGGGCGCACACCTGACGGAAAAGGTAAGCGTTGAAGTTTTCAAGAGACACACCTGCCACCACCGAGCACTCTACATGAATGCAGTTTGTTTATCGCTAATACATGTATCTATCCTCTGTGTGCCGTTGCTGCTTTATAGCGTTTGCGGTCCCCAGGACTCGAGACATGATACATTCTCTGTTCAGCCCGCTGACGCGCAAGACAACTTTTGATGCAATAACACTGGCGACACTGAGCATGCATCTGTTGACGGCACTGGCACTGCCATTGGGAGCCAGGCGCATTGTGTTGATGGCATCGTTTGCATTCTGGCGGCTCTGCTACAACGGCGGCCTTGGATGGATTCTTAACTGGCAGAGCAACCGACATGGGTTGGTTGCGCTATTCAAGCGCAGGGGTTGGCTGGATCCGCAGCGCGGCGGCTGGGTTTACACGTGGCTCAGAAGCGAGCTGGAATCAAAGATGGGCGAGGATTATTCATTCACGGATGTTCCGATCGAGTTTAATGTGTGGTTGCTGTACCGGCAGCTTGTCGATCTAATCCTACTGAATGACTTTACGGCGTATTTTATGCTATGTAGCTGCTACCTTGGCTCTGCTAATGACCCAGAGCCTCTGCACGCGTTCCTGAGGGTCGCAGGCGGCGTAGCACTACTTGTGTTTAATCTGTGGGTAAAGGTCGACGCACACCGTGTAGTTAAGGACTATGCATGGTATTGGGGAGATTTTTTCTTTTTAATTGAACAGTCGTTGACCTTTGACGGCGTCTTTGAGATGGCCCCACATCCGATGTACTCTATTGGATATGCAGGGTACTATGGTGGGTCACTGATTACCGGAAGCTATACGATATTCTATGTCAGCCTGGCTGCACACATGCTTCAATTTCTTTTTCTATCGTTTGTCGAGAATCCTCATATCGAGAAGACGTATGAGCGACCTCCACTGGCAGTACAGGTTATAAAAAGATCGCGCAATCGACGTATGTCCGCGACACTACCAGGTACAGGCGAGGACGCAAAGGAAACAGTGGGCATTGACATACCCAATACAGTCATTGACAAGGCTTCCATCCGTGAGAGGCCAGCAAGCCTGTGGCATCCTGATCTGATTGTCTTTAAGAACTTTGATTTGTTCCGTGCGTCAGACATCCTGATTGTGCTTCTGCTCTTTTATTCAGTTGGGGTGCCGCTCTGCTTCATGTGGGTGGCGGGGTACACCCAGTTTGTCTTTTTATACTCGGTTGTGCAATGCATTGGCTGGATTCTGTTTCGTACGCTGGTGCTGGGCTTTCTGCTTAAGAGGCAGAGTGCGAGCCAGCTAATCACCAGATGGTACATTAAGCACGGTGGTAACAGCGAGGAGGCATTTTCTAGCTGGCGTGCTGTATACAACACGACAACGATTATGACATATGGTGCATTTGGGCTGGTTGCGCTGACGGCATACAGCTGGGGCGGCGCTGACTATGGCACTCTATTTTTGGCTCATACACTCGGTCTACTGTTGATTGCGTTCCATGTATGGAGTTCGCTGTCTGTGTACGAGACGCTAGGAGACTTTGGATGGTTCTATGGCGACTTTTTTGCACGCGACTCGTCGATATTGTCGCTTGCTCCGCCGGATATGAAGCTGTACTACACTGGTATTTACCGCTATTTGAACAACCCCGACAAGGTTATCGGTCAGGCTGCCTTTTATGGTCTTGCACTTATCTCGCGCAGCTGGGCCGTGTTTGCACTTGCGCTACTGCTTCAGATCTGCAATCTCCTGTTTAGTTCTTATGTCGAGACGCCACATATGGAAAAGATTTACGGAGCACAAGTTCATCGCGACTCGGGAATTGTGCGTACCGTCAAGAATGCAGTTAACAAGGGTGTAGGGCAGACTGTGTTTGTAGACGACGCTCGCAGCAGTACCATTGATGCTAGCAATGTTTCAAACAGCTTACACGAGTCCTTGAGCATGGCTAATATTCTGGCCAGTACGACACGGCCAGTAAAGGACATGCTTCTTGAGACAAGAGATTTGCTATCAACAACTACTGCGCGGATTGCAGAAAAGACCTTGCCCTCGGAGCTGTCCAGATTAGAGCATATTGGAGCCTATGCACTTCGACCCCTTCCTGGCGCAGCATGGCGGGCCTCGGCTCAGCGTGCAGAAGACAAGGGTGCGCGGGGGACCTACCAGTTAGGCGAACCCATCCATGTGGTATGGCAAGTACCGACCGGTCACTCGCGTAGAGACTGGATTGGCATTTACCCCGTCACGGCCAATTTTTCGAACCAGATCACCACAGTTTCTTCGAGAGGTTGTTACGTTTACGTCCGCCCTGATGAGAACTTACTTGCAGAGATGGTTATTGGTGACAGCGTTTTTGCTAGTGCAGCCACGGGTACTACAAATATTAGAACTGCGGCACCACAAACGAGATCATCAACCTTTGTTTCTGCTCTCCAAGGAGAAGCGTTGTTTAGCGGCGCCGCACTGCCGTTCAAGGTGGGTACGTATGAAATGCGTCTGCACCACGGAGGGACCCATGCCGTGCTGGCTCAATCAAAGCCATTCGAGATAACTGCATGCGACACAAAAGATATCGTGCGGTTACTGGGCAAGGAAGGGGATGCCTGTTCCAGCACTGCACTGGCCGCCGAGATTACTGGCTGCGCCAATAGTGAAGATGGTCCAGCGCCACTGGATTCTTTGGCACAGGCGCTTCTTGTTGTTGCTAACAAGTCTTTTGCAGTGACCGACTCACATCCTTCACCATCGCCCGAAAGGGTTCAAGATACAGCAGCTCCCAGTGCCATATTGTCGGATGATGACGTATCTGTGCATACCCATGTTGTTGAGCCACTGGAGTCTGTTCACGACCTTTTCTCTGTTGATGAAGTCTTGGACGATAAGCTAGCAAAGCGGCTCGGCTATGCGATTAAGGTATACTTTGGTGTGGAGTTTGCTTCAGATGTGCTTGTACATGCGGCAAAGCATGGCGCAACAGTTTACGATGTCGCAAAGCGCATTTTGGAGGCCCAGCAGGCACTATCGACATACTCCTCTATTCATATCAAAGCTTAAACGTACTTTGGCTGCTTAAAGCATTGTTGGTTTTTTTTTTTTTGTTTTGTTTTGACTATGTTTTGAGAATATAGAAGGCAGATCATTAGTGCTTTTCAACTGCAATTGTATATGCTATTGCATAAGAAGAAAGGATGGTAAAGCTATTGATTCACTAAAGCCAAGCCAGCAGCAGGAATTAAAAGGCGGCTGTAGCGACCAGCAGGCTAAACGCTGTGCACAGGACTGCCTTGGTAGTGATGGCAGAAGCCGCAAACAATGAGCTCGCGGATGAAGTGCCATCAATATCACCGTCATCTTTACCGCTGTTGGCTTTTTCGGCAAGCTTAACATCGAAACATACATAGTACTGTTCGGTCTTGCCATCGTCCGTACCATTGTAGATAGCTTGCACAACAATCTGGTCTCCGCTTTTAAGACCAGCATCCGAAAAATTAATAGTAGTATTGTAAGTATCGGGCTTGGGAATAGGAACATCTTTCAAGGAATGGGCCTTGGTTTTGTTGTCAACTGTTTCGTCGGTGAAGTAGCTGAAGATGAGATTCCCTGTGCCGTGGCCAAGGCGCAGAACAAATTCGGAATCCCCATCGACTGCAAATGTGGTGACGTTCTTGGTTAGGCTGTTTGCTCCACCGCAAGGGCCGCTGAGCTGGTCGGCGGTGATACCTGAGCGAGGGGGAGGACTGATAACTTGTATATGTGCCCATGCGCTCTGGAGGAGAGCAATGGTGGCAATGCCGTTGGCTAGAATCTTGACCATAGTGCTTGAATTGGCTGACTTTACGCTTGTGGTGTGTACGGGCGGTGGATGCGTGAACGTGTGAGCGGCTTGGGGAAGAAGAAAAGAAGAAGGATGAAGGAAGGAGCGCGGAACAACCAGAGAACCTTTATCGACTTGTGGTAGGGTAGGGGCGGCGCTGCAGGCTGCCATTGCTCAGGCATGGAATTTTCTATTGTGCTGCAGAGCTGCAAGCTTTCCAAAAATATTGGGGAAAGAGCTGTGGACGCCCTGTGTTCCCCACGTGATTTTTAGTAAGGAACTGCCAGCAATTCTAGGGAATTAAATCACCTCGTGCGAAAAGTAAACACACCCGTCATACAGCAGCAGGCCTTGCACACTATTTGCTGCTTCAACCATTTGTATGAACATCACTTGAATTATTGCTTGACTTACATTTTTTTTTTATCATCTCAGCAAATTCCACACAAAAGTCACAATGTCTAACACGGTAAGGTTCAGTACGAATGCTCCTCAGATGACCACAGGGGGGCGTATTCGATGCGCCCCACATGCAAGTGTGAACTAAGCACTACCACTAATCCTCCAAGCAGTTTTTCAAATTGCCTGCTAAAGTGCGCGGTTTAGGATGCGACCCCGACGCCAGAGCAGCTGAGTGAGTTCAAAGAGGCCTTTGTGCTGTTTGACCGCAGAGGCAACGGTGAGGTCCCGTTGCCATCGGTGGGCACGCTACTGCGCGCACTCGGGCAGAATCCGACCGAGGCTGAGGTGCAGAAGATTACCAGCGACATAAATCCTTCTGGCGAGGCTGAGGGCGTCAACTTTGACGACTTTGTCAAAATTGTCATGCGCCCTGGCGGTTTCAACTCGGCTAACTCTGAAGCTTCATTCAACGAGTTTGTGCAGGCATTCCAGGTGTTTGACCGCGACGGCAACGGCTTTATCTCGGGTGGTGAGCTCAGATACGTTCTTACCAGCCTTGGAGAAGCTCTCTCCGACGCCGAGGTTGACGAGCTATTGAAGGGTGTGCCTATGGATAAGCACGGTAACATCAACTACGAAGAACTCGTGAGGACACTGATCAGTGCCTAGAATGGCTCACCACAACACTCACTTTTCATATATCATAGCGGTAAATGCCAACATTTTCTTTATATACAAGATCTCAGCAATATCTAAAAGAATATATATTAAGCAAGATTATTTCTGGCTTAGAGTTGTAGTGAATACCCCAAATGGTTTTTTGTTGGTATGTCTGCGTCTTACGCTGCATGGTGGGTTTCTGCGATTTATTAGCAGGAGATAGACTATTCCCATGCTGAAAACGGGATGTGCCGCAAGCTTAAAACAGGAGCAACATCAGAATACAGTATTTTGCAGAAATATTGGCATTTAGAAAATATTATTTTGGCGGGAGTTGGTATAGCATGTTTGCGCCATTCAGGAAGTGTGTTTGGATTGCAGATGATTTGTTACAATTAAAAATAAGTTAAAGTTTCTTTATTGAAAATATCACTGAGGCAAAATCTATATGGTCTCTGATATGCTATGTTGCACCCTATCGTAACATAGCATTTATCAAATGCTATAATGGAGGACTCCCGCTAATTAGCTGCGCGTGATAAAGTAACTAGCATTGTTAATGATACAAATAATAACACCGCTACGCTGCAACGGAAAATGGAGGTTACCATTGCACTTATCAGCTAATTACACCTAATTCCATTGACAGCTAAAACATTGGATCTTACATTCAAGCACACCATTAGACATTAATGCATGAATACGGACAAAAAAAAAAAAAGTCAGACTATAAAAGTTGAACAATATTTGTTTTGTTGCAAAATATAAGTGCATCAATTATTCATAAACGCTAAGCAAACCACTGTCAATCCAAGGTTTTCCAAGCAAAAATGAACTATGAAGCTGAGGAATGCCTTCCATGGGCGTCTCTATTTTACAAACTAGAAGTGCGAGTCCCAGCCCAAAACACACGACAGTACTTCTCGCCATACAGCTGTCTTTTCTTCCAAAGACAACTTTTCCTATCTGCATCCACATCCCCATCACTATCTCAAACATTGGACTCCTGGCGTTGCCACTGTTTTAAAATTTTGATATATCCTATTCAGTAGAAGCAAAAAATAATAATAATAATACATTTTTAGGGCGTTCACAGTGTGTGAATGTGGTGTTCTCTGCTAAATAGTCTCTGAAAACCTAAAAGTATTGCAGAAAAGGCGGTACGCAATCCAATGCACAAACTTACTAACAATAGCTACTCCCGGATAGCCACTGTTGTACTAAATCAAAAACAAGCATAGATCTTCATTAGATTAATGCATATGTTAGCTTTTGAGTATATGCTTGTACAAATTATATATATTTCTTTTCAAATTGTTACATTCTTGGTTTCAAAAGATAGCTCAGGTTCCTGTTTGACGGCAATACAGACTCTGGCTTTGAGTCTTCGGCAGCCTTCTCCCTCTTCCGCGCTGAGGTCCAAGCAGTGTCCATCCATGCGCGATCCCACGCCTCGTTGAGCTGCCATTCCTCCAGCACAGATGCCCCATGCTCGTTCCAGCTCTTACTGAGACTTAATGGCGAAGCTTGTAGAAGCTGAGTCTCAGAGTTCCCTTGAGAACCTAAAGGCACTTGGTGGTCGCCCGATTCCATATCCAAAGCATATGTGGACCCTTGCAAATACATAACAGGATCCGTTAACTTTTTGCCGCCAATAGAATGCTCGCTGGGTTGTTGAGCAGGCTCAGGATATCTGGAGTTAGTGCTCCCTATACCATCAACACTCATGCTTGTAGGCATGCTCTGTGTAAGGAATGTGGTGACACCCTGTCCATCAAGGCGTTCTGCTAGAAATACCTGGTGAGAGGTGGTCGACAGTGAGTCTTCAGTTGTCTGCTTACTCCCTTGAATAACCTGGTCATTGTGTTGCCCATGTGTATCTTCCAATGGTGTATTCTGTTCTAGAGCTGATACAACACGCGCCGCTTGGCGGAAAGATGCTGCTGCTGTACCGCTTGACCCTGTAAATACTGCATTATCGTCGGGTGTTGCGCTCGACTTATTACGCGAGCTGCTTTCGGCCATCCACATATGCGACGCGGAAACAACTGTCTCTTGCTGTTGTCCTAATTTTGCCGCTGAGAGCGTCTGCTCATCAAGTATAAGTGCGCCATGAGCTCTGTCGCAAGTAAAATCACTAGCAAGGCGAGTTGCAGATTCGGCCACACGGTCCAGAAAACCTGAATCTTTATTCTTGTCAGCTTCAGCGATATTATCGGGGTGGTCATTTCTGGGGTTTCCGCTGTTGTTACCGCCCCTGCTATCTGCAGTAGCTTGTGTTTTTCTTTCTGGCATTTTATTTGAAGCACGCTTACGCACCGCCGATTCTTTGCGCAATGCAGAAAGTGAAGCGAACAATCTGAAAATTAACCTATAAAGTTGCAAACTAGGTGGGGGGGAGAGAGACGAAAGTGAGCAATAAGCTTGATATCCAGTCTCACCCTAATTCACGTGCAAAACAGGTTGCTGTGGATGAGCCTGATGATCTGCTTCTTGCTTGAGGTCTGCAGGATCTTCAGGGAGTTATTTTGCCGGCTATGTCTTAGCCTTTCATATGCGGCAGAACCTGGAAAAATAGTTTACATCAAGTTATTGAAAAATTCTGTTAAGGCCCTAGTTATTGTACAACCCAGAATCACTGCCTATCTTCCAGTCTGACGCAGCGTATAGAATGTGCAAAAACAGCATTGTAAAATATATAGATACAGCGTGATACTTACATGGTATGTGTTACACGCCTCCCTTGTAACATATGTTTACTGATATAGTCAATTGATAAGTATAATGTGAATTTTTTGTCGCGAAGATCCCCCAATACCAGTCGCACCTTAGTCTGTGGGCTGAAAGGAATGGTGTGGCTCATGGAAAGGTCCGCAATTTATTAATCAGTTTTCAACTCCGACTTTTTTTCCTTCCAAGAAATGCGAAGAAATGCGCCAAGACGCGCTAAAATCTCACCCCCCGCCGCTACTTTATCTAGTGGAACTGCTGCACAATTCGGGAAGAAGTCGAAGAACTCCCCGCCACTGACTAGGCGGGTAAGGCTAGGCTTATGGTTGGGCGAGAAACCCCCTGGAAGCCAGCATCACTCTCTGACAGGTTTGCCCGAGGACAGAGCAAGTATAAGTATTCAAGCGTATTCCGCCGTTGGACAGCGCTTAGCTTTAGTGACAACCGGTTTGAAGACTGGAGAAGTACAAGAAATTTTGAATAGTATTTATTACATCATTTCCTTCTCCAGAGGAATACAAAACTTCAGACTAAATACACACTGTTCTCCGACTATCCTCTTGTGGCTCTTCCCTAGCCACTCGCTCACAAGCACTCCCACTCTGTTTTCCCCCTTTTCGTAACAAAAGGTTTTCTTCTCTTCAAACAATTATTTATTATAAACGTTGACGAGACGCTGTCAACAGAGCAGTCGCGTTTTGCGTTGGCATATGTTATGATAATGAGGTTCTACTTTCGGCGCCTGCTTCTGCTTTTGATTGCAGTATTGCTTTTCTTATGGATATTTTATATTTCATTCACGGACCCGAGGATGCAAACGGTGCGTACTGCAGTACAAGCTTGGCTAATTAAGCAAAACATATATCCATGCGTGTTCCAAAAGCACCCAATGATTTTTGAACATGGCGACCATCACTACTACGTGCTCTGGGAGACCTCCTGCATTTCTAGCACGCCGTTTCTAGAATGGTGGGCCGACAATACCAACAGTACAACCTCCTTGCACCATTTTGTTAAACCATCATATCGGAAAATTGACGACCACCACCATCGCTACACTGCTTTTGTTGGCTCTGTGTACAATTCCCTGCATATCCATTACAAGATTAACGACTACAGGTTTTCTACAAATCAGTACACAATACGTCGGCGTAATATGTCTGAAAGAAGTCGTGTGCTTGTCATGGCCGACAATCAAAATGAGTCGAAAAGGTTTAGGCGGCTTCTTGCGCATGTCCAGAATTACTATCATGCCAGTGATGGCCCGGATTTTATTTTGCATGTAGGCGATGCGGTACAGTCAGCCCGAAAGCTGGGCGATTGGCAGACTCAGTTATTCTCGCCAATGGAGGATGTAGGTGCCTACCAGCATCGCGTACCACTGGTATTTGTCCCGGGAAACCATGATCACGACAAACGGCGCATTCAAGATAACAATAACTATTATATGGATATGTACTACGGTTTGAACAAAACCAGCGAGTTAGAAAAGCCAGCTGTAACTAATGGAAGCTATCACCGATTCCATCACAGCATGTCGATAGGCAGCGCCCGCGTTATTGTTCTTGATGCCGAGTGTCCATCTGAAGATCAGAGCGCTTTTCTTCTACACGAGCTGCAATCCGATGCATTTCAAAAAGCCCACTTCCGCATTATTGCAATCCATATCCCGCCGTACATTGAGTACTGGGATCCATACGCGTGGAACGACAAGGGCGAGAAGTATTGGGGTGAGCATATTCGCCTTGAGTACGACCCGCTTTTCCGCAAATATCGTGTAGACCTTGTTGTCTCGGGTCATCAGCATAATTATCAGCGTGCCACTGTGCATCGAAGCACCAATCCTGGCAGCGCTGATAAGATTACGTACGCCATTGTTGGCGGTGCTGGCGGGGACCTAGACCTGAAGCAAGTCAAGGACTGGAAGATGTATAATGTGACATATTTTGGACATCATTTTGCATCACTTGATATCGAAGATCGGCGTCTGAGCTGGACAGTGCACAGCATAACTGGTTCAATTGTAGACAAGTTTCTAATTGAAACCTAGAAATTATATTGTCATATGATTAGCGCATATTTTGTATTTTGCAAAAGTATCAGCGTTAAGAAAATTTATTTAATGTAACAACTGCTACTAATACGCAATGTTTTTCTTCCATTTCATTCTTTTCCACTGCAAAAACCAACGCAAAACCACACTGCCAATGACCTCTCCGACCGTGCGCAAACAACACCCCCGCCTGCAACGCAAACACATTACATAATTGGCGCAAACCCGCTATACCAACTTCCGCCAAAATAATTATATGCCAACGCTAATACTTTTGCAAATTACAGTATTATGTATTGAGTTAAATCGAACCGAGTCATTTACACGAACCACAAAGACTACTTTGCATCCACGAAAAACACACGTTTCTGCACCAGGTAAGTAGGCTCGCTCTCTCTCTCCCTGTGGTATTATCCTTTGCCCTCGTATCCATCAAGGACTATACATGTGAGTGTCAATTCAGCACGGTGCGGAAGCAGCAGCAGCAGGCGCCTTGTAAAATTGCTAGCGATGGATGCGATAACTGAGCGGTCTGGATGCAATTTCAGAGCACAAATGTGGAAAAGGCAGAGGAGTTTAATGCAAAACTTTAGCGGATGGATACGTCCTCACCAGCTTTGCTACAGTTAGGTGGGATACCGAGGTCCCCCAATTTGCGTAATAGTGGATTTGAAATGCCAATTCAACAGTGGGGTTGCCTTGAAGTGACATTTACATTGGCTAAGCGAGACCTGGGGCGCATTCTGATGGGTATTTTAAATACGGAATGTGCGACAAAGGATTGGTGATTCAGACGACAGAGTTATTGGGAGCAAATGTTACCAACAAATCGCTGAGGCGGCGCTTCCTTTTAGAACGTTAAAATTTGCTTTATCTCTGGTGTTCTATCCAGACAGCTTGGTATCGCTATTCTCGCCTTTTTGAATTTGCTACCGCATCTTTGCAACTGAACAACAGCCAATGCATTTGCCATCACTGGACAACTATATATTTGTATTTGAGGCGCACTTTATAGAAAATTTCCTTGCTGCGAAAAGCTCGATCGGCACAGACAAATATCATGGCAGACTAATGTGATATATTCAACTATTTTTGTGAATTTGCTTGTTCTTGTAGAAGATGTCGAAAGGAAAGGCCGGCAACAAGCGCTCTGCTCTCGCTGAGGTTGTGACCCGCGAATACACCATTCACCTCCACAAGAGAGTGTTTGGCGCATCTTTCAAGAAGCGCACTCCCCGCGCAGTCAAGGCTATTCGCGAGTTTGCACAGGCCAATATGGGCACCAAGGATGTCCGCATTGACTCCCAGCTTAACAAGACGCTGTGGGCTCGTGGCATTAAGGCTGTTCCTCACCGCATTCGCGTACGCATGGCCCGCCGTCGCAACGATGACGAGGATGCTGCTGAGAAGCTCTACACCTACGTCACTTATGTTCCTGTGGCCACCTTTAAGGGTCTGCAGACCCAGCAGGTTGACGAGTAGGGCTTTGGCCGATTCCTATTCAATTACTCAAATATTGGCAATAAAATGTTTTCTAGCCGCGTCTTGTAGTTGACCCACTGCTTTACAGACAAATTTCCACAGCTGCCTATGCTCTTTTGTAGAAATACTGGCGTGTAGAAAAAGATTATTTTCGCGGCGCTCAGCATGGAGATTTGGCGCCATTCAGGTAGTATGTTTGCGTCGTGAGTAGGGGGCGTTGTTTGCGCATTGATGGTGTGGTTGGCATTGGCTTTGCACTACAGATATTGCTCCTGAACACCTTCACGGCCGTCAATTACCCTGTAGAGATGCAATCCTACGAAGAGCCAAGAACCCAGGCGAGACGGCCCCACAGATTAGCATCTATGTACAGACTTGACCTCAAGGCTCCAGCATGTGGCCTTTGAAAGCTATATAAGTAGGTGACATCTATCAAGCAGGCTTAATTGCATTTTTAGCCAATTTTTTCTTAGATTTTATTATTCATATATGGCTCATAAAACGCTATACATATGGCAAACAGTAAAGTAGGAAATGGTCGATAAAAATTAACCATGTCAAAGGATATGAGTACCAGTGGCAATGAAAACCAGAGAGCTGTTATTAACCACAACGACCCATGAAGCAACAACACCAATGGAGCTGACCCGTATTTGTTCTTCCGAGCAGGCAATTCTCATTAATGTCACTGTTCACATCCTTTGTCCCTAGACATAACCAGCAAATTGCAGCCATATGCGTGAAATGGCAGTCTACCCAACCATAGAACAAGACATCTGACAAATACAACGTTGATGTTATTGCCATATTTGTATTGCTAGGAAAACATAAAGGTAGAATAGAATTACCCAAAAACGGAAAAGGGTGCATTACAAGTCATAAAAGCCATGTGTGTTAGAAATGAAAATTTATGTGAATAAGCCGTGATCTCGTTTGTTCAAGCTTACTGCGGTGATGTAGGAAACTAACAGCCGAGGCTGACAATTAAGGTCAAGGTAGCACTGGAATGGCTAACAGTGCAATGGTGTTGGTGAGCACATTGATGGCCATACATGAGATGCAGCAAGTGGTATTCCAGCGCAAGCTATTGGACTGGATGCGCGCATTGGAGATTGGACTCTGTAAATGCAATCGGCTTGCGTGCCAGCAAGCGAGTTGCTGATTGACTGCGGTAACAAAGTGGATAGTGGGGCGCTGCCATGAACAAGAGGCATCTCTGATTGCAACTTGGAGATACAGCTAGCATAAGCAGCTCGATTTGAGTCAATGACGTTTGAAAACCTAGCCTCTGAATAGTGCATGTAACGACCTGCGTTGGCTTTTGATATATCAGTCATCAAGTTTGGTTGTGCCTCCTCTGCGCGACAAGGGCTATCAAATCCGTGGCATACGTTGCTTCTGGCAGAACATAACTTAATAGCGTCGTGATCTATAATGGCGGCAGACGTTATGCCAAGCGCATTTGTGGGTGCTGGTACGCCAGTAAAAGTAGGGGCAGCATTAATAGGCCAAAGCGGAACCGGTAGCAGCTTGAACAAATAGTCTACACCATTGTTGTTATCCCAGAACTCTTGGCCGTTGACTTTGTAACAGACACACATAGAGATGCAAGACGCAGCGACAGTAGCTGTGCTGCAGATATTTGCCGGAACAGTAAAGCAAAAGCGGTCAACACCAGGACGACATCCATCAGCAGAGGAGATACAGCAGACGTATGTGGCAGGAATATCATGGATTGATCTCCAATTGTCTCTTGACATCCTTATAAAGACATGCTTCTCAAATGCAATGTTGTGAACCTTTACAGTTCCGTAAATAGATTCACCCAACTCGACATTCTCAAGCACAACTGGAGATGGCTCGAACGGCGCATACATTGGCGCTGGCTTGCGGATGGGAAAGAGAGACATTGATTTTGTAACAGCTGTCTGCGCGGCATATTGTATTGGTTTGCTAGCTGTTGGCAGACACCCAACAGAACTCGGGGGTTCAAGCCTATAGAACCAACGGATATACTCGAGATTGGGATCAAATTGCACAGAATGCGGTAGCGCAGCGGCATAGGAGTGCATTGCCTGTGTGTTGTATTTGTGGTTACGTTTTAGACACGACCTGGTTGATTGGATGCCGCTAGTGGGTTTTGCATTAAATGAGGAGAGGTATTTAACAGTATCATTCTGAGAGATGGTTTGAAGCATTGGCTTGTGAGGATGTGAGGGCGCATGCATGGTCAACGTACTTGTATTATGATTAGGCGTGGTTGAGAAATACATTATAATCCAGCAAATGGTCAGGTGCAGGGTACTCAAGCGGAGGGTTTCAGCAAAAAAAAAAAAATACAAATGTTGATAGCTATCGAGTTAAAACTGCACAAGAACAATAAATAGCGAGCATTAAAAACAAGGATCACTTCAAGTGACAGGAAAAGTGCCGTCAATCGTAAAGTCAAAAGTACAGGAAGCTGGCGGACAAGAAGAAACGCAGATTCGACCGCAGCAAAGGTAAAAAAGATAAGGCGTGCTTATTTTGCAAAGGCATTGATAAGCAAGCTGAGGCAAGACCCCAGGGTGCTTGTGTGGGCGGCAATTGAATTTAAGGCAACGGCCGCAAATATTCTACCCTGGCTACCGGATGTTGGTAAAGGTTGTAAGCAAATTGAATTAGATGGCTTGCTGGGCCTCTGCTTGAGCATCTTTCCTTTTGTGGATAGCTTGCAAGACAAAGTTGCCTTTTCCACGACACAAAGCCACCAAGATTGAAAACGGCAGATGTCAATGGTAGAGAAAATCGGATTCAGGCCACGGGCGCGAATGCTACACGCTCAGTAGGTGTGCCATTACAAACAAACGGGGTTTCTTCCGTTTGTAGGGCTTTAGGCGATAGTGATAGAAAACCCGCAGCCATTGGCAGAGCTGTGGAATGGAGTACATAGGTACCACCTGTAAGCCGACTGCTTTTTGAACTGGAGATAACAGCCAACCATGGCTGCTCAATCAAAAATAGCATTGGTAGCTGGATGATATTGCTAGCGTCAACGGCTAAAATAGGATTGCGAACAAAAAAAACAAGCCTCCCAATATCCCAGAAAACAACGACGTGCTTGCAAGCAGCTACCAGAAATTGGATAAACAGGGAAGAGCAGGCTGGGGCGCTGAATTCTGGTTCACACATACTAATAAATGTGTGGGTGACCCGGGCCGCGGGTTCCCTTGCCTTTTCTAGAAGATCTCCTTTGCATAGAAATAGCAACACAATTGATATTCGTGAAATGTGGTTGAATCGTCAGACGGTCACACCAGACTGCCAACACATTGCATGCAACCATTACGCATTTAAACAGAATGCAAATTGATAAAAGCCAAGCCTTGCTTTGTTCTAACAGCACAACGCTGCACGCCTACTTCGATGTCACCGTTTGAACAAATACCATGTCTATTTCGGGACTAGAACGACACTACAAGTCAGATGATCTGACCAGGCTCAGTCACGATATCTTTTCCTGCACGGGAACAAAAACCAGTAGATGTGGATTGTGGAGAGAGAAAAATAACAGGTTAATTTTTGTTGTTGCAGCCGGAAAAATAAGTTGGGCCTGCTAATAATAAAGAGAATGCAGCAAAATACATATTTTTGAAGGTATCCAAACACGCACACGAGGCGCTGCTAGGGATACAGTGCCAGAATTATCTGCGGGCTACGTAACAGACAGAAGCCAAAAGAGTTCAATACTGACAAGCTGGTCGTGTGCACAGTACACTACTGCCAGAGTGATTGCCCGGTAGCGAAAGCGAAGAACGTATCAGCTATGTGTCGAGACTTTTTTCAGCTCCAGAAGATGACAGCCGCCTGGTGTTGGACGAAAGCGATTGGCTTCGACGATTTCTGACAGCAATTGCAGCCTGCTTCCACATCCAAAGTTCAGGCAGCGGTCGCAGTCCATATCCTACAGAACCAGTCGCAGCCATCGTCAAAGCAGAGTCTCGTGCCTGCTCATCATCGTGTTCGAGGTAGCTGCGCCAGGCCCGCTCAATTACCGAATCTGTGTAAGAGCGCTCGCGACGCGAAGATGTGTTGTCGCTCCAACTCGATACACTTGTATCTGTATGACCCAATATATCAGGGTGTTTGCTCTGCGTAAAATGGGTTCTAGCAGTGCACAAGCCATCCGATCCAGTCGTAGCCGGTCTGTGTAGAGAGACAAAGTCACGCACCAGTGCGTTTTCTTTTGTCTGCCAGTGTTGGATACTAGTTGCAACATCAGCTTTGGCCAGCTGCCCTGAAAGCGATGTCGAGCGCTTGACAGCAGCTGCACCGTAGCGCTGGTTGGGTCTAACAGAGAGTGTACGAATGCCGATTGGTGATGTATCTCGATGCTTTGCCTTTATCCAACCACCCAAAGACGACAAGCGTGAGTTGCCATAGTATAGGTGCGCGTCTGCTTCGCCTGCAGTATGGCGACGAGCGGGCGGATCCTCTGCAATAGTGCTTAAACGTGCGATTTTCGGCACAGTAGTTATCTTCGGAGTTACAGCAGTCGCTTCGTAACATTGATTTATGTCAGAGGCTGACTCGCTAGGACACCGATCAGAAGGATCTGGCGAGGGGAGCTGGTACAGCTGCTGTGTTGGACATGTATTCGCAGCCATTACGCGAGAGCTACACCTGGCACTAGGCGACAAAGACGTAAGTAGTGAAGCAGCGCAGTCGTCTCGAGCAAGCTGCTGGATGGTTGCTGGAGCGGACACTGGAAGCGCAGACGGATCCTCAAATACTGCGTTATCGTGGATTGGGAAGCTCCCATCGTTCTCGCCCCATATAATAGAGACGATTTGCATGTCGCCACACGCGGCAGCAATGGACGCAGGGGTGTTTCCAAAAGAATCGGCAGCGTCTGTGCAGGCGCCTCCTCTAAGTAGAGCTTCCACACAGGCGACGCGAGCACCAGCAACGGCAAAGTGCAGCGGCGTGGCACCATGATATGCGCTGTAAAGATCAACAGCCTCTGAAGACATTCTGCGGGCGTAGGCGGCAGCCGTGTCATCCGCAGCGTGGCATGCGGTGTGCATGGAGTGCAGTCCAGTGGCAAAGCCGATTGGCGCCGATATGGGACCGACGCCAGAATATTTGAGAAACGAAAAGCTGCCACGGCCGCGGAGACCGCGCTGGTAATGCTTGCGGGGCGACTTGGCAGACTCGGGGCACGGCAAAGATGTGTGTGGCGCAGGCTTTGTGGCAGCCACAGACCGAGCATTGGGGTCGGCGCCATTCTGAAGCAACATCTCGATGACGGCCGGATCATCCTGAGTAGCGGCAACGTGGATAGGCTGAAGTCCGTCACAGAGGCTATCGATGGGCTGACCGCCCAGAAGCGCGTAGCATATGGAGCCGATATCGCCCCGAGACACAGCACTGTGAAGCGCCAGATCAGGCGGCTGCAGAGCCGGCGGGGTGGCCGTGCGCGGCAGGTGGGCTTTGTTCAGGTCGCCCATTATACTTAATCGAAAAATAGTCTGTGGCAGACAAAGTACATTGGGCGAGGAACGAGGAGAGCAAGGCGCAACAGCCATGCAGCGGCAATAAAAAGCAAGTTTTTTTTTCGAGGTCCTGGATGTGGATCAGGGAAGAAAGCAGATAAGTTGGACACCTTCTGTATCTGCGCTTGCAGCAAAGTGAGGCTGCACCGGTTGGGGGTGTTAAATATGCGCGGCGGATTTGAAGCGACCCTGCGTTCGGAAATGACGAGTATGATTTTCTTGGTGGCCTATAGGATATGCTGGCGATCGAGGAGCGAATGGAGGGCGTGTCGATGAAGAAAGAGCTGAAAAAGGCTGAGAGCTAAGGAACGGAAGACAGAGCAAAAAAACCTCGTTGTTGTTGGTTCTGCGAATGGAAAAGCACTTGACAGGTGTATGTATGCAGCCGCAGGTCTTATGTATGCGCGGGTCAGCTGAGCCTGTAAATGAGGCGTAGTGTTCTAGCAGCTTAGTGAAGAGGTAGAGAGCCGATTACGTTGGGAGGCGATAGGATTCAGTAGAAGACAAAGCCAGTGGCATCAGGCAGCCTAGGCTCTTGCCTTTATAAGCGCTATCACCAGTGACGTTAGCTTTCAGACCGCCTGCGGGTGCATCGAAGGTAAACAGTGCGTGGAGCAGACAATGGGCAATTGCACGGCAATTGTGTGGCGTGCGCTCAGCACAAGCGCAACAGTCTTAGTTATAATTGTCGAGTCACAGCTGCTACAAGCCCGGCGCCTCCACTTGTAGGTGGGGGCCGTTGTTCCAGATAGCCGAGCCGCGGCGAGCGGACCTTTTTAAGGTGTTAAAATATGTCGACGATCCACAAAAAGTTGGAATCTTTCTCACGTCCTTTGTTCTTGCGCACCTTTCTTGTTACTCTTTCGCTTGGTTCTTTTTGCCTCGTTGTCGTCGCCGTTATTCTTGCGTTCTTATAGCATTGACTGCCCGAGACAAAGGAAACCAGGAGCCAAACACCACTACACAGAGACAGCAAAGAATGGGCGGGGTGCAGGCGGCTCCGGGAGAGTCAGCAATAGCAGCAGCCGCAACGCAGCCGCACATGGCTACTGCGCGCGACCGTGTTGCGGGGTTTGCCTCGGGCATTGCCTCGGGGGCGACCAAGTTGCTGGTGGGTCATCCCTTCGACACTGTGAAGATCCGATGCCAGGTTGAGGGCGGGCATGGGCGCTTTAAAGGCCCCATCGACTGTCTGCTCGGCACGGTGCGCAACGAGGGCGCGCGTGCACTGTACAAGGGAGCGAGCATCCCGTTATTTGGCTGGGCGATGATGGACGCGGTGCAGCTGGGCAGCCTGTCGAACTACCGTCTGCTTCTTCAAGGAAACGACAAGTCGCACCGTCTCGGACACTTCGAGCACGGGCTGGCTGGGCTGGGCGCGGGCTGGACCGTGGCGCTAGTAGCGACGCCAGTGGAGCTTATCAAGATGCGCCTGCAAATGCAGTATGCATCAGGAGCGGCGCGCACGTACCGCGGACCAGTCGACGTGGTGCGTCATCTGACGCGTATCTACGGTGCGCTGGGGCTCTGGCATGGCCTGCACGCCACGATGACGCAGCGTTCGTTCTTCTTTTTTCTGTGGGGCTCTTATAACGTCTACTCTGAGTGGCTGCGATCGTTGCGCGTGGCCGCTGCACCGCCCTTTGTAACTCGCACTATGGATGGCCGCCCGCTGCCTGAAAAGCTTGTTAACTTTCTGGCAGGCGGTATGGCGGCAAACACTTTCTGGACTCTATGTTATCCGGTCGATGTAGTCAAGAACCGGTACATGACCCAGCCCGATCCCAGCCCCACCTCCTTCCGCGCTATGTTCGGTCATCTTTACCGCATCGAGGGCCTGCCCGGCTTCTTCCGCGGGTTTGTGCCTTCGTTTATCCGCTCTTTCCCAACCAACGCCAGTGCGATATTTGTTTGGGAAAGTACAATGCGGCTGATCAAAGGCGAGACTCGTCACTAATGATACCGTCGTACATTGCAAAACATTCTAGAGCTCAATACAAGACTACCACTACTACAGAAATATCAACTACGTGCTTGAGCTCCTACTGCTCATCTATTCGGCCAGCACACCACGCATTGCCCGCCACATGCGGGCCAGCCTAGTCTGTCCTGCATGCCGCCGCTCGATCCGCAGAGGTCTTCTTCTGAAAATGTTACTACCGCGCCTGGGCTCCAGGTCTGGGCCCACCAAAACCCCCTCTGCCGGTGAAACCACTTCGTGATGGCCTGCAGACGGGCCTATCCCAGGCAGCGGTCCAGAGTGCGGGATTGTATCCTCAATATCCGGTCCGTAGTACCATCTGCGGATGTCGAGCTTGCAGTATGGACAACATGTCGACCGGGACACAAGCCAAGTATCAATGCACACCACATGGTATCGGTGCATACAAGGCAACTCGCGTAGATGCTCACCCGCCTCGAACTCTTCTAGACAAATTGGACATGAGCCCGCATCAGGATTGCTATCGCTTGTGGTAGATATGCGACGTGGTGCCGCGCCCACTATCTCCGGCTGCGACTGGTATGCCATCCAAGCCGCACATGGATGCTGCGTGGCTGTGGTGCCTGCAGAAAGTTCTCTTTCTGACTCAAGGTCAAGCGATCTGCTACTCCGTTCGCAATAGAAGATGCTGCCTATGTTTATATCTACCGCACATGTGTCAAAGTCTGGCGTCAAGGTGTCCCAGCGCCCCCTGGTTGCAGATTGCCGTCCAGATGTCGGCGGCGTAGCACTTCGAGTTGCGCTGCGGCCATGACGTCGAAATACAGCCGGAGCTGGCGTCTTAACGGCAAATGGAGCACTATCAGTTGCCCTGGGTAGTGGTGACTGCTTTTGCTTCTTGATCTCTGCAAGCTCCACTGCCCCGTGGTTGCTGGTAAGCATGCTTGTATCTGATTTGTATGAAATCCCACTGACTGGCTCACCGCCCACATCATGCATGTGGCTCTCTGTGGACACCGAACAGAGCGAACTCTTTCCCGAGTCCACGCCGTACCCGCCCATGGGTGCATGGATCTTCCTTGGCGCCATCCACTGTGCAGTACTCTCGCACGCATCCGTATTATCTCTTGCAAAGGCAGAGCTACAGCCAAGGTGTGTTTCAGCAAAACATTCGCTGAACGGTGCGCCAGGGGTGGGCGTCAGCGTGTGGAGCTGTCGCAGCTGCCGCTTTTCTGTGACCTCGAACACTGGCAGCAGATCGAGGATTGTCTTGTTTAGCGTCTGAGGCGGGGTATTGGCTGCAATTATATGGTGTCTTGCCTCCTCATTGTGCTGACGTCTTCTGCTGCGGGACACTCGAGTCATTGCCACTCCCAGCGCAAGCAGGAACACAAACACAATAGCTGCGAGTAGTACGAATATCTTTGTGTCGCTGAGTGAGTCTGATGCTCTCAAAGCGCTAATTGGAATTGCCCCCTCCCCAGCACGCGCAAAAGTCGAGTGCTCTCGTTTTCCCCGCATCTTCAGCAACCCATTGACGCTGTTGCTATGAGGAGTTGTGGCTGGATTGTTTCCCTTTAGCACATCCGCAGATGCGCTTGAAACTGCGCTATATATGGCGCCAAAAATGCTGACAAACTTAATTCTTGTTTGCTGTTGCTCGCCCCACATTGTCTGTCTAGCTGATAGTAGCTATCGTCTATATGGCTCTGACCATATGTGCTGTTTTATAGAATGCTCGTGTGCTAGCAATAGCTGTGTTGGAATAAATTCAGGGCGCCCAAGGTTGCGCTAGATGTGGTTAAGCAAGGCAAGTTGATGTACACTAGAAAGCCAAGTCTCCGGGGATGCGCAAAATAAACACAAGTACAATATATACTACGTCAGAAGAAGAATAAACGTCTGTTTTTGTCAACGCCAAAACCTTGCAATGCTAGAAGCAGGCGCAGAGCTTTTCTGCCATTGTTTCATGTGCACATCCAGAACCCTCATGCGCACATGAAACTGGATCAAAAGAGCTTTCCGCCTGTTAGGAGATTCTAGATCTCTTGGCATGGAAGAAGCAGAACAAGCGAGCCTGGGCCCGTCTAGACCGCCGGCAGACTGCACTGCAGCAGCAGCAGGCTTGTGTAATCCCTTGCGAATTATGCCTAACAAGCATAGCAAAGCGGGCTTTCCAATTAACTGCATGGGTACCATCGCTGGGCAAAAGTAACTATTGCTTTTTCAAGGGAAAAATAGTTTCAGGAAAAATTAATTTTGCGGCAATTAGAATGGTGAGCTAACTTTTTTTTTTTTTTTTTTTTGCTGCAAATAGCGTAGCAGAAAATAGCCCATGGCGACTGCCTATGCCGCTCGACATGGACGGTAGTGGTAGTCATTAATACTGGTAGTGAGGGCTATGGGGAATGAACGTTAATAATGCTAGCTGTATCTGTTCTTAGAACAATATGCTATTTAATAATACTCTATGCTTTTCTGGTCCCCACACACAACCATTAAATTGTAATCTTATGTGTGGGATTCCATTCTACTTATTTACAAGATATCCGACAAATACGAAATACATATCGCGTAATAAGAACTGTAGCTTGACTCTATTATTTTTCGCGTAACTTCGATAAAGATGCTAACAATAAAAAAAAATGCTAAAATATAATTATAAGGACGATTAAACAGAACAGCGTACCTACACTAGTATATAGACCATGTACTTTTGCTAGATGCTAACAAGCTAGAAGCAACCCATGTAGAAATAACAGACAAATGACTTGGTGGCAAAGATAAATTGGAGAAGAGATGTAATCTCTGCTGCGCTTGCAACAAATACAGGTTGCTTTAATAAATAGTGTATTGATGACAGCTTCTTATAAGCGAAGACATACAACAATTTGTGAAATTTTTTTTTTTACCTACTTTTACATATATTGCAATTGCCGAAATATATACATGAAAATGTTTGATATAACCTGTTAATCTTTGCGACATAAAGCCAAATTGCGCGTCAAAGTATAAAAATAACATATCGGCTCTAGAATCTTCGGAGCGCAAAATCCAATGACATATATGCTTACTTTCTCTGTGCACTATTTGTCTACTTATACTGCCGAAGATGTTGACTCGACCCTGTGCTCTTCAGTGTTAACACTTGTATTGTTAGTAGTCAATATTAGGTTACATTTTTTTCTTTCACTGATGCCCTGCTGAGTCAAATAATATGACAAACTATCATGCACTTTTAGAAAAGAAATTGCTCACATGATAGCGCGCCTAAGAACATATATGCATGATCAACAACGTTTCACCAAGCAGGCACCTCAGCTTAAAGACACATATATGCACACGCCTAATTTGTTTTTATCAAAGCTCTACACCGAGTAGTATAAGTGATATAAGAGGTGTTGTCAGCTCCAAGCAGACAAAGAGAATGACATTACATACCCGGCAGTTGGGAAAAAACAGTGGATAAAGAAAGCAATAGGCACGCGGTAGTCCCCGTGTCGCGAATCGGTACCCCTGATGGGCTTTCCTTGTTTGGCCAAGTAAGTCACAACAGTAAAGGGCCAATATGCACCGCGATTACTGTGCAAACATCAAATTGTGCATTCTCTGCCCAGATTCTCAGCGAATGCACATGTTTTTAGCAATGTCACCCAAACTCCAAACTGCATTCTTTTGGCGCCACTATGTGGTTTATATCTGCATTTGGTCGTTGAATGATGCCTATGACGGGTCATGCAGACCTTGGGCATGAAAGTTGGTTTCTCTCGTCATATTACTTTTTATTTATTTAATTATTTCGTGTTAAAGTAGGTTTACTATCTTTTTCGAAATTGTATTTTGGCACCAGTAGATTTTTTTTTCTGTCTTGCTATGGTTGCTAGTACTAAAACTCCCAGACCCAGAGGCAGGCCGCGCAAGAATCCTGCTGCTCAACCTGCAGAGGCTAAGGTTTCTAAGTCTAGAGGCAGGCCGCGCAAGAATCCTGTTTTCGAACCTGCAGAGGCTAAAGTCGCCAGGCCAAGAGGCAGGCCGCGCAAAAGTCCTTCAGCTGAACCTGCGGAGACTAAAACCCCCAGGCCTAGAGGTAGACCCCCCAAGAATCCCGAAGTTACTCCTGCCCCTAGACCTTCTAAGCAGCGTGGCAGGCCTCAAAAGAACCCTGATGCTAAAATGACTCCGCTAAAGACTGCTGGATCCCGCAGCAAAACTGCGACTGGTTCTCGGACCAAAGCTGCAAGTGCTAGCAAGGATCCCGTGGTTGGACGCACAAAGGCGTCTGCTTCGCTTTTCAAACCTAACAAGCGAAAACCCAAGACGACAGCGCTTCCAGCTATAAGTAGGGCTTCAAGCTCAGACTCAAACGCGTCGTCGATCACAGTTTCAGCAGGCAGCATATCTGGCACAAGAAGCAAATCGACTATATCCTTTCTTCGTGACCGTGAAGATGCCTCCAACGACGCCAATGACAGTACTCGTGCTAAGTGGCTTACAAAGGCTCTCCGGCGTGGTCTCCCCTCGCCCAAAGCCACAACCAAATCATGGCGGAACGCGCTTGAACGAGGCAATTTTGCTGAGAAACACCGGTGGTGGACTTTTGGCGATTGGGCTCGTGTCATATGGTCTGGAAAGTTAACTATAATTCTTCCAGGTACTGGAATATACAAATCCTGGGTTATGAAAGACACACCTATTGAGAATATACCATCACCAATCCCTCCCGAGTCTCTTACAGTCTGGGCGTGTATGACATATGATGGCCTTGGATATATTTGTAAGCTGGATGATGATATGGACCAAGCCTTGTATGTGGATATACTAAAGGATGAGCTACAGCGGACCATATCGTACTATGATATTGATCCAAAGGAAGCGCTGCTTCAACAAAACAACATGCCCGTGAACCACACAAAAGCAGTCACCGAATGGATCGACTCTCAGCCATATGGTGTTCTTGAATGGCCCCTCGGCTCAGCCGACCTGAATCCCCTATGGGGTGTCTGGTCTCTTATCAGACATGAAATTCACTACGACTATCCAACGCCAAAAACCGTTTCTGAGATGTGGGACAAGGTGCAAGACCTCTGGAGAGATGTGGATGTTCATATATGCAGGGATATTATCGACAGAATGCCTGCCCATCTAGAAAAGATCAGGCAAGCATAATAGCTGGATTTCTTGCGTTGTTTTAAAATCCTTAACAATATCTAAAAGAAAGTATGTTAAAATTTTTTTTATGATTTAAATTAATAGTAACTACCCCAAATGTTGATTTCACGTTTGTGTCTTGGGCTGCTTGCTGCTTTTTTCTTGCGGCGCTTGTAATGCCAATAAGTTGGTGTAGACTATCTGCAATTTACATTATACCTTCTGTTCAAGACAGTGAATTGTCGTTCTAATGACTTGTATGTAGCGGTGGTGTGTATATTATTTCAATATAATTTTTTTATTTACTTTCTCTAATGCCAATCACTTAATAAGGTCTACAATTGCATGTATGTTTATATTTTTAACACTGTTTATGATACAATGCTTGCATAGTTGTTTCTGGGTTGTTTTTATGTTTTTTATTTATTTTTGATTTGTTGCATAGTATTGTATTGTATTGGCAATTATTTCTGTTTAATTGGTTTTAAAGCAAAAGAAAGCCTCAAAATATATACAATGCTTCCAAGCAATGGTATATGTTAGTTGACCAATTTTACTTTATATGCAAAACCGGTTGAATGACTGTAATGCGACTGAAACTTGTCAGATATCGCGCATTCACTTATTTTACCTAGCATTGTCCATGGACGAACGGTCGGGGAAAAGCTAACAAAATTTGTAGAATAAATTATATATAAAGATACTATGATTTAAACAGCTTAACTTTTATGTTGACCAAGTTATTAAAAAACAGAGTAGTCTTTACTTATTAGTTGGCAACTTTAGAACTACCATCATTGGAAATGCTATCTAGACTCAGCCGCAACATATGCTTGTCAAATGCCAGTATGTCTTCACTGTTGTCATGTGCACTGTAAATGTCAATGCCGCATCGTCTCTCCTTCAGTCTCTCGGACTGCTTAGGCACAGGCTTTCCCACAGCGTTAGCAATACTAGAGATGGTACTTACAGGCGAACAGCCGCGATCAATGAATTTACTATTAGGCTGTGTATCTTCCATCATGCAATCCCGAAAGGGCTTGGCCAGCTCAGACTTGTCATTGCTGCCGACATTTATAAAGTGACTGATTGGAACCAAACCAGCACCAGTCGTGCCACCATATACCTTAACACCACAATCTAGCTGTCGATTTAATACCTGTTGCGAGCCCATGGCGATATCCTCATGACCTACAGGGTCTACATTGCTGCCCAAGAGTTTGGGACGTTTTATCTTGCGTGTAAATGCACGCACTGGTGTAGCAACCCGATGTGCGAGATCGATTATCTGCCTCTTGACACTCACCAATTGAAGCCGGGATCTGCTTTCGGCAAGGTAGCTCGAGGGCTCAGAAGTGCCAAAACTGTTTCTGAAACTTAGATCCTCAATCACACAGGGCCCCGAGTAAGCACGTTCTAGATCCGTGAGTACATCGCGAGTATCATATTTGCACAGTGGACAAAGGGATGACTTTGACGTCAACCACGGATCAATGCACTCGATGTGATAGTTGTGCCCACAAGGCAGAATGCGCATCTTAGATCCAACGGCAAAGTCATCTATGCAGACGATACAAGTAGCAATGCAGCCCTTGAGCATTGAGTCGGGGTCTTTGCCTTTATCACTGCATGGGATTTTTTGATTATGCAGGTCCTCGCTGCTTGTACCAAGGCTACTGCATGCGCTCTTATGTCTACTGCTTTGATTAAGAATGGTATCCAGCGGACTTGTGTACTCGGACAGAATGCCGACGTCGGAATTGGATACTGTGCGCAGGAGCAGGCGGTCAAGTGCACAGGCGGGAAGTGTTTCAATCTTTTTGCTCAAATCATTCATCCCGTCGTTGTTGTGGCTACTGTCAGCCTGTCGACGACGACTTGATATTATATGAAACAAGAGCGAGGTGCTCAAGCCAAACGCAAGGATGGCAACTAATGAGATGAGTGTAATCTCCCACGCACTTAGGTTTTCGCGCTCATCGTCTGGATACAAGGATGCAAATATCGCTCTAAACTGGTTTCCACTTTTGTGCAACGCCTCATCGAGTAAAGTAAAAATCTCCAGCTGCAGCGCTTCGCCATATTGCCGATCCACAGCCATTACAGGGATTTTAGGTCTATGTTTTCTCATCTGAACGCGCATAGCCGTGCACATGTCAAGTGCATCTAGGGTATTATTATATACCAAGGCACCAACGGCTCCATCATACTGGGCTTGTGCAATTTTGACATGTACGGGACAATTGCCATCATCAATAATCAGTGCTATACGAATATACGATGCTGCAAGATACTCCTTATTGCGCTTTACAGGCTGGCAACCTACAAGATCTGGGAGGGCGTACACAATTCCTCTTTTGCCGACCAGTGGGCCTGGTGGAGAGATAGACAAATGCGCAATGCGGCCGCTACTGCTGTCCAATGTTGTCGTTTCCTCGACTAGTACAATAGTGTCATCCTTAATTTGCACAAGATCTGTGCGGATGTGCGAGCCTAATGCACAATATGCGGCCACTAGGGTCAGTATGGCGGCTTTTAATAATCCGTTAATGATCATCAAACGTAGCTAGATATGCACTTGAGTACTTGTTAGGCAAGCAAAGTAGCAATTGGAACGCGCCGTTATTAACAAAAAAAAACACTCGATGTTAAAAAAAGTAATAGATGCCTGCTGCTGAGAGGAACTCTTCCGTATAATAATTAAGAAGCAGATTGCAGAAAAGAACATATGCGTATTTCAGTCATATGTGTGAGCACGATGCGTCGACAGAGATGAGAAGGCGGCGCTATAAGTTGAGCAGCACGCAGAGCGGGCTCGTCTGAAACTGCGGTAAACTTGAGTAACCACTGCCCTGCAAAAACCTACAAGTCAGTTGCAATACTGTAAGCAACGCGAGTATGTTAAAATAGCACATTGCCGCATATGCCACGCGTTGCGGGGGGGGGGGGGAATACGAGGTGACATTCTTCGCGCTTTGCTGCTTTCGCGGTCAAACACAGCGCATGGAAAAGTGTGTTTGGTACAAACCCCATATGGACACGAAACAAAATACCATTTTTGCATCCCCGGATTCCTTTCATTCTCACCACGCGCACATCTGCAGTATGTAGAATTGCTGTATAATATGACGAAACAACATATATACAGCCAAAAATAATAATAATCAAGAGGCGTCTTCGTCTTGGGCCGATGGAAGCGGTGATGATGAAGAAGTCTTTGGAAACGTAGTGTTATCCTGAAAGGCACCTTCAGGCTGTAAGGGTTTCTTTGCGTTAGGATCGTCAAATAGCGTCTGGAGATTCAAGCGTCTAAGCGCATTGTAATCTTCAACCAAACCAATGGTACACATGCTCTTAAACACTTCGATGACAAGCGTGTACTTTGCGTTCTTCAAGTCGACCTTGTGCCTCACATCTAACATGGCAGCCACGGGCGGAATTACATCGTCGCGTTTGATATCATCGCAGTAGCGGATATTAACAACAAGCGCAAATGTGGTAGGCACAGCGTCATCGGCAAGAAGATCGCGTGCTACTTCCTTTGAGCCCTTGACTATTGCATCAATCTTAGATGTGGTGGTCACCTTGGCGGGAATAAGACGACCCGTAAACCGAGTCCTCCGCTGTCTCGTCTTGGTGATATCCGCAAATATAAACCGTACCAGTTGCTCCGGATCAATTCTTCTGTGGCACTTGATGTATATCAAGCATTCAATAGTAGTTGGTAGGTAGCGAAATAACTTTGGGGCAGAGGCTGATTTGATCTCGGCTAGCTCTCGTGCAATGTCAGCCTCAATGTCGCCACCATTAGAAGCTGATTCTGCAGCGCCTGCGCCTGCATTTGGAACTTCCTCACCCTCGGCCCTAAGCTCGTCCTCTAGGTCGGGGTAGAGCTTGCCAGCGTAGTCTTCAAGCAGATCAATTGTCTCGAGAGCGCTTTTTTTCTCCCGTCCGCGTGTGCAAGTGGCAAAAAACCCCTTCATCCCTGGTGAGATGTCAAAGGAGTTTTGTGGTTTCCTGAGCCGATCTCGCATCTGCTGGTAGCGCTTGGCACGCTTCAACTGCGAAGCGCCCGCACCCGATCTTTCTGAAAAACGCTTACTCATTTTAATTATTAGCTGCTAGTCTGAAATTAAAAAAAGATAACATAGAAAGAATCAGCAGCAGCTAGCAAAATTCAAGATATCAACGCAACTTTTAAGGGCATTTGGAGCTATGCGCGTTGATTGAACACGCCTTAAACCTCAAAAAACAAAACTGATGGGATTTAAGCTCGTGTTAAACATGCATGGACCAGAGCTGCAAGGCCGAACGGTTTCTCTACAGAAACCCAGGCGGCACGGTAGTCGAAGACGAAGCGCGTATACCAGATCGCATGGATGTGAATGATAGTTGAGGGAGAGGAGTTCCGTATAATCGTCGCCAACGCCAGTACTTTTCAATTTAAAGTATGATGATGCAATCTTTGAGTTGCGTGGTCTTATAGGGTGAGGGGATTTAGCAGGCGGACCAGAAAGATTCCAAACTGAATCAGAATGTAGCTTGGCTCTACAAGAACTTCTTTGCATTCTTATTTTGGCTGATTTGCGACAGCAATGTTCTCTACACTTCGAGTCACGGTTCCTCGCCAGGTAAGACCTGTCGAATCTAGATAACAGCAATAGTCTTTTTACTTAGACAGAGAACTGACGGTACCCATTAGAACCCAAGAACAGCAAATGCTATGTACTATATCACGAGCTGTAGTTTTCGCGCGCCTACAGCACCGCGCCTGCGGGTGGAAAGAACGGCAACAACATCCTGTGGGCATCGATAGCTACTGGAGCAGTCCTTGTTGGGGGTAGGTTTTCATGCAACACAACAACAGCAACAACTCTCACACATCGGTCCAACCGACTTGCCTTGCCACGCCTGCTGACCATTTTGCCTCAGCTATACCATCGTACAGTGCGAAATTATCACGTAGGCTACTACTATACAAGATCCAAGGAAATGCAAGCCAGCAGCATACCTGCGACAAAGGCACTTGATCCAAGCAAGTTTACGCCGTTCACTCTCAAGGAGAAGGTACCGATTAACCATGACACTTCGCGGTTCCGATTTGCACTGGGGACCAACGAAGAGCTTGGTCTGGACATCACCTCGTGTCTTGTTGTGAAAGCCAAGCTCGACAATGACGAAAAGGCCACGATCCGCCCATATACGCCCGTGTCTCCTCAGCATGCTCGCGGATACTTTGATCTGGTGATAAAGGACTATCCCCAGGGCAAAATGTCGTCGCACATTCATGGCCTTAGCCCTGGCGAGACCATTGAGATTAAGGGCCCCATCCCCAAGTTCCCGTACAAGGCGGATGCGTTCAAGGAGATTGGAATGGTTGCAGGCGGTTCTGGAATTACTCCAATGGTGCAGCTTATCCAGCATGTGCTCGAGGATCCTAACGACCACACCAAGCTGACGCTGATCTTTGCCAATAAGTCCGAGGACGACATAATTCTGCGCTCGACTCTTGACGAATATGCGAAGAAGCATCCTGACCAGTTCAACGTGCACTACGTCGTTGATAAGGCCGCCTCGGGTGACTGGAAGGGTGGCGTCGGATTTGTGACTAAGGAGATGATCCAGAAGTACTTGCCTGCGTCGTCTCAAGATGATGTGCTTGTCAGTGTCTGCGGCCCCCCACCGATGATGAAGTCGGTTAGCGGGCCCAAGGCCCCAGACTATAGCCAGGGCGAGGTCAGCGGCCTCTTCAAGGAGCTGGGCTACACATCTAAGCAGGTTTTCAAGTTCTGAGCTCCTAGTTTTCAGTTTTACGGTTGATGATTTAAATGCAAGGGGCTGTTCTTTTCTCCACCCTTTCCAAGTATGCTTTTTGGCGCTGCAACCTTTTAATTGTTCTTGGCTGCACATGTTTTCTTATTCTTGCTCGAAATTCAGAACAAGTAACTCTGCACAGTTCTTCTAAAAAGAAGCGTCGCTAGAAACTCTGCGCAAGTGCGAGTGGCAGCGTGACTCTCCGTGTTCTGGGCGTTTTCCTTATCTTCCTACAGAACCGCGGCATACACTCCTATTTACAATATAGTCTACACTCCTTCTTGCCCAATGTGGGAAAGTCTGTCAATGAATGAACACAATGACGAGGACGAGCGACAAAGACAGCAACACCGACCACAGGAGCTCTTTGCAGAGAGACCAGCTGCCACGGACCGTCCGCCAGAGAGCTCGCGTGCTGCCGAGTTTGTGGAACTGGAGCATTTGAGCGAGCATAACAGTCCTCGCGCGAGCGATGCAACGGCGGCGAAGCCCACGACGGGCGCAATGGCACGAGAGCCGACGCTTGACGATGCATCGACGGTGGTAGAGGACCCGTTTCAGCAGCACCATGTGAAGATTGAGTATGACGGCAGCCGGTTCTCGCTAAAGAAATTGTGGGGATTTGTAGGGCCCGGGTTGCTTGTTAGTCAGGCATTGCTTGATCCGGGAAACATTGAGAGCGACATCTCACAGGCAGACACATCGGGATACCAGCTGCTATGGCTGCTGCTGGCAGCTCATATTATCTGCATCTTCGTGCAGTCGCTGGCAGCGCGACTCGGGGTTATTACCGGACGACATCTGGCACAGCACATTCGCGCGCAGTACCCGCTGCCATTTGCAACTGTATTCTGGCTGCTGAGCGAGCTGGCGATTATTGGCGCTGATATCCAAGAGGTTATTGGCACGGCCACAGCGCTGCACATCCTTACCACAATCCCCATGTGGGCTGGGGTGATTATAACGGCAGTCGACTCGTTCCTGTTTCTCTACGTGCAGCGGCTGGGCGTGCGCGTAACCGAGCTGGTGTTTGGGCTGATGATAACGACGCTGGCCGTGTGCTTCTGGGTTGAGATGGTGCTGATCAAGCCGGACGCAAAGGAGATGTTTAAGGGGATGTTTGTTCCGCGGATCCCGCGCGGCTCAATTGTGCAGGCAGTTGGTATCATCGGCTGCGTGCTGATGCCGCACAACCTGTATCTACACTCGGCGCTGGTCGGCAGCCGGAAGCTCGATCGGCGCGAGGAGACGCGCGAGGGTGCGATTCGCCAGGCCATGCACTACTTTCGTATCGAAACTTCGGCTAGCCTGATCTACGCATATCTGATCAACATGGCCGTGGTTGTGGTGTTTTGCAAGGCGTTTGAAATGATGCGCGCAGAGGGCGTTGCGTATGTCGCTAGCCTGGCCGAAGGTGCTAATGTGTTATCTCACGTGCTTGGAAACGGCTCCAAGTACGTGTATGCAATTGGGCTGCTAGCCATTGGGCAGTCGACGACCATGACTGGCACTCTCAGTGGCCAGTATGTCACTGAGGGTTTCTGGAATATGCCAGTCAAGCCCTGGCAGCGCGTACTGATAACCCGCGCCATATCGCTGGTCCCAGCACTTATAGTGGCTGTGACTGCTACCGCACACATCGACCTCCTGAGTGAAATTATCAATGTTATCCAGGCGGTTGTGCTCTCATTTACCATTATTCCGCTGCTCAAGCTCCAGGCGTACGAGGAGGTCGTGGGTCCCGAGTTTGTATTCGGCCGGATTGCTAAGGCTATGGCGGCGTTCTTGATGGCAGCCATCATAACCCTCAATGCCTACATGGTAGTCAGCGTCATCCCGCTAGACTCGGCCGGTGTGTACGTGGCTATGGTGGCAGTGGTGGCGACATACGTGCTAGTACTCTCATATACTGTAATGTTCCCACTCCGATGCGTGTGGAGCCGGCGCATGCTGGTTGACCGCGCGCCCGCATGTGTGCGTTGGCTTTTTGGCAGGGCGGCACTCTCTGTCAGCACAGTACCAAGCTAATCTAGCCGCAGCACAAAGATAAGAATCCAATATTAGCATGCTATTTTACATAGAATTGACCGCATAGAAGCCGCATGTGCAAGTTTTGATTGAAAAGAAAAAAAAAAAAAAAAGACAAAACTAAGCTGTACATCTAGAGCTGGTTGACATTACCGAGATTAGAGTTGGCCTGCTGGACACGCTCGTACATGGTCTTTTCGCCATTACGAATCCAGGTACGAGGATCATAAAACTTCTTGTTGGGTGTCGAGTCCTCTGGCCCCTTGCTGAGGTCGCCGACCTGCTGCATCAGCCTGTCCTTATTCTCAAGAATAAAGTCACGGACGCCGGTAAGGTAGGCGTACTGTGTATCGGTGTCGACGTTCATCTTGACTACACCATAGCCCACAGCAGTGGTGATCTCGTCTGTGGTCGAGCCCGAGCCACCGTGGAAGACCAGGTACAGGGGATGATCCTTCTTGGAGTTGATCTTCTCCTTTACAAACTTCTGATGCTGCTCGAGCAACTCGGGTCTGAGCACTACATTTCCAGGCTTATAGACGCCATGGACATTTCCAAATGCTGCGGCAATGGAGAAATACGGGGCAACTGGGGCCAGGGCCTCGTAGACCTCGTAGACGTCCTCCGAGGGCGTGTAAAGGGCCTCCTTGTCGGCGGCTTCGTTGTCTACGCCGTCCTCCTCGCCGCCAGTGATGCCGATCTCCATCTCGAGCCATAGCTTCATCGGGGCGCAGCGCTCAAAGTATTTCTTGGTAATGGCGATGTTCTCATCCTTGGGGTCAGCTGAGAGATCTATCATGTGCGACGAGAACAGGGGCTCGCCGTGCTCCTTGAAGTACGCCTCGTCGGCAGCAAGCATACCGTCTAGCCAGGGCAGCAGCTCGCGGGCGCAGTGGTCCGAGTGAAGGACAACTACAAGTTTCTTTCACAAAGCAACACCCCCAAAATTAAGCAAATCGGAAATAAATCAGGGCCGCAAGCTGGATGAGTTAGCATACAATGCAGAACAATAGTGTAAGTCATAGGGCAAAGGCTGATGTGGAAGACTTACCTGGAATGCCATAGTGCTTGGCAACGGCACGTACATGATAGGCGCCGGCAATGGAGCCGAGGATGGAAGCCTGCTGATTCTTGTTGGCAATGCCTTTGCCGGCATAGAAGGCAGCGCCGCCATTAGAGAACTGAATAATAAGCGGAGTCTTCTGGTCGCGCGCAGCCTCAAGGGCCGCATTGACGGTGGAGGACGATGTGCAGTTGATCGCAGGGATGGCAAACTTGTGCTCCTGCGCGTAGTCAAAGAGCTTCTTGACGTTATCGCCAGTAATAACACCTGTTGGGACAATATCGAGAAGACCCATTGTGAATTGAGGTTGTTTGAGGAATAGAGCCTGTGGCTGTGTGTAGAAAAAAAAAAAAAAAGTAAGCAGAATCAAATGCGTTAGGACTATCTTATGCTACGAAGATAAGCAAAGGAAGGGCGGCGGAGTGGGCCGAGGCCCTGCGTGCTTTATAGGATATGGATTCCGGAGTAGGGGGTCGTCTGACATGTCATCTGCTTGCCCCACTGGTGGGGGGTCTGGTCGCGCGGTTCTGGACTGCACATGTTCACGCGAATCTTGTGGGCTTGGCAGCCAGAAAAGCAGGTGCCAGGCACCTGGCTCTGGCGAATGGATCACAAAGCCCTTGAAAGCATTTAGGAGCTTACTAAGCGTTTCTCCCATCCAAACGCATGGTAACAAGCGGCGGAAGAAGCTTGAAGGTGCCAACAAGTCATCTGTATCGGAACGAGGGTAGTTTGGGGACCTGCTTAAAGAAGTACTGCGTGTCACGCAGCGTGCATCGTCTAGCCGTGCGCACAAGGCCGCCAAAGTTATCCCTACGTGCGCTACAATCGTCCTTGGCGGCATCGTAGTACCACCGATCCTCCGCGCGTCTGTCCGAGGCGTCCTTCACTCGCCGCTCGACACGGCCAAAACACCGGTTGTGGAACAGCGCGCGAGTGAGGTGGTGTCGCCAAATACGCACAGAATCCGTCCCACCATCGTCGACGCGCGCAATGTCGCGGAGAAGATCGCTAATAGTGTGCGAGGTGCGCGCAGAGAAAACCATTGCCTCGATGACAACGTCCACCAGACCAGCATCTGATTCCAGGCTGATCGATTCCGTTGGCTCTGTTGTCAGAAACACTTCTGTCTCGCTGTCAATAGTGTCTGCCAGGCATTCGCTGGGATCCACGATTCCCAGCAACTCCCGCAGCGACGCCATCATTTCGTCGTCATACTTTGCCTCCTTTTGTTCTTTAGATGCATCGCGCGTAGGCAGCTCTTCGTGGCTCTTGTGCTGCTCTTCCTGACTCTTTTGCGCCTTGCGCTGCTTGGGTGGCGCTGGCGCTGCGTTTTCCTTTGCCGCAGATTTCCGCTTTGGCGTTGGGGCTGTCCGGCCCTTCTTCGAGACATTTGTGCGACCTGAAGTTTCTCTTGCCGTAGCTGCAACTGGCTTAGCAAAGGACCCTGCCAGGCCAGCGACTTGCGGCAAATGTTCGAATGATGCAGCTGCCGACTCAGCATGTGCTGAAGCCATAGACTCGATGTCTACCAAATCGGCCAACGCATCTCCACTTTCGTCTTCCAAATCCGAAGAGAACATGCCGCTTATCAGATGCATGGGAGGAGGCGATGATGGTGGCAAGCCGTCCAGCATTATTTGTGCCGCCATCGGATCCTTGCTTCCAGCGCTCATTAGGCCTGCCTCAGAGCCACCAACAAGTGTGTCTGTCGAGTTGTGGTAAAACTCGCTTTCATTTTCCGCCACAATGCGCGCACGCTTAGACTGGCATGCAAACGACTTGTTATTGACGTCAAGCGCGCGCTTGCATGCAGGCTCGGGCCACCAGTCCTCTGTCTCGCCGTCAACCTTATCCACGCTTGTCGCCTCCTTCTCTTTTGTTGATGTCGGAGTTACCTCAGTGTCTTTCTCGAGTACGCGGAACTTGTACCGGATGCCCACAAAGTTCAGCTCATCGCCACAGGAAAGCTCGACGCTGGCGCCCTTCAAGTACAGCTTGTCATTGACACGCACTCCATTCATTCCGAGTATATGCAGTCTGTACCGCCCAGATCCAGTATCCACAATCTCAGCGTGTTTGCGCGATATTGTTGTTGCCATACTCCCGATCTGTACCATGCTTGCGCTGCTACGTCCGATGCTCACTGTGCGGTGCAGGAGCCCAGGGATAACCTTGCTTGCCAGATGCTGTTTCCAGTCACTATCTTTGCTTGCTAATGCGCTGTGCGCGATGCCCGGAATAAGCTGAGCGCTCTTTATCGTCGCAGTGCGTCCTGCGCCAGCTGTCACTGCAAGTGCCATTCTGCGTGGATGGAATTAATAGACGGCGTCTGTGTTAAACAGGAACAGGCTTGAGAGTATGCGTTAGCTGGCGGTAATGCAGAGTTAAAGTGCAAGGCTTGGAAAAGAAAGAAAGGCTCCAGCAGCGTATGTGCGCCCGGCCCCGCGTCCTTTCCTCCGTCCGCTTCCTGGCATTTCCTCGTCCTCCCTTCCCTCCCTCCCCTCGCTCTTCGCGCTGATAAGACGCGTCAAAACAGATGGCACGCGTTTCCCAATTCTCATTGGCAGCCTCAATATCACGTGCGGATGCTGTGTGATAAACCAATTATAAACCGCCCCTGCTTTACCCATCCGCCCTGACCGCCCTGCGAGCTCGTGAGAGCGGATCAGGTTTGTCTGGTGAACCTTGACATGAAGCAACATCTCCGCTTTCTGAAATTTTCTCCGAGCACTTTTGTCAACCAAAATCTGCTCCATTTTATTTTTTATTTTTATTTCTACCAAAGCTGCTGGCATCCTTTTCACATGGCAGCGCAATTGTATAAAACACATACGGGACAGCTGTTCCATGCTGGCTCGATCGTCATTATCAACGTCGGGCTGCCAGCACGGGGGAAGACGCATGGCTCGCGCTCTCTTATCCGCTACATGAACTGGCTTGGTGTCAAGTCCAAGTCGTTCCATATGGGCCAGTATCGACGGCGTCTGTATGGTCCAGACATATCGGCGGACTACTTTGATCTGGGCAACGAGGAGATGGCAGAGTCGCGGGTAAAGGCCGAAAATAGTTGCATCGAGGATATCATCGAGTACCTGACCACAGGTGGTGGACAGCTGGCGATATTTGATGCGTCAAACTTGCGAGCGACAAGGCGTCGACAGATCTACGACAAGTTTGAAGAGCTGAAGATCCGACCGTTATTTATCGAGTACATTTGCGAGAAGGAGACAATTGTAGAGGAGAACATACGCAAGGTAAAGATCTCATCGCCTGACTACATAACCATGGATCCGGAGGTGGCGGTATTCGATTTCAAGGAGCGCATTGCACGTATGGCGCCGCACTACGAGACAATCGAAGACATAGACCTGAGTTACATTAAGCTCTATAACGTAGGCGAGCACTTTGTGGTCAACAACATCCGCGGGTATTTGCAGTCGCGTGTTGTGTTCTACATGATGAACCTGCACATATCTGACCGTACAATTTACTTGGCACGCAGCGGAGAGTCCAGCAATGAGGGCTCATATAAGGCTGATGCGCCTTTGTCTGCGACTGGGCACAACTATGCGCGGAATCTGCGCGATGAAATCAGTCGCCGCATCGAGGAGCGGAACAAATACGTTTTGGCTAAGACTGGTGTGGACATGTCGAATCGCACCCTAAAGGTTTGGACGTCGACGCATGTGAAGAGCTACCAGACTGCAGAGTACTTTGCTAGTCGTGACAATGTGTCTGTGAGGCGCCGCATGCTGCTTAAAGGACTCAATCCCGGCGTCTGCGAAAATCTTACCCTTGAAGAGGTCAAGGACAAGTTTCCTAGCGAATACCAATCGTATCTGCGGGATCCTTACCATCACCGTTATTCGCTTGCCGAGTCGTACCACGATGTGTCTGTGCGTTTGGAGCCCGTTATTTTGGAACTCGAGCGCGAGCATGACGACATACTTATTATTGCGCCAGAGTCGGCGCTGCGTTGCATATACGCCTACTTTGCGCCCCAGGGAATGCCCGACTCGCTTATTCCGACGTTGGCATTTCCCCGCTCAATATTTGTTGAGTTGACTCCGACTGCCTATGGGTGTAAGGAGCGCCGGATAGGCATTAGCCCTAGCAACATCGATAGTGCTGCTGCCGACAAGGTAAACACTTAGAGACAGGGTCCCCGCCAAAGTGCTGCACTTGTTGGCGAAACACAGGCCCCATAGATCAGGTTTTGCTTACACAGACTTTATCATTATTCTAGTATGTTGGATCTTAAATAGCAGTCAGTGCAACTACTATAACTTATCTGTATCACATATACTGCACATCTGCTTCTAAATAACTGGGAATGCCACCAAAGCGCCCGAAAAACCTTCGAAAAACTAAACATAGTAACAGCAACTGGGACCAGCCGGAAGATCGAGTCGCACCAGCTACCGTAAAAACAGCGACGTTGGCTAATGACAACAGCAGCGTCGATCGGTCAACCACACCAGCCGAGGGCCATAGTGAGACCAGCGTGGATTTGGCAGACCTGCTTGAGTTTCAAAAGATGCGACGCAAAAGGGACCATGGCGTTAGCGTGGACGTGTTGGCAAAGGGAGAGCGCAAAAAACGTCATTCCAAAAAACACCACGCTAACAATGCGACTCACGGCGATGCCGGTAATGAAGAGGATGACGGAGGAAACGACGGCGCCGATGCAAGCAAGGGTGGCTTACGAACTGTAGCCCGATCACTGGATGGCGCATTTACAGCACAGACAAATAGGCTTGACGCAAACAAACATATGATGGCATACATCGAAACTGAAATGAAACGGCATCGGCACGGCGCTGAAGGCGAAAGAGATGGAGACCATGCCGACAAAAACGCGGCCGCTGCTGGTGGACCGCGCGATGACGACCTTTATCAGATTCCCAAGCACCTGCAGGTGGTCGATGAGCAACCAGTGTCCGAGGGAAACGTGGCCATGGCTTCAAAGATGCTTACTTCCATACAGGAAGTGAGTCTGGGCGCAGAGTCAAGGGCTAGGAACATCAGAGCTACTGATAAGGCCCTTGCTCTCTCTATAGACGCGTCAGATACATCGGCCTCGCCGATTCTACCACAGCAGCAGCATCAGTATCACCAAGAGGGTCAGCGATACAGACGCCACAACAACCCATCCGATCGCTCAACAAAGGCCACCGACGACGCAGCGCTCCAACGCTTTAAAAAGCGTATGCGTCGGTAGCTGACATCAATGTAAGAGAAATAAACATACACGTAGTTGTAAACATTATTGGTAGGTTGGCCTTAAGAGAATAAGATTGCTTGACATATTTTCTTTTAAAATTTAAGAACTTGTATCCAAACGCTAACTTTGTTGCAAAAAAAAAAAAAAAACAATAAATATTGTTGGATATGTAAAAATGTGAATAATTGAGACGACACAAAGGCACACAAAACAGGGCACGTCCTTACTACTCCTTGGCCTTGTCGGTCACTGCGCTTTCTTCGAGCTTTTCTCTGACAGGATCAAAGTACGGGTGGCTCATAGCCTCCTTGGCAGTCAGACGCTCCATGTGGTCATAGCGCAATAGTCGATCAAGAAAATCTATAGCCTCGGGCGAGACAAAGCGCTGGTTCTCGATGGTTACAAATCTGTGCCAGCTCTTCCGAGGGTATGTGCCCAAGATCTTGTGGTAGCGGTCGTCCAGCTCAATGTTGTACTTTTTAAGGTACGCGACCAAGTCATCAGTTCCCAGAACCTTAGCAATTTTAACCAACTGGTCGTAATTGTCTTGTCCGTGGAAGAATGGCTCCTTGCGGAAGATCATACTGCCAAACATGCACCCAAGGCTCCACATATCCAGCGAGTAGTCGTATGGCGTGTAATCCACAAGCAGCTCAGGGCCTTTAAAATACCGCGATGCAACACGCACGTTGTAGTCCGTGGCCGGATGGTAGAACTCGGCCAGCCCCCAGTCGATCAGGCGCAGCGTGCGCTTTTCATGGTCAATCATAACATTATGTGGCTTCACGTCGCGGTGCATTATCCCACGCGAATGCGCAAAGTCCAGTGCCTTAAGCAGCTCGTAGATGTAGTAGCGCACATCGTAGTCCGTAAACCTCGGATAGAGCGACTTGAAGTCTGTGTTGTTCACATACTCGGAAATAAGCGCCGGCGTTTTCGATTGCGGGTCTCTAACCACGTCGTACAGCTGAACAACGTTGGGCCCGCCCGAGAGGTTCTGCATAATCTGAATCTCACGCTTGATCTTCTTCTTCTTGACAGGCTTAAGCACCTTTATCACGCACGGCTTGTCATTGACAATGTTAATACCCTCGAATACCTCCGAGTATTTGCCGCGTCCAATCTTCCGCACAATCTCATAATTGCTCTGCGTCCCCCACTCGACCTGCAAGTTGTCATAGTCCCAGTACTGCGTCGGCATCTTGGCATTTGCATCGGCATATACGCGCGACCGCGTTACAAACTGCCCTGCATCGTTAGTGGGCAGATCGCCCTGGTTTGCCTGCATCTCGTCAACTACTTTTAATTGCAAATCGGGCCTATGCTCTAAAACCTCAACCCAAGAACTGTCGGCGGTGGTTAATGCTGCCGTGTCACCAGCCTCGACCTTTGTGCTCGACTCTAGTCCAACGACAAGAGTGCGTGATCTATTAACAGACATATTCACATAATCAAAGGCTTTAGTCTCTGCACCAAAGAATCCAATGTAAGGCTGAGCAAACCAGTGGATAAGTGGTAACACCAACGCAAGCACATATACGTTGACCAGTAATAGCAACAGGCGTCTATAAAATCCCCTCGGCCAGATTTGAGCCTCAAAAGCCATTATCGATACAATAGAGAATCGATGTAAAATTAATGATAGAAGAGACTAGAAAGCACTGTAGCAGCGAAACAAGTGTGTACAAAGATATGTGTTATGGTGAACATAGTAGAACAAGAAAACCATCAGAGGCAGGAATCAGGCACATAGTTGCTACATCAAGCAAGAAACCAAGAATTCTTGACAGAGCAATAGAGAGCCAAGAATGCAAATATGCAGTGGGGAAGAGAGGCAGCGGCGGATTACTGTTGTCGGCAGTCATAGTGAGCACGACTAGCTCAGTGGGGCAAGAGGCCCTTTTTGCATGCGATAGGAGACAGTAGCAGCTGCAACACAAACCTGGCCATCGCTTGCGTGCTACCCCTCTTTTAGCAAGCTATCAAGCTGCATATCGAGTCTGCAGGGCCGGTTCCTGGTATTCGTCGCAAAGGTTTTTTATTAGATTTAAATCCCCAACTAGATCCTAGCGCATTTACGTACGCAGATGGAAATCACGCAGGATGAGAAACACCTTACCGTAAATGCACAAAATACAGTAACAGAAAGATAAAGAAAGCAAAAGAAACACAACAGAGAAGCGATAAAAAAAATCTAAGCAACAGGTATAAGATGCGCGTGTAGCAAATTTACGAAATGGTTTTTTAGGCGCACTTTGCGCTCAACATAAACCGAGTGAACACTTGTTGACAGCTCGAGCCGCATAAAACCTATGTTGCGAGCCATACGTTGCCCTTATTCAGGGCTGGGTAAACAGAAGCTGCAAAGCAAAATTTCCCTTCACTTCACTTTACTTTGATTGTTGCATACTGCACCATTGTACCAGAAACGAGAGCTACGTGGTCAATTTATAGTAATACTCGGCATGGAAGAGCACACCACAGGAAATAAAAAAAGCGCGTTGTTGAGTACGGGCTCTGTTCTGGACTGGGCAACGCAGTTTTATTGCGACGCAAACGACTACTGGATGGTATTGTTTCTTCTCCGGCTGCGCAAAAGTGAGGCCAGCGAAGATCCAAATGATTGGTGTGAGGGCGACAGCGAGCCACTATATCTCGTGTTCTGTAGGCTGAGCAAATGTGCAGAAGTGTTGGGGCCGATGTATCTTGGACTAAAGGAATCTGAGGAGGTACTGGACAAGCAGCAGCCGTGGGCATCGCCACTTAACCTACATCATATGGCAAAGTCTGCCGACACAAGAATCTCCAAAGCGGAACAATATTACGAAGATGGTGGGCCGACTGGAAGCAGTCCAGCCAGGGCAACGCTCGAGCCGTTTTCGTCGCCGTTTAACAGCCCACAGCGAAGTATGCAGCAGAGCAAGCCAAAGTCATTAGCGGAGATATCTGCGGATATGAAATGCCTAGATGTCGCAGAAATGATCCACCGGCTGATCAGAGTGGAGAACACGCGACGGCGCTTAGCAACAGAGTATCTAGATTGGAAGCACACACAGGGTTCGGTGGGAGAGCAGTCTGAGCGCTGGCAGCACCACTTTGCCAAGCGCAATATTTCAGCAGAGATAAAGTTTGAAAATATACTGGTTGCTTTGAAAGAACTGGTGGTTCTCAATGCCATCATCACTCCTAGTGGGAAGCTAACTGGTGACCTGCCACTTGTTCTGAATCACCTGGCCCTGAAGCAGCGCAGTCAGCCATGTAATGAGTCGACACAAGCTATCCCCAACACAAGGCAGCAAGGCGCCTTTGATGCAGCACAGTGCCTAGCGGTTCTGAATATAATGTTCCCGTTGGAATCGCTGCCTATCGACACGCGTTGCTCGTGTGAAACGAAAGCGTGCATGCTGCGGTACGCAATGCCACTCCGGCATGTCCCCAGTCCGCGCATGCAATTGTACCAACTGCTCTGTGAGACCGAAGCGTGGGTTAACGGCGACGACCGTGTCAGAACGTCTGTCGGCACAGAGACATCCCGGAGCAGCATTGTGCCGTTTGATCAAATATCGCAGTCAGCAGATGACCAAGGCGATGTGCTGGGTGATGGATTCGGCGAGGAAGAGAATGAAGCTGGCCAAAATAACACCAACCGCATTAGTGACCACAGCGAGCGCACGCCTGCAAACTGTCCTACATGGCTGGCAGCGGCGCGGGGCTTTGCGTGGGGACAGGTGAAGCAAAGCTGTCATGCGTATCTGCGCTACGCGCAACACAGAATCACAAATCAGCAGCATGAGATGCACCCATGGAAACCACCCGCATCCACAGCGTCTGAACACCCAACAAGCGAATCTGCACAAGCACACGAATCGTCTGATGTCGATAGCACAGGGGGCTCCAATGTCGAATACAACGATATAAAGTCAGCGCACACGCGCCCCGAAAGCCAGCGCATCACCGATGCAATACTTAGCGAAAATGAACAGCTGCTGAGAGAGGTAGAGCAACAGGCGAAGCCCGGGGCAACCGTTATTGAGCGCATAGTCCGCCACTCACGACTGGTCAAGGCCCGCTTCTCGCCATATGCCACATACAAGGCTCTTGCGAAATGAGTGCAGGCTATTTAAAGGAAACAATGTGCATTTTTGGAGTACAAACTTTGGCTTAAAAACAACTACAATGCAAGCAACACGCTAAACAGCAATGTAAGAAAAGATAAATGCAATGAAACTGAGGCTCACCGCGCGCCCGTGTTCCGCGAAAGTATAGACGATGCAAGGTCATTTTCAACATGATCTAGGAGGTCCACAAGGTTCTGAGCAACGGCTGCCAGCTCATGAGCCCAGTGTTGAGCACTGTCGTCGCAGCCAGATGGTTCAGGCACAGGAAAATACAAGCTAAACTCGGGCACGCCAATCGGACTGCCAGGAGCAAGACTAGCGGCAGATCGAGCAGAGTCTGAGTCTGGCTCCAAAGCACGTGATACAGCTGGCAGCAGACTAACAACCGAAGCAGAATCTGATCGGACCTGCGAAGGAAGGCGTACATGGCGAGTGGGTGGGATGGCGGGCATCCGACGAAGCTCGCGCGAAGATTTGCCGCTTCCCCCGCTATATGCGACCGAGCTAACGCTTGAGTCCTTGTGCATGTGTGCTGGTTCAGGGTCGGCCACAGGATGCTCGCGGAGACCACGCGCGCTGTACGAAACCGATCGACGTGGCGCGCGACGTGCACGTTCATCGCGTTGAACCAGGGCTCTTCCAGAGTGATGCGCAGAAGAAGAACCATCGCTTTTGTTAGAGAAGGAGTCAAGCAAATGCTCGTCTTCGTCAGCCTCGCGCAATGCCCAATTTCCAGACACGTGTCTGCCAGCACGAGCTTGCACACGGCGCTGCTCCAGTGGAGAAATAGGTACAAACATACCGTGTGCGCTGTACTGTGTCCGCGTCCCATCCAAGTGCGATTTTACCAGGTCGCGAGTCAATGAAGTGCGAATTGATGGTAAAGATGTCGCTGGGCTAAGAATATGCATCGCTGATAGCTCCCGCGACTGAGAACCCATGTATCCGCCTACCACATACCCGCCAGAAGCATCAAGCGCTCCACCGACTGATGAAGACTGCTGTCCTGCTTTCATCGAGTGACGGGCTGCAGCGTCAAAGTCGTTGGACGACGGTTGAACAGACTGGACGTGGGGCAGCGAGGTGCGCGAATGCAGCCGCAACGAATATTGCGCAGGCTGCGCTGTCTCGACGCGTCGCGATGCGGCCGCGTTAACTGCGCGTAGCTGCTCTTCGCCCGTCTCCACAAGGCACGGCATACTCTCAGCAAGCTGGCTAGTTTTGGACTTGTCGCCATTAAGCCGCAGAAAGCGCAGTGTAGCCATTGCGTCGCGAAGCTTCGATGGGTAGCCGAGGCTTGACTGAGACGAACTGGGGCTGGCAAAGTTATGTGCACCGCCCTGTCGCAGCTGCGACACCGCAAGCAAATCCGCGTCGGCCGTGCTGCAAAGCTGCTGTTGCGAGGCGGAGCGTCCAAGCGACTTTACATGCAAGGCTCCAGCGTTGCTGCTGCCGCTGCTTGCGGACCCTGCAAACGCCGGAATAGCCGAATACGGCGCATGTAATGCCCCTGCCTCACCTTCCGGGTCGACATACAGTGACCAGCGTCCGCCGTCCAACTGCGCCAGCCCTGCTGCGCTGGTGTCGACGCGTAGCAAATGCGGATTTCGTTCCTCGGCTATGCTGTCAAGCCGAGGGCTCACAGCCGCCGATTGGGTCTTTCCAGCTGCGGCAGGACTCCCGCGCAGATGCTTAAGTACCGCAGCGGGGAACGCGTCTACGGTCACCCGCCGCGAACCGTGGTCGCCGCCTGTCACCTTTCGAGCTTCCAGGAGCCTGCGGTTCAGTGAGCCGCCGCTATCATTTCCGCCAACCCCCTGTCCATTTAGCCGCTCGGCTGCAAGGTGCCGCGCCAGAGCTTTGGCCGGCAGCGAGCCGCTGGTGTGGTCGCCTGCAGAGTGTGCCTGAGCCTCCTCGCCGTTTGAGACGCGACCTTGAATGCCAAAGTATGTACGCTGCCGATGACTTCCATGGGCTGCTGTCTCAGAGGAGACTGCGTGCTCAAGTTGTGTCGCACTGTGCTTGCTGCCTGCCCGTCTGCCTGTGCTGCCCCCCAACCATCGCCGCCGCACGCTCTCTGGCACCAGCCGAAACTTGCCGTGGTGATGTGCTAGCTCATTGCCCTTATCGTGCCCGCCCAGCATGCTGCGCTTAAGATCTCTGTACCGGTGTTTCTTCTTGTCTCTTTTACTTTGGCTCCCCATCGCAATGTACTCATGATCGTCCTCGGCTTCCACCGCCGTAATGCGCATCGTTGGTATCTCTGTGCTTGGGGAGCGTGCCGCGTCAAGATTGAGACTTCTTTGTGCAGTATGGCGTCTGGCATTGTTTGCCTCTGACAAGGCCGCATCTGCTTTGGTTGCTGTGCGCCGGGTACGTATGCGCAGCGCATCTGCGTCGTCTATGTCATCTTCAACGCTGTGGAATAACTGCCGCACAAAAAAGGGTTCAATGCTGACTGTGCTTGAAACTTCACTGCTGTTTTCCGAAAAAGCCCTGCCAGTGTCGCTGCCTGCTACGCTGTCGGGGTCCTGCTTGTTCTGTTCCGGTGGCTTTAAAGTCTGAGTGCGTTTGCCCTCTGGCCGCCCCTGTGCAATGCTTGCTTTGCTATTTCGGGTCCCCATTCTGCTTGAAGAGCCGCGCAAGCACCTGCTGCTGCTATGTTGATCTCCCCGTTGTAGCGTATCCACCACTGGCATTGACCCTGCATCGCTGAGAAGTGCCGACTCCCCGTTACTCGAGAACAGCGACGAGTGCGAGTCGTACCCGCCCTCGCCGTCGCTTGCCACAGAGAACCGATCAAAATTCCACGATTCAGCGACACTTGCCTCCGATGTGCTCTGCACAGCATCGTTGCCGTCCGTCAGGCCCTTCTCCTCGGCGCGCGCCGTCCTGGCCCACTCATTGTACCGACTTATTAGGTCTAGTACTTTTGCCGCATGCTTACCGTGACCACTGCGCACAAACCGATTGTGCTTGAGCAACTCGCGCGCTGATGGCCGCCGAGCCACATCCACCTCCAGACAGCGGCTCACAAAGTCTCGCATTTCCTTCCCCGCCTGCTCCACCGTCAGCTGCTTGGGACCCTTGCGCGGTATCAGAAACAGTGCCCGCTTAGGATCCTCGTCGGCATACGGCGGCATCCCAGTGGCAATCTCGTACGCTGTGATTCCCAGCGACCAGATGTCTGCCTTGAAATCGTACACCTGTCCCTTCTGAATGACCTCTGGAGCCATCCAGTACGGCGTCCCAACAAAAGAGTACGACTTTGCCGACGCCTGCATCACCTGGCGCGCCACACCAAAGTCGCACAGCTGTACCACGCCCTCGTTGGTTACCAGAATATTTGCGGCCTTGATATCGCGATGCATGATACCCGACGTATGTAAATAGTCTAGAGCCAGGAGTACCCCATACATAATACTTGCTGTGTACTTGTCTTCCACTGGCCCTGCCTGCATGAGCTTATGGATGCTACCACCCGACGCGTACTCCATGATGATCCACATTCGCGACGACTCGATGAACGACCCGTAGTACTGTGCAATGTGGGCAGAGTGCAGTTGCGATAGCAGATTGATCTCGCGCTGCATGTCGCTGAAGCTTTCCTCATTGTCCAGGTTAAGGATTTTGATCGCCACCGTACGGTTGGTCTCCGTATCGCGACTATTGCATATGTATCTCTCAAAAAAGTATAAACAAACAATACATGAATGTGTGTTCCTCAAAAACCTCAGAAATTCAGCAGCACCTGGTATATGCTACCACTGTTGTGCATGTAGAGGTACGTTAAAATATGCCTCTATTGGTCCTACTCTGATAATCTCAAAGTGACAAGGACTGTAGTGCGTAACCACAAATTCGTATTTTGTAACTTACCCACGGTAAACAACACCATATGCTCCGCGTCCAACCAGCTCCTTCTTCTCATAGCGCCGTGCTGTCAGGGGCAGGTTCATTACACCCTCATTACAAGGTAAAGTCTGACGCGTATGGACAGCTGAGTGACCGTCAAATGCAAAAACAATGTAGTCGCTCAAATGCCAAATGTAAAGTCTGTCAAAGAGCGTCTTGCGGCTGGAAAAAAGTCCTCCCTTTATGTGCGTTTAATAAAAAGCTGCTCGCGTAAGTCAAGAAAAGAAGGGAAATATTTATAATCGTGAATCAAGACGAAAGAAGGAGGTTGTTAACAAAGCTTGTTTCTGCAGTGAAACAAGAAAAAAACAAACATCTAAGGAGACTAACAGTGATCGCCACACAAACCTTTTCGGTTAATGACAACAGAATCGGCGTGGCACGCATCGTGGCGCCAATTGTATCTGCCTTCTATGCACAACATGGATGTCGTCAACATTAGGATACCGAATTTCTTATCTGCTTATGCAAAGACCGTTACTCAAAGTAGGGCAGGCAACAACAAGAAAAAAAAAACACCATAACCGTGGATGTTCTCAATAGTTCTATGACTAAAGGCGTTTGCCAGCAAGATCATAAAAAAAAATTGTGTCTTGACCAATCCTCGTACAATCGCCAACCACACACATCCTTACCGCAATGGATATCAACGACATATTCAAAGAGACAGTAACAAATACAACGCTCAATGTGAACAAGAGCAAGCGCAGAATAGCAGCTGCGCCCAGCCTGCGTGAGTTAAAGGATGGCGGCTACGGTGTTACTGACCGTGCCGAATCTCCCACCAAACGCGCACGACCGGACGATCATGATATGGCAAAGAAAAGCCGTGAAGAGGAGGATTATAATGAGGAACATGACGAGGATGGACGATTTTTCTCAGACGGTCTGACTACAGAAGAGAAGGGCGTCATGACATGGGTGGACCATATGGAAGAAATAGAAGACACGCTCGACGCAGCAGCAGTACAACGGCTGGTTGTGCGGTTAGAGCGGGCGACATCGAAGAACACCGAGGACCGAATAACTTACGCGCAATCACCAGAGAACTTTGTCGAGTCTGAGGCCGAGCTCGATGAAGCCATCCAGCGACTCCTGCTGCTAACTAACGATGTGCAGTATCTGCGCATGCTTGATGAGTTGGAAGTGTTGCCCACGCTGGTCGGACTAGTTGCCCACGAGAATGCTGACATTGCCCTGGATGTCATCCAGCTTGTTGCTGAGCTGGCTGCCGAGGATGCCTGGAGCCATGAGGGCGAGTCCCAGGAAGAACGCGCAATGGTTGTAGCATTTGTTGCTGCAATGGCGCGATGCGAATTTTTTCAGGCGCTGGGTCAGAACCTGCGTCGTCTCAACGAAGACGTCGAGTCCTCGGAAGCCGAGGCAGACCGCCAGGGCGTCTTCCAGACCCTGACTCTCATTGAAAACCTTGTATCGCTTGATGTGACGCTTGCGGAGAAGGCAGTAGAGGAGATGGATCTGCTGGAGTGGCTTCGGGACCGCATCCCAAAGTCACTTGCGCGCGACAGTGTACAAGCAGACTCGAACCAGCAGTATGCAGCCGAGATTGCATCAATACTTTTTCAAGCCTCACCTGAAATATGCCGACAAACTGGCAGTTCTTTTATGGACGCGTTGCTTCAGTGTCTGGCCAAGCACCGCAAGCACACACCGGTTGATGACATTGAGATGGAGTACCTTGAGAACATTGTTGATTCTATATGTATGTTGGTGGCAACACCAGAGGGCAAGCAACTGTTTATTGACCACGAGGGCGTCGAGCTGTTAGTCCTCTTACAAAAGCAGCATCAAGTCGGACGTCTCCTGTCTATAAAGATTCTCGACCACGCGCTTTCACCTCCTCCGCCACCGCCGCTATCTTCCAATCACAGCGCCGACCAAAGTAAAGATGCGCTGAAGCCCGATAAAGAAGCACGAGCGATTGCAAAGCGCTATATTGACGGCTTAGGTCTCAAGTATCTGTTTTCAACACTGGTGCACCATGGAAAGGGCGGGATGCAGAAGCTATACAAGAAGTATCCTGAGTGTGACGACCGCATAGTTAGCTGCATTGCATGGCTACTACGTCTTACTGAAAAGGGAACGCCAACACACTGGCGCGTGTTGGCTAAGTTTGTTCCGTCGCCCGTAGATCCATCTGGCTGGAAGTCGAATGTCGACCGGATAGTAGAGCTCAACGTGGCCTACAGCGAGCGAGTAAGACAGGCCGAGGACCTAACTGGCGATGACAGGAGTCTGGGCGACGAGGATGACGATGTTGCAGCGGAGCGCTATCTCAGCAGAATGGATGCTGGCCTATTTTCCTTGCAAATGACCGATATTATAATTGCCTTTATATCTGAGGAGAGCCAAGCTCGGGATCGCATCGAGCAGCGACTGAGGCGAAATGGTCGTGACACTGCTGCTGTGCGGAGCGAGCTTGTTGAATATATAGTAGCCAGACAAGCTGCTATATTGGGATTTGTCGGCAATAGCAGTAGCATCAACACTTCCCTAAAAAGCCTAAGCATCTCGGAGATGCTTCCAAAGCTTTAAAAGGACTCCCTGACCCGTTATCTTGTTAGCTGTTGGTATGTAAGTGTATTGATAAGGAGTATGGTGGAGATAAGCAGTAATAAAAATTGCTTTTTCGAGTACACAAGTGGACGAGTGATATGTCAAATGAATGTTCGGTTTTGATCTACCACACCTTGTTCATTAGTTGAAGAGAGACCTCGACACCAAGGAAGCAGGCAGCGTTTGCAGGGAAGGCCCGGAGCAGAGCTGGACCGACACCGCGGAACAAAGCACCTGGACCTTCTGTGCGCATCATCTCAACAAATACTTGGCGCACGCCTGAATACCTGCCCTCGGGAGCAGTCTGGAGCCGTGACTTTAGCACATCGGGCGGAATTGCAACGGTCCAGGTGGCCATTCCAGCAAGGCCACCAGCAGTGACAATTGCCAGCGGCGAGATCGGCCCCTCTCCGGCGTTGTTGCCTGTAAGCGCCTTTTTGATAAACTCGTACGCACCAAAGTAGGCAACGCTTCCAGGGATATCACGCAGCAATGTTGCGCAGGTGCCCTTAAATAAACTAGTTATTCCACCCGCACGGACAATACTCAAGGCAGCGTCGGCAGGACCCTTGTATGCTGTGCCTGATCCATTTGCTGAGGCAACCTGCAGCACGCACTTTATGCGCTCCACAGGCGCCATGACTGCGGTGGTGGGGATTGCAGAGAAAGCGCCTGCGAACAAGATCTGGTTTGTTGACAGCTTGTCCGTTGGAGACTATATAAATAACAAGTTGGTGTTGTTGCAAAGAATGACGAGATATTGCGTCAATTAGTTTAAGCAGTCAATGACTGAAGGGGTCGGATCAAGGAGTGCAGAGCGGCTGACGCTGCTTGCTGTTTACTGCTGGCGTATAACTCAAATCCTAGCGATACGTTACCATATTGTACGCAGAGCGCATAATCTTTTGACCCATGTCATAGCCCCAGAAGCAGATGGCAAAGACTGGTGTTGCGCCAACAAGCGGGGCAGCCATACCACGGTACATTCCACGGATACCATTCTCTGCCAGCGTTTTGCGGAAGCAGTCAAATGTGCTTTTGTACTCTGAGGACGTCTGCATGCGGACTTTGAGCAAGTCCAGCGGGTGACCAGCAGCCACCAGACACATCCCGCCTAGGCCGCCAGCCAGGAAAGACTTTACGCCAGAGTTTCCGTCTGTAGCCTTGGTCACCTCCTCAGGCTTGACAGCAGGAACAGCGGTCGCTTCAACTGTAGACATGGCTAGGTGGGGGGGGGTATGTGTAGTGAGATAGAATAGCAAGAGCTCAGCTCGAGAGATAAATGAAAATGGAAAAGTAGAAGAGAAGCGGCAGTATGCATGCAGAAGAAGTGGGCGGAGAGCTGCGCATTTATACGTCCGAGGCACATGAGCTTGTTCATTCCAATAAAGAAAAGCCCGGCGCCGCCAGCGCTCTTATCTTGCCCGTCAAATAGGCAGTGAGTGTGATTGGCAAAGAGTGGGGGCATGTGTCTTTTCTCTTTGTTCCGTGAAAACTTGCGCACACGCCCGGGCAAAGCGCCTCAGAAAGAGAGGAAGCACGGGGCGGGGGAATTGAACCAAAGACGCGCGTGCTTTCTTCACTCCATGCTCAGCAGTACAGCACGAACGCTCTGACCACACCTAAGCCTGCTATTGGATCTGCAGCTGATCTGGGAAGGCGATAAGCGCCAGGCCTAAATCACGTGTGTTGAATGGTGAATGCGGGCTTATCTTGGCAGCTCTACAAACAACGGCAGCTTCCCACATTGGCTGTGGAGCATATTCTGGACAAATACAATTAACCTCTATCGACGCAGGCCGCGAGAGAAGTACCAAACAGTCGACAACAGTCATGACTGTTTGGAGCAGTCGCAGGCCGACCAAGCACTGGGATATGTACCAGTTATTTCTAGGGAGCTTCCAGATTTTTAAATGAATTGCATTATATTCAGGTTAGCACGACACATGAAAAAGAATAGTCCTCCAGGGGACAAGAAAGGCAACAGCTAGATCTGCGACGACAGATAGAGAAGACTTTTGTGTGCGCGGCGTTAGGCATACAGCTTGTACGCAATAAGGACGACGGCAAAGGCAAGGGGAACCAGCAAGCCCCACGAAGTGCTACAGATGGAAAACAGGCATAGATCAGGATATAAGATCAGCAGGAAGATATCTGAGAGTGACAAGCTTGGAAGGGGGATGCAAGGAAAGACATGGCAGTGATGGATATTCGCAATAGATGATCAACGGGTTTAGCAAAGGCAAACGTGATAGTAACTTACCTGTTCTGCTTGTTGCGCAAGTGGCTGTGCTCGGGTTGGGTCTTCGTCTGCGAAGCGGCGGTTGGTGGGGCTCCCTACATACAAAAAAAGAAAGACATGGGTAGTAGCAAAGTAATAAAGAGAAAGCAAGTGGTATGTGATAAGTACGCAATATGCGAGAGGTGACGGTGGTTTCCCATGAAGGAAGGCGTTGAAGATGAAGGTTGCAGCAACACTTGCCTCCAGCTTTCCAATGAGGTACTCCTTTAGCATGTCATGGGCGTCCTCAGAGTGGCCAATGTCCTCAAATGCTTCGGAGGCGTCGATGCCGGCGTGCTCGAGGATGACCTCCTCGCCACCAGGGTGCTCGTCGAGAAAGCCTGTGACATCGTAGACGTGCCCGTTAATGACAATCCAAATGTCAGAGCGCTCGTTGTGTTTTGAGATTTCGGCAGCACGGTAAGTGGTAGTATCCGTAGACATGGTTGACAATAGCAGGCGATGCGCGGATGGGTGGCAATAGCTGAAGCACAACAACGCTAGGAGGAGCTGACAGAGAGGAGGAAGACTTGTATGAGATGAGGTTGAGAGATCAGCAAAGTCCATGAGGTTGGCAAACGAGCCGCGAGCCGGCGCTGTCTGCGCAGCACAGACGGAATTGGAAGCGCGAGTTGCGGCTCGGAGTGTGTCGCGCAGGGTTGGACAACGGGCAATGCGCAGAAACTTTGCAAGAGTATCATCGGTTAAAAACGCAAAAAGCATCTATAAAATTGCAATACGGGCGAGCATACGGCAATGACGACGGCCTCGAGAAGACAGGTGCTGTTTGTCAAGCTTCCGCGGCGCGTGGTGGACAACCTGCAAGAGGTCGCGGGATCAGAGCTGAAACTGACGCTGGGCGGCAAGGAACGAATTACAACAGGGACGCTGCATGTAGGCAGGCAGCAACACGACGTGCGGTACTCGGGCGAGCGCAGTGGTGCGCCGGCACTAGTTTTCGAGAGTGCTGGGGCGGTGGCCAACGGATGGACAGCCTGGGGATGGCGCGGACGGGTTACAGGTAAGCTGACAGCTGTGCAGCGCGGGAGAGCAGGCGACAGGCGCGCACGAGTAGAGCCCAGGGCGGTTGGAGCGGCGGGGCCTAGCACAGCAGCAGCAGCAGAGGTAGAAGACCCAGCAGAACATGGGGTAGCAGAGCTGGCATTAGCAGCAGCAGCAGCAGAGCGCGATGCGGCGGCAGGTGCTACAGACTACGAGACGGCGGAGAAGACGGCGCCACAGAAGAAGCCAGGGATATTCCGGCAGAAGCGCGAGATGTTGCGCGAAAAGATTGTGCACATGCTGGCTTACGAGCCAATGACGGAAGCACAGATTCTTGAGCAGATCAAAAGCCCGGCGGCAGCTGTGGCAGAGGTGCTGGGGGCAGTAGCAGTGGCAAGCAAGGCAGATGGGACGTGGGCTCTGCGGGCGGAGGGCTTTCAGGCGCTGCAGATTGAGGGCTGGGCGCAGTACAGCGTCGCGGCTCGGGCACGCGTGGCAAGCAACGCGCTACGGGCGTTCGACGAGCTTGGGTTGCCCAGCGACGATCCAGCGCGAGAGCGTATGCGACAGTACCAGCAGGTTGCGGCACGGCCGAAGGCGGCGCCATCACTGACACGGCGGCTACACAAGGAGGCGGGGCGGGGAATCCGGCGGGCTGCAGGGCCGGCGCCGCTTGCAGCGGATGGCAGACGTGCGGGTGACAGCGAAGTACGACAGCTGGCTGCAAGCGCACCTAGCACGGCGCGCGCGCTGCAAGAGGCATCGGACGGCGAGCGTGAATACGCGCGTGCGCGGTCGCGGCCGCTGCAGCTGGAGGGTGGCAGCACGGGTGCGGCCGTAGGGCGTGTACAGGAACGGTTGGCAGCAGGTGGGGCGGTGGGGCGCGTACAGGAGCGGCTGGCGGCGGCGGACGGGCGGACAGAGACGCGGTCACGCAGTCCCCGGGTGCAGCGGCGATCGCGCGGGCCGTCGCTGTCGCCGGTTGCTGACGGGCCGGCGTCGCCTTCGCCGTCACCGTCGCCAATTCTGCATGCGGAGACGGTAGAAGACGTAGAACAACTACACCAGCAGTTGCTTAGGGCATATGCCGAGTACAGCCAGCTGCGGCTGCGCATCGACAGTCGCCGCGCAGCGTTTGAGCCGTTAGCCACTGAGCTTACGGCGGCACTGGCGGAACTGGCGGCACAGCGCGAAGAGGCAGAGGAGGGCGAAGCACCGGACGCCGATGAGCTGCTTCCGGGAGCTGACGCCAGCACTGAAAAGTGTGCTGCCGATGGGAACCGGTTGTATTGGGCTGATGGCGCCGACGCGTGGCTGGCCGACGCGCCCGATGCATTGCCCGGCCACTGTGTGGCGCGCGATGGTCGCTCTTGTCGCACGCAGCTGCTGGCGCCGTCTCACGCGCGCGTGCTGCGTGCCACGCGTGCAGTTGTTGATCGTTACGCCGAGCTGGATGGCGGCGACGTGCGCCGTTGGGTGCGCCGATACCTGCGCCTGCACGCTCACATCGACCGGGCCGCGCGTGCTCTGTCCGAGGCTCACCAACGCGTTGCTGCTCGTCTCTCCGCTGACGCTGACGCGCTGCGGCCTACGTTAGGCGATCGCCGTGTCGATGAGCTTTTAGCCACCGCTCCACCTGCGAACGAAACTTTGCTAACCATTGCTCTCTACCGTGACGACGTTGCTACCCAGCCGCCGGAACGCATATAAGTGTTGGGACTGCAAGCTGCCATCGGAGATCAACTACCCACTGGAGCGCATGTATCCCCTCAGGCGCATGTACCCACGCTCCCATGTGGCGCTGTTGCTCTGTGCGCATCCGCAAGTCGCATCTTTCTTCTGCATCTCTTTTCTTCGCACCCTTTCTTTGTTATAGAATATCCATTTTGGCTGCTTGCAATCTCACCGGCTGCAGCAGCTTCTATTTTCTGTGTGCATTTGCACTTTTCTTCCGCATTTGCTTTCTGTTCGCTCTCAAATGCAATATGAGTATACCGAGCTTGCCGACTTGTCGCCCGCTGCCGCTGCTGCGCGTGCAGAGCAGCCCACGCGTTTACCATCAGCGCTCGTCGCTCTGCTGCGCAACGTCGAGCTCCGTCGCCATCTGCTGCTGAGCGGGCTTTACATTGTCATGTGGTACTCCTTCTCTGGTCTCCTCTCTGTCTACAACAAATGGTTGTTTGGCGCCGATGAGCGTAACTTTCCCTTTCCGCTCTTCGTCACTAGCATCCACATGCTCGTTCAGTACATTCTAGCTACTCTCTGTCTGCGTCTGTTTCCCACCCTTCGCCCACTGCACGCTCCGTCCTGGCACGCTTACATTACCTGCGCCGTTCCCTGCGGCATTGCATCGGCTCTGGATGTGGGTCTTAGCAACATCAGTCTGCGCTCCATCTCTCTGTCTTTCTACACCATGTGCAAATCCTCTAATCTTGGGTTTGTCCTGCTGTTCGCTTTTATATTTGGTCTCGAGCCCATTCGCCTGGTGCTGGTTGCTATCATCGCTATAATATCCGCCGGCGTCGTGTTGATGGCTGCCGGCGAGGTTCACTTTGTCCTCTCTGGGTTTATTGAGGCCATCACGGCCTCGGCCATGGGCGGCTTGCGCTGGTCGCTGACCCAGCTTTTACTCTCTCAGCCGCGCTTCGGCATGAACAACCCCGTAGCCACAATGTCCAAGCTCACACCCATCATCGGTTGCTCTATGATGCTTTTCTCGCTTATCCTCGAACATCCGTTTTCGGAGATCGCCAAGAACAAGAACACTGACTCTGTTGCCGGCGTCGCCTTTATGGCTGCCATGATGGTCCTCGGCGGTCTGCTTGCCTTTGGCCTGGTCCTTTCCGAGTTTTTCCTGATTGCCCGCACCTCGGTAATTACACTCTCCATTGCTGGCATGCTTAAGGAGGTCGCAATGGTCGGCGTTGCCCATCTGGTATTTGGCGATGCCACTACCTTTGTCAACATCTGTGGCCTACTGGTTGCGCTGTTTGGTATCGGACTCTATAACTGGCTTAAGATACACGACTCTCTTAATACTGCTGCCTCAGCTGTGCCTGCTGACAATTCTCAGCTGGAGGCCCACCAACGCCAGATTATCTTTGCTGCCGAACCGTACGACGAAGCTGCTGGTGCTGCTGCGCTTGAGGACTCATTATCCGGCTCCGACGCTTACCAAGGGAAGCTTGCCACCAACACCAGAATTGCCGATTCCAACCTCGCACGCCGAAGACACTCTGTATTTGGAAACACCGATGGCTCTAGACATTATTACGATCCAAGCAGCAGCGGTGATGATGCTACCGAGCCTAGTTTAGATCCACCTCCGCTTTCTGCCAGGGACATGCCAAATAACTCCAACTCGACTTTCTCCAGCTCTGGCCCGTTTCACGAGCAAAAAAGCGCTAAGGCCGCCTCTGCCTATATCAATTAACTAAAAATCTCTCTGACTGACTTTTGACTCATTATTTTGCTAGCAAAGAGAAGAAAAAAAAATGTACTTTAGATCTTGGACTTGTTTTTTAGTCTGTTTGTCTCAAGGTCCTTTAGAACTCGCCGCAGAATTTTGCCCGTCGCTGACTTTGGTATGGCGTCCATCACCTCAACTCCGCCGCGGAGCTTTTTGTAGTCTACTACGCGTGCCTCAATCCAGGCACAAAGCTCCTTCTCGAGTCCATCCCGCCTTGTCCCCGCAGCCAACGCAACAAATGCCTTGGGAATCTCTGTGGCCTGCGACTCATCATAAACTGGGATCACTGCTGCATCGACCACTGCTGGGTGGTCCGTGAGCAACCCTTCCAGCTCTGCCGGCGGAATCTGGAAGCCCTTGTACTTGACCAGCTCCTTTTTGCGGTCCGTGATAAACAGGTTGTCATCTGCGTCAATATACCCAATATCACCTGTATGTAGCAGTCCTGTGCTGCTCAGCATCTCCTTGGTTGCCTTTTTGTTGTTGAGATACCCAATCATTATCTGGGGTCCACGGACGCACAGCTCGCCAACCTGACCCTTGCCAACCTGTTTGCCATCATCGTCCAGGAAAACTGCCTCCGTGTCTGGGCACAGCTTTCCGGCGGATCCCGGTGCGCTATTATTGCACAGTGAACGGGTCACTAACGGACTGGTCTCAGACATGCCGTACCCTTGTGTTACAAATATGCCTAGCTTTTGTCGAGCTTCTGTCTGCAGCTCTTTGCTTAGTGGTGCCGCACCCGAAGTCAGCAAGACAAGGCTCGAGAGATCATACCTCTTGGCAACGGGGCTTTTTACGAGCGCTAGTAGAATAGGTGGCGCCACATACACTGTGTCAATCCGGTGCTCCTCGATAAGCGAGCAGAAACCACCAAAGTCAAACTTGTCCATTATAACCATGACTGCCCCGCTCAGGATACACATGTTGCTTATCATGATTCCGTAGATATGGAACATTGGCAGTACCTGTAGCCAGCGCCGCTGCAGCATATGATTTGTGGCATTCCTCAGTTCCACATCAAACTTTTCGATACACAGAAATTGTAGTGCATTGGACACCATATTTTGGTGCGAAAGCACCACGCCCTTTGGTTTGCCACTAGTACCTGAGCTAAACACAATAAACGCATGCGTGGTACTTGCTTCCTCCTTTGTGCGCAGGTACACACGTGGAAACCCTTGTGATGAAAATACCCTCCGCATATTGTTCCTGCCTCCATCAGTTGTCAAAATGCATGTACCAGAAACCGATATGCCTGCAATCCCAAGCGCCTTCTTGACTATCGGTATGCTGCTCTGAAGTGTGACGACAACAGTGGGATTAGTTTCTTTCAATTGGTACGCCAGCTCGCGCGCATTGTACGCCGGGTTTGCCGTCGTCACCACTCCGCCAACCATGTGCGTCCCCATGACGGCCACCGGATACATCATGCTGTTGGGTAGAATTGTAGCTAGGACGTCGCCCTTCCTGAATCCAAGGCGGTTGTAGAGCCCTGCGGCAAAGGCCTCGGTCTGGCTCTCGAGATCCGAAAACGACAGCGACTGCGCCTTGTCCACAATTGCAGCAAGTTCTGGATTGCGTCCGTAGACTGTGTGCTGCTTGGCATAGCTGAACATAAACGTTGGCAAGTCCAGCTGTGGGATCTCCAACGGCGGAAAGGGCGATGTTGACTTCATGACCAAGCAGTGTATTAATATGTAAGAAAAACAGTAGGTGGTATGTTATATGCGGCAAGTAGAAAACATAAACGACAGAGGAGAAAAAGTTGTATGTGTCATATGTGGCTGCCTTTGTTTGCGCAACAGCAATTCTGCGAAAAAAAGGATCTGTAACTACCAAGGCGTATGACTACCTGTTTAGAGGCGTGGTAAATCAGTTGTCAAGATTACACCTGCAAGAAATGGCAGTCGGAATTTCCGGCTGCAGCTGACATGTGTCAATTGAAAATACATGATTAAAAGTGTGTCAATCCTTGAAAAGTGGTGTTCCATATAAAATCTACAAATTAGCTTGTATTATATTGATTGGATCCAAATCCTATCATAGCATCAATGCTGTAGAATAGGTGGCTCACAGGACCCCTAAGCAATTATGCTGCAAGCAATCCGGATCACAACAGCGATTCACTGGCTTTGGTCTTTGGTCGCCTTGCTCACTGCTGCAACGGCAGCCATAATCTTCCCGCCGTCCTTCTCAGAAAACACAAGCCCGGCCAGCGTGTCACCAACAACATCTGCAAGCCTGTTTCGCTGTATGCTGTTAATGCTAAGTGGTTCCAAGTCCTCCAGGTCCCTGGAAAGCACGCGTAACGCCTCTAAAAGTGCGTTCCGACAGTGTGCACCGTCACTCGCCAGCTGCGGACTATCCTTCTCTAGCTCAACGTCTAGCAGACACATGTACGCCTTGATATTGGGCAGAACCAACACCTTGACCATATTTGCACCAAGCTTGGTCAGTCCAACAATTGCACCGTAGTGCGTAGTCAGAGGTTTTGTTGGATCCAAGAAGGCACGTAACAGCGTCCGCGCAATACGTGTCTGCAACGTGTGATAAGACTGACCAAATTGCTGGCAGATTTCGGCAATCTGTTCTGCAGCGCCATCGCGCAGCGACCAATGATCTTCAGTGTAATCCTCGCAAAGTCGCTTGCTCACCAAACACGTCAGCAGTGATGGAATAAGCTGATGCATGTACGGTTCAATAAAGAGATTCGGGTTCCGGCGAATGGCCCGAGCAACCGCCATTGCCATCTTCAGCATTTCCAGGTTGTGTAGATTGTTTTTTACCGTCACCGCAATATACTGCACAAAGTATGTCACCAGCTGATGAATGCCAGCATCAACGGAGATGCTCTCCAAGGCTGTCGACCTTACAATAGGATCCGAGCTCTGTAGCGAATCTGTAATGCACTCATAGTATAGCTGAAGCTCCTTGGACAGCACATGCTTAACCAGTGGTATTGTCTCGACACCGTCCTGGCGCTGCACGCGTACTGGTTTTTTGGCTGCAGGCTCACCACTGTCTTCGTCAATTGGTATTGGATTCTGCTGAATTCTCGGTTGCACACCCTCAATAGCCAACCAGTGTGCTGTGTACACAACATCAAGCGGGACACTTGGTAGCGGTTCATCAAGAAGCTTATCCAGATCAATTTGCTCGTCGTCAACATAGTAGACGTCCTCAAGCGCGGTAGGTGCCTTCTGAAACTTCATTGGCCGCCCGGTCTCAAATCCGTATATTGGTTCGACGTTGCGCACGCGTAGGGCACTGTTAATATCCGAGACAGTAAGCTTTGTGCGCTTAGAATGCCGCATAAACTTCATAGCTTCATCTATAATCTCATGCAGTCGATATTCCACATCTTGCGCCATTGCAGTGGTTATCTCATCTTTGAGCCGAGGAATTCCAACTGACTCGGATATGTTTTTAATTGTGCTCTTTGAATATATCATTGTAGAATGTGTATGCTTGATGCTGAACTATAGATGCAAGCAATGGTTGGTCGTTGAAAAAGGGAGAACGCGAAAATATAATTTAAAAATGCAGTCCACATTTACAAGTCACCTATCATCTAGTCAATTTAAACAATATGTTAAATCACAGTAGATATGGGCATGACTCACGTAGCAATGTCGCGTGTTTCAATTGGTAGGATAAACATACAACCAGCCGCAGCCCACAGCAATGCAACGCTGACGTAGAGCGGAACGGTAGTGCTAACCTCCAGAAGCAACCCAGTAATCAAAGGAGCAATAATCCCAGCGACACGGCCAAAGGCAGATGCCATCCCACAGGCAGTCCCGCGGACAGATGGATGAAAGACCTCGGGCGTGTAGGCATAGATGACTGCAAACATCAAAGTGCTCGTCAAGCCAAATACCGAGGATGAGACAATAGTCAATGCGGTGCTGTGTGCCTTGGCGGAAAACGCAAATGCGATAAGAGCTAGACCAGACACAGTGGTAGATAGAACCATCGAGTAGATTCGACCCAGGCGTGTGTCTACCATCCAAGCGCCGATAATAGAGCCAGGAACGCCGCTGACTGCGTAGATCAGTGAGTCGCGGTATACTGCAGTTTGCTTGGAATGTGAACCAGCTGTAATAGCCTTTTCTTTATGCTCACCAGCACCATTGTGTGTCTCGAGAAGCTTTGGTAGAAACACGTTAAACATCGTAAATCCCATTGCAACAATACCCCAGATCATCCAAACAAGAATGGTCGTGCGACGTAGTGAAGGTGCAAACAGCGGTTTAAGCAAACGAATGTGTGAGCTAACGTCAAATGCGCCCTTAAGTTTCAGATACCACACATGCATCCGCGCCTTGAAAGTCGTCGGATGTCGTGTGGTACTGTCCATCTGTAACGACGTTCTTTCGTGGCCAGCATCATTCTCAGGCCACTCTAGCCACGAGTGTGTGCTGTTGTAATCATTTGCACTTGTGCAAGAGGCTACCGCGTCATCGGAGATTAGCGAGCTATGAGAGCCAGTATCCTCAGGCGGATAGGAGCCGGGATTTGAGCCTGTCTCGGCCGATGCAGCAGACTTCCTGGCAGCCCCGCCGTTAAAAGTAACTATCTTCTTTAGCACCATCACCACATCCGAGCGGCGCTTATTTTGCAAGAGATACTTTGGACTCTCCTGAAGACGGAAACAACCATTGCGCAGAATGACCATGACAAATGTCAGCAACGACATGGTAATCAGAAGATAGCGCCAGCCATTGTTTTGCTTGGATACATCGCAACCACCAGGACCAGGATCATCGGGACAGCTGAATGGCGGCAAAATGGCCAGCGCAACTGCCGAGGTTAGCACCGAGCCAAGAGAAAAGAACACACTTAGTAGGGTCAGCAGATGGCGCTTTTCACGCGGAATGCACTCAAGGAAGATTGCACCATCGACAGGCATATTTCCGCCAACGCCCGAACCCAGGCCAAATAAGCACAGACACAGCAAACTGAACGACGGCGTCGCACTAGCCAGCAGACCAAATGTTGCCGACACAATAAGCGTCCAGCGATAGGGCAGTAATCGCCCAAAGCGGTCAGAGATGGGTCCCCACACGAGAGCCCCACACGTAAGCCCCAAGAACATACTCGATGACATGAGCCCAATGCCTGCGTTGCTGACCGCAAAGTGCTGTTGAATGCGTGGCAGAATGCACGCAGTGCACTGCATCCACGCATTGTCCGCCGTCCACCCCAGTCCGCACAGCGCCAGGACCCTTCGGTGGTACCTACCAAATCCTATATTGGAGATCATACGATTGAGCTCGAGTTCCTCGTCGCTCTCAGCGTGATCTACCTCCCCGCTACTATCCACATTACTCTCGACAATTTCATGGTCACTTCTGATGCTGCCTCTACTAAACTCTGACCCACGCTGTTCGCAGAGTGGTGATGACTGATCTACTGGCGCTGCTTCCGTGGTTACTGTGTCGGATGCTAGCGCTTTGCTCGGCACCATAGCTTTTTGTGGATCTCTTCTGTTTGTCTTCTTAGTGCCTGTTATAGTACGACTCATACTAGCATCTGCAGAGTCATCATGTTCACTTATGCCAGGGGCAACCGGCTGTTCAGCGTGCAATTCGGAGGCAAGCATACTGCTACTAACATATGTACAACCTTAATATACAATAGCACGCGGAATTTAATGAAAAGAGGACAACGTCGTAAGTAAAGCGTGGGGGGGGGGAGTGTAAAGCAGTGCCGAGAATGATGCAGCACAAGACATTCAATATAAAATCGAGGGACTGAGGCTTTACTGCATCTTACCAGTAAATGCGTCAGGCAAGTTGTTTGGGTGGAACAACACTCCTCTCCTGCCTCAGATCCGCTTTACCTAAGGTCGTTTGAATAGAAATAGTTCAAAATGAGGGTCGCTAAGCCCCAGTGTTGCTCTACAAAATATGCCATGTAAAATTTTCTAAATACTTTCAGGGCTTCCATGGTTGGACACAAGCGTTACTCGCTGTAACTTTGATCTTCGGACGCAAAGACAATAACATCAGCAACCCCCCCCCCCCATCCTCATTGGCAGCAAACAGCCAGAGTTAATATGCATGTGACCTGTCCACATTTAGCCAAAAAAAAATCCTTGAGGACACCATGAGCTCTTGTGTCTCTCCATGACTTGTATCAATACTCTATAGCAACAATATGCAAGCTGTTAACCATCTTAGGAGGTATTGGCGACGGCGGCGAGACCAGCAGAAAGGAAAGCATACGGTGCAGCTGGAGGACATGCTCTCAAAGTATACTCTAAATGAAAGTTCTATCAAGGATATCCGCCGCCCACACGCTTGTCGGAGGTATCTAGTTGCTGCACCACAACCGCAACTCGGAAGCACAGCTGTCTCGAGGCGTGAACGTCAACCAAATTACCGGCCATCAAGTGCGAGTGATATTGATAATATACCAGTCAGCACCAGCGCCGAAAACAGCGTTAGTGCAAGCACCATTCGTTGTGGAAATAGAAATAATCATGCTGATTCTAGTGTAGGTTGTTTAGACGAGGCGTTTACTGCCTCGACAGGGAGAGTGCCAACTTGTGTCGTCTGTCTTGAAGAGTACATGGTTAAAGAAGCTGTGTGCGTGCTGCCCTGCGGTCACATCTTTCATGACACGTGTATTTTACAATGGCTGCTTCGTTCAAAGCCCAAATTCCACGATTGTCCAATATGCAAAACGCCGTGTTTTGCAGACGAAGCTGCGAAAAAAGCCAAGCAGAGTCACGAAAACGACCGCGCACAGAGGGAAGCACCGGCCAGTTTTGTTTCTGTATTCTGAGTGTGTTAAACCATGCTTTATTTAATATTTAACCGCAATATTCACAATAGAACTCAAATCATCACTACAAGCAATTAAAGTTGCAAGTCAGAATACATGGAAACCAAAAATGAAAGAATTGCCATACAAGCACAGCTCTGAAACATACGAAATACACTAAAAACTGAACGCAATCTTCAGATAGAAATTGAGCACCACCGCCGCTATCAGCACAACCACCAGGATTGTCGGTCCGATACGGTCGTCATACGGTCCAGCCTCACGCCTGCGGATGCGCTCAGCACGCCACTGGAAAAGCATCAGAGCGTAGACCATAACGAACATGGCGATAATCGTGAATGCTGCGCCAGCGATCTTTCCAGTTTTGTCGCCAAAGTTCAGCAGTCCCAGCGCCAGCGAGCCCAGCACAATCGCAAAGTTTAGCCACGACAGAAACGTACGCTCATTAGCAAAAAACACTTTGGGCTCAACGCGCACTGGTACTGCGATGCGCTTGTTTGGCTGGTTAGCACGCGAAGCGGTGGATGTTGCATTCTCTAACTGCTGCTGACTTTCAAATCGGCTGGTGTGCTTAGAAAATGGATTTATCTTTTGGAGCCAGGACTCGCTGCGCTGTAGCATATCATACGACCGAGCACTCCGCCCAAGAAGCGCTGTTTCTTCGCTTGGCTCGCCTACGCCACTGCTCTCATGGACATTTGAGTATTGTGTTGCTGTGCCTTCGTTCTGGCTTGAGTGGTCGCCCGGCTCAGTGTCCACAACAACTTCGATATCATCCCGATACTGTTGGAGGCTGTTTTGAGAAGGTGTTGCGCTTATGGCGCGGCTGCTGCGCTGGCGCACTGTATTATCTACTCCGACAAAGCTGCCACGAGGGCTTGAAGTGCGTGTGACGCCAAAACCCTTGATAGCAGGTTTGCGTATGTCGCGATCCATCTGCGAGAACCAGAATGGCAACACATCCACGTGATCTTCAAGAAGCACTGACACGCCATGTATAAACTTGCTAAACTTTGGCACCGCTTCAACAAGGTGACTGTCAATCAGATCCAGAACCCATCGTGGCGGTTCAACGCCCGATTGTGTTTGTAGCTTGACTTCCAGAATTGCGTATGGAAACCGGCATACATCTTTCTCTGGAAGCTGCGAAAACGGATAGTCAACGCCAATGTCAGTGCGTCGCCAGTTGTCGCCGGCGCGGGGCTTTCCGTCAAACGAGTCCTCGCGAACCATTGTCAACTCGGTGTCAAGTGATATCCGCACACGCGCATCTCCTGGGATCTGAAAAGCGGTGCGGTTATAGAAGGACCTGACCACTACAATCAATAGGCAGAAAATCAGAAGCCATGCGTGCTTAGCACAATTACATCCAACGTACATGGCGCAAGTATGCTTGTATGGACAAACAATAAGGTGAGCTGAGCCCCAAATTACACAAGCGGGGTAGCCCCATGACGGCATTAGAGTCATTGTCCCTGCTATTGTCCATCTATTCGTGTACGGTGCATGGACAATGATGCAGATAACTGCGCAATTCATGGGCATACGCAATTGTGAATTCTAGTGCGCGCACACTTGGTAGTTGCGCAACAACTATGGCAACTCGGGTACTATACCTGGTACAAGGTGTTTTGAGTGAATGCTGTTGTAGACCTCCTGTGACAGGGTCAACATGTCCTGGAGGTCCTGCTCACTCTTCTTGCCTTCCTCGCGTAGGCGTTCTACCTTGGATTCAAGTGTGTAGTTGCCAGAAATGTAGTCGTTGACGTGCTTTTCTTTTATGGAGAAGCGCTCCTTGACGCTCTTCTCGCCAGTCCAATCCTCGTGATGAGTCTTACGCTCAACAAATATCTCATTACTATCCATATCGCCGTACCAGCGCAATCGAATGGCTTCAGCACCCTCGCTCTTTTCAATGCGTCCCAGATACAGATCGAGATCGCTGTTGTCGTAGTATATACTGGTAATCGCAGGGTTGGGCGGCTTGGAAGAGCCCTTGGTGCGGTAGATCAGAACTGGAAGAAACTTTAGAATGTAGAGCTTGAGCTCCATCACATTATCAGGATGTACCCAGTATTTTGTAGTCTGTCGGACAAAGTTTTGACCATTTCCAGATTGTGGATCCTTTGCGCTGTCGACATCAACGCCGCCATTGCGCACAATATTGTACAATCGCGAAAGTTCCAGCAACAGCTCGTCAAAGTTCTCCTTGAAAAATGGACGGTTGTTCATATGCTCCGTAAACATGGGCTTGAGAATGAATGGCGCGTTCTTGTCGTGCTTCTTGACAATCTTAATAAACGCCGTAAAGTTGAGACGGGTGAATTTGGCCAGCTCATACACCTCGCTAATCACTGCATCTATCTCGCGCTCAATAATATCTAGCTGCTCGCGTTTGGCTTCCTGTGGGGCGGTATTTTCTGTTATAAGCTGCACCTGTTTCTCGCAGTACTCGATGCGCCGCTTCATCTCGCTGCTCTTTGTCTGCTGAAAGTTGTTAACCTACTCACACGTATTCATCAACCACAGCAACTGGTGCAGACATGTCTCAGAGATTAGATGCTGCTCTGAAGATATCGGAAGCAGAAGGATCAACGTAAAATTCGAACATGCAAATGTGCGCACATAGTCCGCAGTGCGCTGACAAAAAAAAAAAAAAAAAAAAAAAAAACATACCTTTTCCAGCTCGCCATCGAGGAGCTTGACAAGTTCGGACTCATCATCAGCGGTGTATCCTTTGTCGGTGCGCTCGTACAAGAACCGCTTAAGCCCAGAGTAGTCTACATAGTAGAACTTCCAGTCTGAGAATAGCGATTCACGGAGCTGTTGGCCAAACTTCATCTTTAACGTACAAGGTAGAATAGCTTTTTGCTATGGAGTACAGGAATATTAATGCAGAGTTGTTTTGATAGACACAAGGACTTTTCCTGGGCTTTCTTTTTCTGCTCGGCTAGAGAGTGAGCAAAAAGAAAAGAAAAAGATTGGAGAACGAATGCACGCACTGACAGCTGGGCTGCCTCCTTTTATGCGGCATCTGCGCTGTTCGGGAAAATTTGCCAACGCATATATGCTTGATCTGGATTGGGGGGGGGGAAGGAAGAAGTGGCAGGAGCTTCCAAGCTTGAAGACTCTGCATCCTCTCTCTGCCACAGTTGCTGCGCGGACAGGTTTTGCGAGACCACCATATGCACGTGTGTCCGTCACTGTACATTGTGTGCCAGAATTTTGCAATCCAGAGAATCAATTGCGTTTTGGGGCAGTGTTCTTAGAATCGACAAAAACCTGTTAATGGGCAGTCCACAAGGCAATCTGCCAAGCAAATCGCGTTATCAGTGTAGGCAAGAGCGAGAGAAACATAGAGCTGTTGAGGACAGCACGCGCTCTGCGCAGTAAGCTCTAAATTGTATCCGTGTCTATGTGCCGTCCCTGAGTCCCTTGGGCACGCAGTAGTTGATGTTTGCTTGTTTTGTGGCCGATAGAATTGAAAAGATAGCATCACTTACCCAGGTGTGTGAATAGAAGAGTGGCTGCTGATCAGGTGCAAAGTATTCAGAGTCGCAAGCAATCAACAGAAATGGAGAAGGCTGGAATGTGGCGGTGGTGATGGTGTTAAATGGAGGTAACTCCTTCTGTATATATTAGTTGCCAAGATAGCACATGGCACCATATCCTTCACAGATACGCGATATTCTGGAACGTATATCAGAAAGAGAGCTGCATGCAGCAGCTAACAATTAAATGCATCTAAATTCTGGAGACAAAACCTGACGTTGTTGGGGGCCATTAACTGGAGCTCATCTTGCATGATGCGTACAGCGGACATTGGAGACCAGCAGAAATGCATCCCTTTATTTTCAGCAGCCGCATATTGTTCGTCTGTATGTTGCGCCGCGCCTGGGAATAAATTGGATGTGCCAGAAAGCAGTACACGGCTTGTGCCAGGCAGGGACATCAGCAGGTCGATGCAGGTGCAGATCGGACAGGATGAAAAAAAAAAAAACATATGCGTAGTGTCAGTGCCCCTCTCTCACAAAGACGGGAAGAATACCAGCCCTGATCCTGCATAACATCTTTCCTTTTGCTGCATCAAAGTATTTTTTATTTTAAGATAACAACGCCTTTAGAGTGTGTAGGCAGCCATGGCACAGCAGACAAGCACCAGCAACAGCGGCGGCGGGACGGTAGACTTTAAGCTGCTCCGACCAAAAAACTACTTTGCCAATGAGCGCACCTTCATCAACTGGCTTCAGCTGGCAGTGACGATGGGTGGGCTTGGGTTGGCGCTGCTGAATTTCGGCGGCAACGGAATCAGGGTGCGCATTTCGGCATTTGTATTTGAGACGGGGGCACTGGCGCTGATTGTATACGCGTATGCGATGTTTTGGCATCGTGCCAACCGGCTGCGACGTGGTGAGCGCGGATCATGGGACGATCGGACGGTGCCAGTGCTGGTGGTCATATTTTTCATCTTTGCTACAGCTATCAACTTTGGGCTGACATTCCACAAAAAGGCGTACACGCCACCCGTCGACAATCTGTCAGTACTCACAATGTCGTGGGGCGTGAAGCAGAACCGCTGACAGCCGATTTTCTTCTTCCAGGCTTTTCTTGGAGCTGGGGGCCTTCTGGGATGAGCAATCCCACTGAGCATTACCCTTGCTTCCCCCCCCCCCACTCCAGCACATTAAGCGTATGCTTTCCCAGGCCCATGTTCTGCAGATGCCTTGGGCTTACCAGCTGCACCTCTTCTTTTCTTCCTTTTGTTTAATATACATTATTCTTTCTTCTGCCAGCGAAGGCTTAGCATAACCATCTACACATGAACACAGACGCCAGCATTATCGCTGTCCAGGGTCATCGAGGCAGCGAGCAGGACAATGGCCTGTCTTTTGAGCCCAGCAGCCAGCGCAATCAATCGACATATGGCAGCATCCCGCCATCCTCGCGCGCTAACAAGCGCATTGCAGTACCAGTGCGCGTTGAGCCCAAAGTATTTTTTGCTAATGAGCGTACGTTTCTGTCGTGGCTGAACTTTGCGATTGTGCTGGGCTCGCTGGCGCTGGGACTGCTGAACTTTGGCGACAAAACTGGGAAGATCGCTGGCGCAGCATTCACGATTATCGCCATGTTCGTTATGGTCTACGCTCTGATGCTCTTCCAGTGGCGTGCTGAGCGCATCCGCAGGCGCGATGCCGGCCCGTACGACGATCGGCGAGGCCCCGTGGTGCTAGTGGTTGTTCTTATATCTGCGATACTGGTCAACTTTTACCTTCGCTTTGTGTATTCGAGATGATGCTGTTTTTTTTCCGTTTGTGAACATAATACTTGTCAAAAATAATGGCGTTGACATCATTCTTCTATAGTGCCCCCCTGCAGCGCCAGCCACTGGCTGCCAGAGACGGACTCGCTGCACTGATATGTGTTTGCTCCTCGGAACTCCCAGGAGTTGATCCCATCCGCTATGGTAGAGAACACACGCCTGTAGAGGACATGTGAGACTACAAAACACGTGGCAAATAAAGCTTCCGAGCAGCACCGTGAGCAGGGCCCTGTTCTGTCGTTCGAGAGACGGCTCCGTCGAGGAGGTTGCGCCAATTGTATCTGGCATGTTGCTTGCTGACGCTGCCCAAATGCAGCAAAAAGGAGTGCGGAAAGGGGGCGCATGCTGATGGTGCGATTTGCTAAACCTGGAATTTTAGGCAACCCGTGTCCTCACCATGCCTTCTTGACCGTACTCCCAATCATTTGCTTCGCCCACACGCTGGCGGTTTCTTTTTTTTTACTTCTCTTAAACATTTAGCCAGCTGGTTTGGTTTTGCACGCATACACACATACATCGCAGCATAATGGCGCCGGACGTCGACCAGTACAGAGCTGCGGGCCCTGTCTTCGCAGAGTGGTCGTACTACGAAGTGAACTGCGTGCAGCTAGAGTCGCTGCCGTTAACAGCAGCGGACGCTTGCTTATGCTACGATGACTATGCAGGGACAGTCTGCCGCTGTAGTCTGTGCGAGAGCATGGTGTTGGCATGCCAGCGTGAGCTTGAGAAGGTAAATATGCTCCAGGCCACGCCTGCTAGTAGGATGCACATGTTCCTGACTACAATCCTTTACTATTATATCTCTACCCCCTCTATCTGAGAGAACAATGTCAGTATAGCAGACAAGCAGGAGGGATGTAGGGAGAGTGCAGAGCACGCCAGCCTTGTGCGCGTGGTTGATATAATGAGTGGAGGGATTTTCCTGCTAATAGTATTACAGGCACTGTCGTTCATTCCGCGAGTAGGTCAGCTCGTTTCTTCTCATGAAGGGCGCAGAGTCCGAGCACAACATCGGGACATGTGAGTATCACGTGCAATCAATAGCGTCATTGGAACACGACGAGCAGCTGGTTAGATTGGGTCAGGTTGAGGATGTGATCGGGGCGGCCATGGGCCAGGTTCTGGCCCTGGCCCGTTTCCGCCGGACCAACTTTACCGGGCTTTGGAGGCAGCTCTGTCGTCTCCAAAGTCATTGCATGACGCACTTCAGCGAGCTAGTGGAGCTACTGGCCGCTTCACCGTTGTTTGACGAGTCTTCTCTTGAGACACATCAGCTTTTCCGGGTATCACAGGTGTACGCAGCCATCCAGCGCTGCTACTCGGGGTGCTCACGGCCAATGTCAGATATGCGTACATCTCCATCTCTGTCGCTCTGGCGAGGATGGGTTGATCCTGCACGGGCGCGCAGAGTCCACAGATTGCTGCGGACAAGGCTATCGGGTGCATGCGCCGCAGACAGCAACACCTGCTGCAGCCATTTTGGCGCGTATGTCTCCCGACACGGGCAGTTTAGCTCTGACCCGGCTGCTTCTTCAGCAAGTCCTTTGTCCCGACCCAGCGAGCTGTCGCAGGGCTCTCCATATTTGCGTCGCTACGCATCACCGCCATCGCCACCAAACACGCACATAACGTCGCCAGCACACTCGGCAAGATCATTACACAGATGCAAAGGTGGAAAAAAAGCATACTCGGTGTTTTTGGACAGCCCCACACTAAGCAGGTACCATACGGGGCTAGCGGCTGAGGCATCCAGCAGCGATTCGTTTGCAATCCGGTGGATGGCATCCAGCAGCAGCACAGAAATCAACGTGTCTCACGATGTCGTTTACGGTCCGTGGTTTGCCGACCATCGCACTGCGTCTGCAATCGAGCTTTCGCCCCACCAGCTGCTGCCATTCCTGCAGAGCGAGCTCAACCTCAACAAGCTTGCGCCTGTTGAGTCTCCGCTTAATCGGATGCTGCCCCTGTCGCCTGAGAGCGATGCTGACCACAGGTCGCGACGACGTGAGCTGCAACGCAATGCACAGAAAATCCAAAAGAGAATTATTATGCAGGACCTCAGCCCGATAGTTCTGGCGTCCGAGGAGCGCTCGGAATTTGTGGACCCAGCCATCCCAGGATTACGCGTCATTCTTCGCTCGTGTCTGCGATTTGCGCATGCTGACAATTTGGCTGCATGCACCCTTGAAGGTGACGATCAGTCTTGGCTGCAGTCCTTGCTTGTAGACGGAATCGATCTTCTTGAATGTAGTGACGTCGGTACCGAGCACCTGCCCTTTGATCTTATAGAAGTACATACTTCTGGATCTGTAGACTCGATGCCTGACTGGCTTGCTCAACTGGTTTTCGAGAGTACGCTAGTTCATCCAGTCTTAGATTTTGACCTGTATCTTCATTCTATCGCCACCCTGCGTGCCTCACACGTCTCCAGTCTTCCATATTGGATGGTAGATTACTGTCGCGGGCCCTTTGGCAACAGACCACACTCTTTGAGTTCGAGCGCATCATCGTCTCCAAATACCCATGAAATAATTCCGCGTACAAATGGGTCGCTCGGCCGCTCTTCATCTGGAATTCCACCTCCGTTGTCAATCAGACCTCGACCTAATTGCTCCTGTGAAACATCACCACTGTTACCAAGCCCAGTTACTGCGTCTCGCTCTCACCAGCGTCGATTAGACTCTCGCTTTTTATTGAAAGAAGTTCGGTACTATCTGTCTGCTGTTCTTGGAATTGCCGTGGTCTTCAGCATAACGGTCTCCGTATGGCCTCATCGCCAGCAGATTGTCAAAATCCTGTTTGAGCTGATTGATCTAATTTCGCAATGGATCGGTCGGCTACTGCGGCTACCAGCTTAGAGAAGCTGGCCGACGTCACTGTCACGCATAAATAGCAACGTTATCAATTGCATTGCAGCTTGGCGGCAAGTTACTTATTGACTGTTTTCTTGCTGATCAACTAGCGTATACGCCAACTCGGTTTTTGTGTGCTTATGAGAAAAGTGTTTGTGCTAGTGTGGGTTTTGGTATATAAAGTACAGTCACCACCACACGCAGTTCTTTCCGGTGACACACAAAGCACGCTTTTTCGGATATTACAAAGTCGTTCATTCTTTATTTTCACGATGGCTATGACTTTCACACAAAGAATTGCTGTAATTTTCTATTAACCGCACACATGGAGATATTCATGTGTATTGCATTTACGCTGCTCTTCTCTATACTTTCTTGATGCTAAAAATTCCAATAAACCTTTACTCTTTTTCATCACTGGTTGGCCTATTTTTTTTTCTTCGTTTAAATATATATTTCTGATGGGTATCAGTTTAGTTAAACTGGGCGCTAAGCCGAGTTTTCTTTCTTGGCTTGGCACCAGGGAACATGCCTTTACGAATAATCACTTGTTTTTTGACGCTTTCGTACCTGCTATAGTTGTCACTGTGGTCGGATGGCTTTCTTCTCGTGGTTCTTTAAGTTCTAATCCCCGTATATACACTGGCCCCAGACTATGTGGTAGAGACAATCGTACCTGGATTGGCCCGCTCTTTGTTGCCCTAATGTGTGTACAGGCACTGCTCCTGGGCTTAACATTCTACATAAGACTCTCAAATGCAACCCAAAAATCATTGTCCTCTGCTGCACTTACTGCGGGGGTTTTAACACTTGAATGGACAGCAATATCTGTCCTTGCCGCTCGCCGGTTTTATGTGTACCATATCAGCACGCCTAGCAAATACTACGGGCTTTTTGGATCAATAATATTCGCATTTGTTGTTGCAAACTTGTGTACTGACCTCGCACAAGTATACTGGTCCTTCTTTGTTCCCGCACAATGGAGCACTCCAATGTGGGGTGCCGGCGTATCAGTAGAGTCTGCTTTGCAGGAAATCCGGCTTGTAATCAGTATTGCGGCAACGCTGCTGCTTCTTGTGGTGCGAAATCTGCCAAAGCCCAGCGGCACAAATATCACGCAGCTAATGACTTTTGATGAGAATCAAGAGCTCTCTCAGCAAGAGCTGGTTGATCTGCCTGCGGATGCGCATCAGCGCCAGCTCTCTGCAAACCTTGCGACTTGGCGACCGTCGCCCGAGATTGGAAACTCGATCCTAAGCAATGCGCTCTTCTGTTGGGTTGGTAAACTAATTACCCTTTTACAGCGTAGGCACCCTCAGATGGAGGACTTGTACGAGACTCCTTATAAATACTCTTTGGGTGCGTCGTGGAGACGCTATTACAGTAGCGCGCGACGCAGGGATAGTCTGATGCGTCGGATAATAACTACATTCAAATATGAGATACTCGCACAGGTTATTCTGAATCCGCTGAACGTCGTGCTTGACTATATGCAGCCAGTACTAATCCAACAGCTTCTGCGCTTTATTACAAACTATTCTAGCAATCCATTGATAGGACTGCGCTATGGCTTTTTTCTGGCCATCGCCATGTTGTTTTTTAGCCTGGCATCCACAGCCATCCAGCAGCAGCAGGACTGGGGCGCACGTACGCTACTGATGCACATCCGTAATACATTGGTCGGCTTGCTAACCCAGAAAACCTTGCGTAGACGGACCAAAGGTGCAGCCGTCGCGAAAGACCCTACCAGCGAATACGGGCAAAGCGATGAGTCGGAAGGACGAGCATATAATGTTTTGAGCACAGATATTCAGCGCATGGCAAGTCTGATAAAGCTATTACGCGCATCAATGTTGATGCCAATTCAGTTGCTTATTGGCGCTTACTACATGTATAACCTGCTGGGCACAGCCGGCGTCCTGGGTACTATGGTACTAATGCTTGCGGTCTTCATGACGCGCACACTTATTTTCAGAGCAAAGTGCATCGAGGTAGTGCTTGGAAAACTCAATGACCGTCGCCTGACTGTTATTAACGAGGTTGTTCGCGGTATTGTTTCCGTCAAGCTGTTTGGCTGGGGATCTCGTTTTGTTCGTATTATCGGTTGCAGACGGAAGGAACAGCTTGTGTGGCTGTGGAAACGTGCAAAGGTGCGGTCGCTGATTAACCTATGCACATTAGGGTCGCTGCCATTTGTGTCCTTTGCCACGTTTGTTGTCTACAGTAAGCGACATACGCTAGATGCCGAGAGTATATTTACTGCGATTGCGGTCTTTAAAATTATTCAGCGATCGGTTGAATCTATGCCGCTGCTTATTGCAGATAGTACGGCATTCTACGTATCGTTCCGACGCATTGAGACGTATCTAGATCAGCAGGAGGTCCAGCCACTTGATGAAAGAGTTGCACGCAATGCCGCGCAAGATGTGGTAGGTTTTGAAAACGCAACACTTCTGTGGGATGCCAGCACATATACCGACGAAGCAGTAGATGATGAGACATTTAAGCTGCGCAATCTTGATGTGTGGTTTCCACGTGGCGGACTTACGCTAATCGGTGGATCTACAGGCAGCGGGAAGTCATCGCTGCTTGCAGCACTCGTTGGCGAAATGGAGTTGATCAACGGATGCGTAAGAGTTCCTGTGTCCGCTAGCACCGATGAACAGCCCCTCGGCTCCTTGAGCAGTGCAGTGATTAATGATATTGCATATGTACCTCAGGAGCCGTGGCTGCGAAATGCTACAATTCGCGACAACATACTTTTTGGCGAACCATACAATCACGAGCGCTACGAAAATGTATTGCATATGTGTGCGCTGCTGGCAGACCTGCATATATTTGCTGCAGGGGATATGGCAGAAGTTGGTGAGCGCGGAATCACGCTTTCAGGTGGACAGCGGCAGCGTATTTCACTTGCACGCGCCATATACTCGCAGCGCAAAATACTGCTCATCGATGATTGTCTTTCGGCAGTCGATGCACAGACTGCCAGGCATATTCTCCACAAGTGTCTGCTGAGTGCAGATGAGCTGATGAACGGGCGAACCTGTCTGTTGGTCACTCATCATATGGCCATATGTTTGCCGCACTGTGACTTTGTGGTCTTGATGCAAGGCGGTCGGATTGCCTTCCAAGGCACATCGGTGGAGGCGCTTTCAGCTATGAATGAAATGCAAATCACAACCCCGATCGTCCCTGAATCCAAAAGTACCACTGCCAAGTTACCTAAACAGCATGAAGAAGATATTGACATAAAGACTGATCATATACCTTCTAGTGGTGTTGATGTTGATGGCGATACTGATCTGATATACAGCAACCTGGGCTCGCGCTATAACAGCTATGTATCCATTACCAGTGACACGGAAAATTCAAATGGAAAGCTTATTCAGGAGGAGGTACGAAACCATGGATTGATTAAGCTCGAGACCTGGAAGACATACTTTGCGCCCTGTGGCGGCTTGAAGTTTGTGCTCGCCTGTCTTGGATGCATCGGCACAACCCAGTTTCTAGCTATGTATAAAGACTATTATCTTGCCAAGCGGCTTGGCAGCAAGGATATCACCAGTACCAATCACCTTTTATCCGAGCCCCCCACAAGTGTGATGTCGTGGTTGATAGTCTACCTGAGCTTTGGTATGCTTTCAGCTATTATTAGCTCTCTAGCGCTGCTACTGACATACTCAGGTAGTCTCAAGGCATCCGCTACACTCCACGACGACTTGATTAGTTCGATTGTTAGCGCAATGCCGCGATTCCTGGACACTACGCCAATTGGGCGGATAATGGCACGGTTTTCCAGAGACATGCAGGCTGTTGACGATGATATAATGGTTGGGCTCAACAATATCATGCGCCCTCTAATATCGCTTATAATTACTTTAATTACCATATCGTCAGTTGTGCCTCTTTTTGCTGTCGTTGGGCTGATAGTGTTGGCCTTGTATGCGCACTTCACATGGCAGTTCATAAAGGCATTGCGCAATAGCAAGCGACTAGAGTCAACAACATTTGCCCCCATTATTTCATTATACAGTGAGATGATCCCTGGTGGCGACTCAATACGTGCATTTGCCATGGAATCCGCATATATGAGGGAAATGGAAAAGCGTTACTCATCTTATTTAAGCGCCGAATTTTCCAGAAGATCTATGACTCGGTGGATGCGGATCAGAATTGGTATTGTCAGCTCTTTTGTAACGTTTATTACTGCATGGTTTATCCTAGCCAATATTGACACTATTAGCAGTGGGCTTGCAGGATTTATTCTTATTTACACAGTAAACTTTTGGACAGAATCGATTGTCATTGTACGCAAGTATGGCGATCTGGAGCTGTCGCTTAACAGTGTAGAGAGAATTCACCAATATCTAGACATTGACCACGAGGCGCCAGCCGAAATGCCTGCTGATGACGCACTTGCTGCAGGATGGCCAAATACAGGCAAGCTTAATGTACGTGAACTGGTCGCTGGATACACTGAGCATACGCCTGTCCTAAATAAGCTGTCATTTGCTGTTGGCCACGGCAAGAGGGTCGGCGTGGTCGGCAGAACAGGTGCTGGAAAATCGTCACTGTCATTGGCGCTTTTGCGAATGATTGAAGCGTCAAATGGAAGTGTAGAATTGGATGGTGTGGATATTGCAGGTGTAGGCCTTGAGCGTCTGCGACAGAGTATCACCATTATCCCGCAAAATCCAGTTTTGTTTAACGGCACAGTACGCCTCAACCTTGATCCTTTTGGTAAATACTCGGACCCATTACTTATTGATGCATTGCAGCGCACACTGCTGCTTAAGGGCTCGCCAGCTAATGAACGCACTACTGTAGCGGCGTTTGAATCTTTGGATGATATAATAGCAGATGGTGGTCAGAATCTGTCGCTTGGTCAAAGACAGCTGATGGCATTGGCCAGAGCTCTTGTGCGGAGATCACGTCTGGTTATCATGGATGAGGCCACAGCGTCAGTAGATTTTGAGACCGATAAGAGTATACAACGCACTATACGTGGAATCGAGTTTTCAGACTCTACGCTACTATGCATTGCTCATCGCTTACGCACCATTATCGATTATGATTACATTCTGGTATTAGATGAGGGTAAAGTTGTCGAGTTTGACACGCCTGCTTGTTTAATCAAGAAAAAAGATGGTTACTTCTATAGACTATGCAAGAACAGCAATGAGTTTGAAATGTTACAGGAGCTAGCCTGTGGTAGCAACCAGGAGTAGTGCTTAGAGTAAATATATCTAGCAAGTATACTTTAAAGCTTATATCTGTTTGTTTGCGTTTCTCTGTTCATAGTACATTTTAAAAAATTGCATTTGCAGTATTTATTAGTTTAAAATACACGAATATCTACTTTTTTTTTTTTCTAAATAATTAGTGGTTGAGTAGAAGCTGCTTTTGCTTTAATTAGCATAGCAAGTTTATAATGTAAGGGCAATGCGTTTGCGCTGCAGACAGTGAAACTGGAAAAGGTCGATGGTGATTTCCTATGAAACAAGGTATATATACAACCGGTAGTTGACAATGCTGGATGTGTTTGTTTATTTTAGCGGGAAATACTTTTTATATAACTGTATGTTACTCTGGATTTCTTGCATATGTGCGATGACAACCTGTTTATTCACAGAACAAGACGTCTAACAAATACAATCTAAACATTTAAAAATAAAACACTAATTGCATACCCCTCCTAAGGAAATGATAACATTAATACAAGTACGTAAACTATACACTATTTTTTATCTCGAAATATTGACATAATGGAAACAAACCTCTATAGACAAGATATCTATAAAAAAAAATTTAGACAAGTAGTAGAGGCAAAGAAAATAAGAAAAGAAATTAGGATTTCTACTGTAGCTGTAAGAAACAAAATACCTATGGGCAATACTTCTCTAATGTTTCACTTCCATCACTCACACTCACACAAAACCAATGCCAACCACATCACTCACGGCACAAACCCATCATCCTGATAACCTCGAAAATACTTTTAAGTAAGCACCAACAATTTCCAAAAAAAAAATATATATATAGAGGTTTAATACTTAGTAAACTCTTGTGTAGAAAATTCAGCTGTATTGATGCGTGGAGAGGTACAATTACAATGAACGACCCCTCAATTCGAATTGGCGTATTGGGTGAGTTTGGCGTAGGCAAGTCAGAACTTGTACACCGTATCTGTCACCCAACAGCCGCTGGACCTAGCGCAGTGAGCAGCATGAGTGGACCCACCGTCGACATACTCAGTTTTGACCGACCTAACGGTCGAGGACACGCGTGGGTTGAGTTTATAATAATTCCTAGTGAGACACGACATCCTCGGTCGCGACAAATGGTGTATTCTGTTGGACTTGATGCCTTACTTTTGGTATGCAATTGTGCAGTGAATAGGACACTGTTGCGGGTTACAGAATGGATGGAAGAGGCGACTGCGAATGGCGGGCTGCGGGGGGTGTCGGTTGCACTTGTTTTGGGAGGACCAGATTATGTGGACTTAGAGTCAAACACAACGCTTACTCGCATTATCGAGCCTTTGGTTGAAGCATATCGCGCTAGAGTGGTGAATCTTTCTGGTTATACTAGTACGGTGGCACTGGAGCCTCGACAGCGGAATCTGATATATGAATTTTTTGAAGCTGCTATGCAGCGCAAAGAAACAATCCAAGAACGCTTTGGAGACGTACCAAGGACTCCTCGTACTTAGATTTATATTTGTCAATATCTGTGAATAGGCATATACTCTTTTGACATTAGCATGAGGATGTTGCCGGTCTCATTACCGTTTTGACTCAAGCAACTTCCGAATAATTCGATTAGCCTCTTGTGGCTTTGCCTGGCCTTTGGTCAATTGCATGAGTTTGCCAACAAAGAAGTTGAGTCTGCGGGTCTGACCTTTCAAATAACCAGCGACCTCTTTTGGATGCTTCTCAAGGAGATCTTCGGCAATTCCCTGCAGCCGAGACTCGTCACCAATGACCTCCCAACCATGTGCCTTAATAAGATCAGATACGTGGCGCTTTTCACCATCCATAAATGCAATCAATAACTGCTTTGCCTGTGCGGAAGTAATCAGATCGGTGGATATGGAATCCAGAATCTGAGCAAATTGTTGCACAGTGAGCGGACTGTCGATTAACTTTTGGTTTCGATAAGAAAGCTGTCCAAATATTTCTGAGGTAATCCACGATGAGACACGCTTTGGATCACGTCCCTGAACCGACTCTTCAAAGAAGGCAAGACAGCCAGGTTCATTGAGCATAGTCGCTACATCCTCCTGCGTTAGACTATACTGCAATCTCACCCGTGCCAATGTCATTTCGGGCATCTCGGGCAGCGCACTTTGGACACGCTCTATCCAGTCTTGGGACAGGTGGATCTCAGGCACATCTGGTTCGGGCATATAGCGATAATCTGGAGCAGTTTCCTTTGACCTTAAAGGATATGTTTTATCGCACCGTGCATCGTATCCACGTGTCTCTTGTTCAACATAACCGCCTTTACGGATAATTTCTGTCTGCCGCGCAATTTCTGCACCAATTGCACCTCGAATAGTTTTGAGACTGTTTAGGTTCTTCAGCTCACACCGTGCTCCGGACAACCGATCCTCGCCTATGCGGTATACGGAGACGTTGACATCGCAGCGTAGAGAACCCTCTTCCATGTTACAGTTTGACACACCTATATGCCGTAAAAGTGTCTGCATTTTACGTACATATGTGGATGCCTCAATAGCCGTTTCAATATCAGGATCACTAACGATTTCAATAAGCGCGACGCCTGCACGGTTAAGATCTACAAGAACATAACCAGGATAGACGCCATGAATGCTCTTTGCTGTGTCCTGTTCAAGCTGCAGCTGATGTATGTGTACTCGTTTGGAGTAATTTAGACCATCTGTCGGCCCCAGTTGAATATATCCACCACGTCCGATTGGATAATGCTGTTGCGTGATCTGGTATCCAAGTGGCTGGTCGGCATAGAAATAATGTTTGCGGTCAAAAGAAGAGCGCTGTTGGACACGACCGCCAAAGGCCAATATGGCGCGGGCAGCCAGCTCCACGCACCGTGGATTCAGCTGTGGCAGAGCGCCAGGAAGCCCAGCATCAATAGCACACACGTTGGTATTGGGCGGTTCGTTCCACTGCGCACTTGCGGCTGAAAAGAGCTTTTGAGACGCTGCCAGCTGAGCATGCAACTCCAATCCGATAGTCGCTTTAAACTCATTATCAGCAGTTTCTTTTCTCGCTTCTTGCGCAATCGATCCAACCGCACGTTTCTGAACCAGAGTGTCTTTCCTATGTCGCGGTTTTGTACACAAGACTGGTGCGGACACACCACCCCGGCTGTGATTTAGACAAAAAGTGCGCAGACTTTGTAAGCGATGCATGAATAGATGTGTACTTTGTTGAGGAAAGAAGACAGCTGGGTGATAAACTCAAGATCCACTATGCCAAAGCTAGCAACACCTGCAAGCTTCTGTCTGATCGGCTTGATTGTGATCAAAGCAGCGATTACTTTTGGAACTTTTTTTCTATGTAAAAGCCAAGTAAGTATTCATCTTG